>OX638139.1:91261406-91861406 GCA_951805005.1 Othius punctulatus
AAATTTTATCAAAATGAATGCTGATATAGTTACAATTGTGAAATATGTTTTAAATTGTTTCAAGTTCAAAATCATAATAATTTTATTGCAATACTGTGACTAATGGAATACTTTGGATATGAATAGATATTATTATTGTTGTTGTTGACAGTAATAGGGAAACACGGAAAAGAAATCAGAAATAACAACGGAAAAAGATTACTCGACTTCTGTGGTCTACAGGACCTTATAATAACCAATACATTGTTTAAACACAGAGCCATACACAGATATACACGAGAGATGACAAGCAGATACGAGAAATCAATCACAGGTTACACAATGGTGAAGAAAACAAGTAGAAATAAAATTATGGACACGAGAGTGAGAAGAGGGACGGAAATTGGAAGCGACCATTTCCTAGTAACTAAAAAAATCAAGGAAAGGACAGAAGCGGCTGAACGGAATACAACATTAACAAAAACAATAGAATTTGAACGAATTAAAGCCTACAGATTAGCATAAAAAGAAGTAGCCAAAAAGTACGAGGAAGAGTTAACAATGCAGCTCGAAAACAATACGATAAGGTAAGATAACACAGACATATTATGAAAACACTTCAAAACAACATTATTTAAAACCGCAAAAATGTTTTGTGAACCAAATAATGGTTTGTGAGAAGAAATGAAAAATTTACATAGGAAATAAAACAACAGAACATTACGAAAAATATAAAATAGAAAGAAAGCTAGTCAAGGAATTGGTAATAACCGCAAAAAAACAACAATGGATTGAATTTGACAATAAAATAGAAAGAGATTAAGGCATTAAAGACACTCAGAAGAGGAATCAAAAACAAACACGAGGAACTGCTAACGCAAGAGAAAAAAGTGATGGACAGATGGAAGAAGCACATTCAAGAACTTCTATGGGCGGAACAAAAAGAACAAACAGTAGGTAGAAGTGAAAATTCGCGGGAAACAGAGGACAAAGAACCGGCAACTACCATAACAGAGATGAAAGAAGCTATAAGAAACCTGAAAATGTGAAAAGTCCAGGATACGACAGAGTCACTGCGGAAATGCTAAAATACATGGGACAAAAAGCTGCGGAGAAATTACACCAGATAATAAGCAAAGCATGGGAAGAGGAACAAATCCCCAAAGACTGGAGAACCACACTCATAGTACCAATACATAAAAAAAGAGACAAACATGAATGCAATAACTATCGAAAAATATCACTGACCAGTGTGGTTATGAAAGTATACGAACAAATAATAGACAAAAGGATCAGGGCAAAAATAGAATATACATTGGCAGAACCGCAAAGCGGATTTAGAAAAGGCAGAAGCATTTAAGACCACATATTTATAATAAAACAATTAATAGAAAATAATTACCAATAAGAAGGGAAAACAATATTTGTAGGATTTATTGATATAGAAAAAGCTTTTGACTAAATTCCCATAAGAAAACTATGGAAGGTAATAGAAGACAAATGCATCAACAAAAAAATAATAAGAATAATTAAAAACATTTATGAAGGAAATAACAACCGTGTCGCCAGCCAGGGCGGAATATCAAAACCATTCCAAACAAACGAAGGATTAATAGAGGGAGGTGGACTAAGCTTCCTACTATTCATGGTATACATTGATGAAGGCATCAGAAATTGCACACAAAAAACTAAAAAGCTGCATGTAGGATATAAACAACTTCAAAGAATATCAATCTCTGAAGGAGCTTTCGCGGATGAGCTAATACTGATTGCAGGAAAGAAAGAAGAACTGAGCACTAATCTCAAAACTTGGAATGAAGGACTAAAAGATTATGGAATGACAATAAATAAAAGCAAAACAAAAATAGTGGTAATTGGAGATGACAACACAAGATCGACATGACATTGGAAAACGAAGAAATTGAACAACTAAAATACTACAAATACCTTGGAGTGGATATACATATTAATGGTAATAAAAAATTGGAAATAAACAATAGAATAGAAAAAGCAATGAAAACACATTACGCAATGGGATCATTCATAAACAAGAAGGAAATATGAAAGAAAATAAAAATTAACGTATACAAAACCATATACAGACCAATATTGACCTGTGGTTGCGAAACATGGGTGTTGAACCAAACCCAAAAAAGTAAGATCCAAGCAGCGGAAATGAGATTCCTTAGGAGAGTTGAAGGTGTGACAATCAAACACAAGATAAGAAGTTCGAAAATCAGAAAAGAACTAGAAACTAGAGCAATACTAGAATTTATCGCAAGAAGACAACTTAGCTGGTGGGGCCATCTACAACGTGCAACGGATGGAAAAGAAAAGGACGGTAAAACAAATATGGGAGACAAAGACACAAAGTTAAAAAAAGGGGAAGACCCTAAGCAACATGGGATAGTGAGATAGGAAACATACTGAAAGCAAGAGGAACCACATGGAAAGAAGCCAAAAGAATTACACGAAACAAAAAAGAATGGGAAAAATTTGTGTACAATAAAAATGAAATAGTTTAAGCAAAATGTAAACAAAAAATGGTTTGTAAATTATACACCCTACACCATTAAAATGGTAAATGGGGATTTGATAATATATACAGGGTGAGTCGGGAGGAACGGACCAAACTCCAGGAGTGTATTGTGCACGTGAAAATAAGTTAAAAAAACTCAAATGTTGTTATCCGATTGTCATTTGTTTTCAAGTGATAGTTTCGAACAGTTTGTTGACAAGTCGGATATATACATTTTTATCCAGAGTTTTCTGATGTGGAAACTGTTCACGATATCTTTCAACAGCAACTGTAGCACTCCCATTACAAAAACCATAGACAAACACCACATTTGCATATTTAAGATTTGAACTATAACTTGAAAACAAATGAAGATCGAATAACAACATATGATTTTTTTAAATTATTTTCACGTGTACAATACACTCCTGAAGTTTGGTCCGTTCCTCGCGACCCACCCTGTATATATATATATATATATATACAAGGTCCGTCATTTCACCTCCCGTCTTCTGTATCTCAGTTACCAATTGAGTTAGGATTTTGATATTTTGCAGACTTTACTTGCATTCTATGGCGTATTTTAAGAAAATAGATAGGGTTGTAATTAGGAAAAATGTTTGTCTTTTAATTCCCCATGGAATTACATAAAAATATACTGGGGTTCCAATTTAAAATAAGAAAAATAAAGTGCTTTAAATTTTGAAAAGTTTGACACTAAATTTTGGACACTCTGTATAATGCATATCAATAAAACTTGGTTAACCCAACTGTCAGACCTTATGTAATGAGTACCTTGTATGGTTTTATTAACGATGCACTATTTTTATCCCTTATTAATTTTCTTAACCAATGGTGCA
Source organism: Othius punctulatus (assembly GCA_951805005.1). NCBI lineage: Eukaryota > Metazoa > Arthropoda > Insecta > Coleoptera > Staphylinidae > Othius > Othius punctulatus. The sequence goes on from OX638139.1 coordinate 91,264,764, forward strand.
AAACTGTTTTTTTTCAGTTTTTATTTTTTTGTGCTAATGTCACTAACCCGATTTCAATAAAAATTTATGGGTATGTAGGCATCTATAAAAGGCACCCAAATAAGTGACAAAAAATATACCTTGCAATCTAAAAATATACATCATGATGACGTCACACTTTTTTGGGACACCTTGTATAATCAAAAATATTTTCCTAAAATACACCCTAGAAAGCAACTGAAGTCTGCAAAATATCAAAATCCTAACTCAATTAGTAACTGACCTATTGAAGACGGGAGGTGAAATGACGGACCCTGTATATATATTATTTTTGTTGAGTGTAGGTAAAGGTTGGTGTTTTCATAGTGTACTTTTATAGTGCTTCTATAGTGTATTTTTATGGTGTATTGCTATGGTGTGTTTGTACAATGTGTATTATACAATGTGTAAGTGTCATCACTCCTCAGTGATTTCCCAGTTATGATATGCAATTCTCGAAAAGTTACTGTTACTATTGATATGCCTAATTATGTGATTATCTGCGATGCTTATACGATTTTAATTAATTGTACGATTATTTGTGTGGTTACTGTGATTATTTGTATTGTTTATGTACACTATTTACTGCATTTTTGACCCCGACCTGTGTAAACATTTTGTTTATGTGCTAAGATTAATAAGCTATCTTATCTTGTCTTAATAATTGAAATTTCGACACTAATTATAAAAATTTATGCCAGGATAATTGATATTTTAACAGCAATAATTGAAATTTTGACAGAAATGATTCCAATCGAGAGCGATGCACATTATTTTCGGATGTTATTCAATTTTTACATAATCCTCTATAATTTAGGAATATGCATCAAGAGGATGATTATATTTTATTTCAGTTGAATGAATCTTCCGATACCAGAACTATTGGGTTTCTCATTGAACGATTGAACATGTGACGTGCTGGACGTCTAAAGATGGTACAGCTTTGGTTAATACAATGCAACTGAGAATGAAAGATATAGTGTCAGATAACTATTAAGAAGAAAAAATGAAGAAAAACCAATTGAATTTCTAGCCCATCAATAATCACTAATGCCGAAAATGTTACAAAATGTTGTCTCTTTGAAAGAAATTATTACAACTTAATGTTATTATTAATTGTTATTTGTTTGAATCAATTTTACCTTTTTTATTAAGAAATAAAGTACATGCGTATTGTATTTAATTACCCCGTTTCACATACCATAAAAATTTTGCTTGCTATTATTAAGTGGTAGTACAATCACAAGAAATTTTCAATTTAGGCAAATTCCGGTTATCTACCGGTTAACCTGTTTTTACTTAAAATATTTACCATTTACCGGAAAACGAAATATCGGTAATTTTGGTAGCCCTAATTACAATAAAGTAAGTTTGGTTTTTCTATTTTTCCGGAATCTCCGACTTAGTTGTGTTAATAATAGACAACTATTTTTTGGTCGCTGATGTTTTTTATCGCTTCAATTACTAATTATTACTTTTTGTTAGAAAAAAGTGTTAGTGACACTTTCGCTCTCAATGCTATGCTCGATATATGGTCTACAGTTATATATATTTCATGTACTGATTTATGTACCTTAATGAGATTTTATTATCAATACAAAGTAATAATAATAATAATAATAATACGTACCTACTTATCATTATAATTATCTTAACTTAGTCATAATAATTTTTGAGGGGTATTTACTATTTTATAACTCCTATTTATGTTTCATTTAGTAATGTATTATGTAAATTTACAATACAAATTAAGTCAATTACTATTGACCTAGTAAATAGTATGCTCGTGGGGCTTTTTCAACTTAACCACTGAAGGATGATGGCCTCTCACTAAATTGCAACGTTATTGTTCCGTTACTGAAATAACTGAATCAAAGAAAATAGTTATTTAAGCATTAAGAGAGGTAAGTATCGTTTACCAGTCGAGGTCGAGTTTGTGCCCGAGCGACAGCGAGGGCTAGCAATAAAGACCGAGACTGGTCAAAACTTACCTCTCGAATTGCTTATAACTGTTTTTCCACTCCTGAAGTTGGTTTAATTGTTTGTGTTTGATTAATTTATTTTCGCAACATGAACAAAATGTCAGTACGGCTTTGGTTGCTAAGGCTATTTTTCAAACAAAGTGTGAATGTCAGAAATTGCATTCATTCAGTTGTAAAATGAATTCCAATGAAAATAAACAAGAAATGGCAATTGAAAAAGCTGCAGATGCTGCCTGTTCCTTCCTACTGCCGGAGAAGGGGTGTTATCAAAATGCGTATAACTGTTTTAAAGACTAGTGCCAGAGAAAGAACGCTATTTAATTATTTTACTTACTTCCCGTTGCTCATAGTAACCAAAGCATTATCGGTAAGTGGGGTTTACTTCCACCAAATCAATGTTATAACAGTGTACTTACCATGCAGGGAGTGGAAAAACATTATTATAGATATATTAGATATATTATTAAAGAAAATTATTTGCTCCGTATTTGTTCTAAGCCATGAATATAAATTACACATTCCACACATTATTACTCGATACAAAAGCATGTGATAAAGATTTATTCTGGAGATAAATTTTATTTTATTTTATCAGATCAATACTTAATGTATGTTACCAGAACAATGTACAAATGAAAAAAAGGTTTTCAGATAATACCCGCCACATTAAACAAAAATATCTCCTGACAAAAAGCGGTGTATTATAATATACCCAGCCATTGTCGGTCCTGTGGAATTTCCATTAAAATACGTCCCTGCCACACAACGGGGGGGAACATAATTGAATAAATAGCAGGCGAAACAAATAAGTGGCCAGCACAAAAGCGATCCTGTTGAAGGAGGTTGAGGAAAAATTACCGGAATAGGAAATAAGGGTGCACTTCATCTTCACAGTCGGGTCCTCGACATTCGAGTTTAATCCCCACCCCCAACCCTCAAAGTCGATATTATTCGCGAGCAAGCCGGACGCTACTGAATAATGCATCTGTCGCGAAATAGTGAATTGAGGAACGCGTAATCCGCAAACGTCCGAGGAAATGAAAAACAACTTAAGCAAATAGATTTAATCCACAGATAAAAATGGAAATAATTTGTGTCGCTATATCTGGGTCTTTGAGGAATACGAAAGCTGCAGCGAAATTTTATTTATCTCTCGCATATTGATTGATTATCATCATATTATAGCCCCAGCAAATGATGTATAAGGGATGCCGTGGAAAAATACAGTGTGGAATAAAATAATTTTAATATAGTTACCTTTCGAATTTTTTCATATATAAATTTGCTGCCATCAATCAATCAAATTGACAATTATTACATATCATTGGATTAAATTTATAAGCGATTAAAATGTATCCATGCAAGAAAACACTTTCATTATTGCGTATTCGCGATATGAACGCCTAGTAAATGGAGAATGGCAGTTTTGTATTTTTGAATGCAAAGCACAGTTTCAACTTTTTCACCACCACCAGGGTTCCGAACAAAATTCTTAAAGAAACTGCCTTGAATTGCCAACATTTGTTAAAAGTTACGAATGATAATAGTGTAAGAAAATATCAAAACAATGAAAAAAATATAGTAAAATTATAAAAAAAGCAATTTGAGATTGTTTTTGAGAAAGATAATATACAAAAAAAACATAGAATGAAATTTGATAATATTTTATACTAAGGCTTGGATATAGATTCTGACTATTTTATGGTAGGAGCCACAATGGCAGAACATGTGTTAAAAGTTGAGAATGCAAATATTATAAGAAGAAGGCAAACAAATGAAAAAAAATATTGTGAAATTATAACAAAAAAAAAACAATTGGAGATTGTTTTCGAGAAGGATAACATACAAAAACATCGAATGAAATTTGAGAAAATTTCATACTGAGGCTTGGATACAGATTCTGACTATTTTATGGTAGGAGCCACAATGGCATAACATTTGTTAAAAGTTAAAAATGAAAATAGCATAAGAAGAAGCAAAAAATTAAAAAAATATACTAAAATTATATAAAAAAAACAATTCTAGATTGTTTTCGAGAAGGATAACATACAAAAAACATGGAATGAAATTTGAGAAAATTTCATACTGAGGCTTGGATACAGATTCTGACTATTTTATGGTAGGAGCCACAATGGCACAACATTTGTTAAAAGTTAAAAATGAAAATAGTATAAGAAGAAGGCAAAAAATGAAAAAATATGGTGAAATTATAAAAAAAAAACAATTGGAGATTGTTTTCGAGAAGTATAACATACAAAAAACATGGAATGAAATTTGACAAAATTACAAACAAATCTAAAATTGATCATTTTATTGTGGAATAATCATCGAATTTTGTCCCACCAAATTTTGGAAATTTGCGTAAAACATTGCAGGTGGAGGAGCAATAGTAAATAATTATCATTATTATTATTAATATTAATACAATTTATTCTAAAGAGCAGTATCAACAAAAACGTTGCAGTTGGAAAAGCAATAGTAATTATTATCATTATTATTAATACAGTATGCGCCAGAATAAACCGTACTGAATACGGCGCAATATGTGCGATCGGTTGCTTAAACTTCAATATTGTTTATTCTGGCGTATACTGTATTAATACAGTATACGCATTTATTCTAGAGGATAGTGCCAACAATGTTCATTCAATAGAACAAAATTTGAAACTACAAAACTATGAAACTAATATTTTTATGCGAAAGAGCAGTATACATGTTATGCTTTGTTAATCCATTTATAAACAGATTACAAAAAATCCTCATATCATCATCCTATCTGAACAATTTAAGTACCAATGTACTGGAGTGTGAGATTTTTAATTAACTTTTCGTATTGTATGTGCTGTGTTTCATTTGTCTGGTGTAAGAATCTTTTCAATAATATAAAATTAAAGTTCCCTAATTTAATAAAATATTTTGAGATTACATTGTTTGTTTCCAAAAATGTATGAGTTCACTGCAGAATATATGTAAGTACATTCTAGTTTCATCTTTTGTTTCATGGTGCATAAACAGTTTGCAGCAAAAACAGTATAAACAGTTTTTTGTTAGAGTATACCTACCATCAATTTTCTGAGTACTTTTTCTTCATTTGGTAACGCTTTATAAAACCATTCTGAATTGAAATATCGGCTCTTTCCTTTTATTTTATCTCCAAATTTTTGGACAGTATCTAAAAATGGGCTATCTCTATTTTGATAGGGTTCACTTATCGTTTTAAAAATTTCAACTCTCAAATCATCAGTCATTAGTGTTGGCCAAGTAGCACAATCGAAACGAGTTAAATAAGATGATTTTGTTTTGTCATTATCATATAGCTCTTCCTCATCATTTTCAATTTGCTCTGATTTTACTTCATAGTCGCTATTCCATCCTGTTTCTTGGTCACCTTGTCTTTCGTCTTTCGTATGTCAGGCTCTCTTCGCAGCGTCCCTCCATCCAATGCATTTTGGCACTGTCTTTCTACATCATCTGTTTCGTCAAGAATGTCAGTTTGAACACTTTGCTGTGTTGTATTTGATACCAATGAAGCCGAAGGTGCTACATACTTAAACATGGATCTAGATAACGATTCGCGCCAAGTAACGATGGAAATTTCCTTGACGAGCATTTGAAACAAATGAAAGAATCACAAATTGAAAAGAAAGGAATGCTGTGGTTTCATTTTATAAAGTTTTACACATGAACACCAACAAATATGATCTGACAGTGAAAATATTATTGAATGTCAGATTTCTAACAACGTTGCCTAATTCATATATTAAAGTAATTAAATGATTGCTTCAATCATTGAAGTGTGCTTTAATTAGATTTATGCCTTAACTAACCCGATTATCAACTATATTTTATACTATAATTTGACTGATTTGCTTTTGTAAAATAAACATTGCAAATAAATGATGTACTCAATAGATACTCAATTTGATGGCAACATTGCCCACTGTCATAAAATATAACCTCTGTTTTTAATATAACCTATTTTTTCTCACTCTCGAATAGGGTCTTCCGCGACTTTTCAAAAACCTTGAAACTGAACTCTAGACACATTAAAAACATCCTTGGCACTAATTTTTGTGCTGAGACAAATCGTTGTAATTAGCAAACACGATTTTAAAATAAACGGCGTTTGAAAAAGTCCCGAAAGCCCGCCATGTTGCTGTGACGTCACAACGCACGTGGCGCTCAGCTGTAGCATTGCTTACAATGGAGCGACAGAAAGAAAACGTCGGTTTTACGAAAAAAAGGACGAATAAGTATTGCATTGTGCCTGGATGTGATAGCAGCAGTAAATGCGAACCAAATAAGTTATTTATAAACGTCCCAACAGGGGATATACGGAAAAGGGGGTTACAACAAGTCCGAAGTGATTCCGCGAGTGTCACTTTGACGTCTCACTATTTTTGTGAAGACCATTTTAATGTAAGTACATAATTTTTCAATAAATTATCGACGAAATTCGATAAATATATATAATTAACTATCATCATTAGTAATGGGTATTCAAGGGGATTTCCGATTATATATATACATTAGTAATAACATAACCTCAAAATAGTTTTGTGGGTTCCATTCTAAAACAATACCTTCCATATCATTATTACTTTTTTAAAGTACTGTGAGATTTTGTACAATATGTTCTTACACAAACGGTTAGTTAAAACTAAAAAACATGTTGAAACAATATTTGTAGCAAACTGTTGATTTTATAAATTTGATTAGATGATTAATAATTACAAATTTTGAAATCAGCATTACCAATTCGTATGAGATGTAGGATATATTGCAAAGTTTAAACAGTATTTTATTTGTTCTTACAGCTGGAAGAGGATTTGGAAAATTATATGCGACTCCACGCGTTTCGGGTACGTTGAAAAATTCACTTTTTGAGAAAAAGTCGGGAACCATTAACACGTGAACTTCTATCAGATTATCTGGCTGTCCCTTTACTAACCCATCAGAACTTATTTTATGTTAGACTGGATTCTAAGTCGTATTAATCCACGATTCCTATCCCTTATGCACTGACTCCCGATCGCCAACATGCGCAAAGACGTCACAGTGCCGCTCGGCCTATAACAGCGTTTCGTCGGTCACGTGACAAAATGTGTAAGTTTTACGATATTGTATGTTGTTTGTTGATAAGTTACAATGAAAACCAAACGTTTTCTCTGTGGGATGTTTAATTACAGGTTATAAACTTTACGTTAAGACACAAAAAGGTTATATTATTTTTTTTTTCAGGAAGACCCTATTGAGAGTGTGGAACCATTTGCACAAAACCTTCCTTCAATATAAAAATCAATCTACTTGGTGTTAGAATAAAATCTTACTGTGGAAACTCGAACTGATCTGAATGGTATAAAAACATATATGGTCACGTTTGAATGTCTTTTGATGTCAACAGTATGGTTTAAAATTCCCATCAGCCATAAGCTACCCAAGCATGGTTTCACAAGCTTGACGTATCACAATCTACATAGAAGTAGCAAATCTTTTTAGTCTTTTAACAAATTTGATAAAGATTAGGAATAGTTGGGAGCTCATCATGAATTAATGCAAGCTGTTAGCTGTAAATTTAAGTATGCAGGCTGAATTTTCGGATCGACGACAAAGGAAGAGGAAAATAAATACTGAAGAATCAACTGTAACACCAAATAAAGCTTTCAAGATTATTGCGTTTAATATACTTCTAGATAGGCTTAATTTTCAGATCGAAGACAAAGGAAGAGGAAAATAAATGCTAAAGAATCAACTGTAACACCAAATGAAGCTTTCAAGATGAATGTTTTTAATGTACTTCTAGACAGTATTATTGGTAACTTGACAACTCGATTTCATGCAGCGAAAGAAATATATTACTTATTCAGTGCCCTGTGGTTATTTAATGACCTAAATGAGGAAGAAATTCGCGAAAAAGCAAGAAAACTACAAAACAGATATGAGAATCACATTAGTTTTCGAAAGAACTGATACATCTGAAATCTATATACCATGCAATTTTATGGAAAAAAATGTTTCACCTCTACAGTTGCTCAATAAAATTCCAATAAAGTATAAGGTATGTGGGGTATAAGGTATGTGTTTTGTTCAGTTATATTAGAGAGATGCCGTTTGAAGTATAGGTTACTTAATCAATCAATTTAGGTGCTCATTTGAGTTTACGCTTAATTGGTTATTAAACTAAAGTAACTGATGTTGAAACAGGTATAGTAAAAAGGGTACTGGGTTTTAGGAATCGTCATTTTTACCTGTATATTTTCTGGATGCAATTTACTTGTCGGATTCATATTAATATTTTTATAATATCCAACATTTGAAAATCTGAATCTGAATTCAGAATAGTCCAAAGTACCCAAAAATATTTTGTACAAAGTATATTCTCATAATGCAGTTATTCCATGTATTTTTCCATAAGTATTTTAAATATTTTTGATAAGTAACTACTAACTCGTACTTTAAGGTACGAGGAATGCTTCGGAAATCGTGAGTTTGCAGTGATATATTTCACGTGGAATTACCGTCTATAAATATTTGTTCCAGTTGTTTTGTCTTCGATATTACATAGATTAATGTTTTTCCGATTGTTGCAAATTAAGGAAAACATGCTGAATAGTCAGGAAACGCTTTTTGCTGGTCTTTGTAGATTATACTTAAAAAAATTACTTCGCGAGTTATATGCTAGTAAACAAAGAGTTTCATTAAATAATTTTGCACAACATTTCATAGCATTAATTTATTATAAATAATAGAACCTTAATGTTAATATTTTAATTCCACGTTAGACTCGGTGCAGTACGTCAATTGCACGTTAGACTCTGTGCAGTACGTTAATTCCACGTTAGACTCTGTGCAGTACGTTAATTCCACGTTAGACTCTGTGTAGTATGTTAATTCCAGTTTAGACTCTGTTACAGAACGTATTGCTTGTTGTATATTAAAGTCGCATAATTAATATATTATAATTAATAATAATTAAGAGATAAAGTTAAGTGTCTTCAATATTAAAACAGTTTATTTTTAAAAACCCAAATCGTTAAATCGAGAATTTAACTCGCGTGTATATTTTATTTTTGGTATTTCTAATTGTTTTGCAGAAACATCAAAAGTGTTTCTCACGCACAACTATTATAAATTGTACATTTAAGACAGCATAGCAATGTGCTGTATATTCCAAATTTATAGAAAATGATATTCAGGAAAAAATGTTCTTTTATAATATTTATTTAAAAAAATATATATTGATTATTTACTTTATGATTCACATACAAATGTGTATTGTACATAGTATATTTGAGTAAATTATTCTGCTATTTATGATATTTATTACGTATTAGGTATATATTCGAAAAACAATTTGATTCTGCATAGTATGAATTTATGAAACCTATGTTTTACTATACAGGGTGTCCCAGGAGAAAGGTAACACCCTAAATATTTATAAAAATATTTTTTTTTTGGAAAATCGCTGAAACACGCCGAGTTTTAATTCAAAGGGGACAACTTTTGACAGGAAAATGTCTTCGATTATTAGCCATAGGGGAGATAAACCCATTTTTTTCCAATGCCAATTGGAATTGGCATTGAATGATAGCTTATCTGAAAGCTAACCTAATTTTCAATACAACTGTATATTATTTTTTTAAATCTGTCGATTAGTTTTCAAGAAATTATTTTTTTAATTTGAGCAAAGTACAAAATAAACATGTCATTTCAGCAGCAAAAATGTATCCAGCAACATATGTATAGAGTAAGAAACTATCAATTTGATAGTACTAAGATGGTTTATTCCATTGGAAAGCATTTTAATATTTGCATGGGGATTATTTTGATTTATAACACGAGCTGCAGCTCTGGAGCAATCATTGTTATTAAAATAAAAGCTCACAGTTTCAAAACGCTCATTAATGGAATAAACCACCTCAGTACTGTCAAATTGACGGTTTCTTACTGCGTACTTTTGTTGCTGGATACATTATTGTTGCTGGAAAGTCATATTTATTTAGTTCTTTGCTCAAATTATTTTTTTTATAACTAATCAACAGATTTTTAAAATGATACACCGTTATATTGAAAATTAACTTAGCTTTGAAATGAGCTGTCACTCGACTCCTACTCCAATTTAAAAAAAAATCGTTTACCTCCCCTGCGGACAGGGGGTTAAACAATTGTAGATTATTTGCCGGTCAAAAGTTTTCCCCCTTGAATTAAAACTTGACGCGATTTCGTGAAACAAAAATATTTTCATAGATATTTAAGTTGTTACCTTTCTCCTGGGACACCCTGTATATTGTCACCTTGAGGGAAACTTCCAGGTGTTGGTTGTATATTGCTCATTATTTAAATACTATTCTGCTGTATGCTGCAAATGTTATAAATACTTTCTGCTGTTTTTACTATATTATATTTTTTACAATTATCCGAAATAGTTCCTATATGAATTGTGAAGATTGTGTAGTCTGAAAACATGTGAAATTGTATGAAGAATGATTGTTTTGTGAAATCAAAAATACAAAGGTTTTTAATATTGATGCCTCAATCCGGGGATATTTTTTATATAAAAGTAAAACTTTTGAGCTGTATATTTAATAAAACTTTCTACTTAATCATTTCTATTAATATTCCGGATTTTAATGGTGTTATATTAGCGATTAAAAGTTTCTCTCGCGCCAGGCGCTTTTGTGCGAAATTTATTATCGGTCGATATTTATTTTCAACGTCTGTTATAATTTTCATCTTTGATAAATGGTCGGGAAAATTGGCCGCGGCTTTTTATAAATAACCCGAGCGCGGTCGATGATTACTACAGGGACTGATAGGATATTGCCAGGATTAAACTCGCTATACAACTGTGGCACGTTCCGGATTAAAATCAACGAGTTCGACTCTCCAGGCATGTTAAACTGGTATTTGTCGGCTCGTTAGTTCCATGGGAAATTTTCAATACTTGGTCAATTGCGAATCAGCGAAGTTAAGCCATTTCTAGATAAGATATGGGTATCGATGACATTTCCACTTTAAATATTGGAAAATTAAATAGTATAAATATGAGCTATTTAATTACACTGGTATACAAGGTTTTGGACTCTAGCAACCATAAAGTGTTTCTAAAGTAATTTGGTGCGTTGAATTCGAATCTGTAACAGTTTTCTTTTTCTATCAGGTCAGGTTTGCGAGATATAAAATATCATTGTTTTCGTATGATTTTAATAAAAAATCATTAATTTATTCAAAAATAAATGAAATTTCAAAAGTGTTTGAACATCGTTTGTATTTATCTGGGTCAGTTTTACGTATTAGAGTCCAGCAATAATCTCCCAGCATACTTTTGCCCCATAATCCTTGATAATTTCTTTCAATTTTCATTAAATCTTGATGAGTACGTTCTCCTTGTTCATCACTCACCGCACCTAGGTTTTGTGGAAAAAAGTTCAAATGTGAATGTAAAAAATGCATCTTGAGTGACATCCGTGCACCTAATTCACAATAATTTGTCAATAATTCAGTAACAATTTGTCTGTAGTTATCACTTTTCTTGTTTCCGAGGAAACCATCTACAATGCTTTTGCAAGATTGCCAGGCTGCAGATTATTTCTCTGACAAACATGGTGAGAAATAATCATCATTCAATAACTTCCTGATCTGAGGACCAACAAATATGCCTTCTTTAATTTTAGCATTTGAAATTGTACGAAACACTGCTAACAAATGTTTAAAACCAGCACCATCTTTATTCAGGGCCCTGACAAAGTTTTTGAAAAGACCTAGTTTTATATGCAGTGGTGGAAGTAGAACGTCATTTGGATCAATTAATGGATTATTTGAAATGTTTCGTTTTGCAGGAGAATACTCTGTTCTTTGTGGCCAATCTGTTCTGGTGTAATGATGACTTGCAGCTCGACTATCCCATAAACAAAGGAAACAACAAAATGTTGTGAAACCTCCTTGCATGCCAGTTAACATACGAATGACCTAAATACATTTTATTTAATTAAAACTTGGAATTTACGATATACATAGAACATTTAATCATATACCTTTAAATCACCACATATCTTCCATTTGTGATCTTTGTATTTGAGTTAAGTTAAGAGTCATTGATTCGTAATTTTCCTTAGTATTAACAGCATGAGCAATTGATACGGATGGTTTTTTATCCCCATTGTGTAAAATTAGAGTATTTAAACTGTACTTAGAGCCGTCAATGAATAATTTCCATTCATTTTTTTTTTCATATGGTTGGTTCATTTTTTGAAATAAACCTTGAATGTCGTTACAATAGAGAATACGGTTTTTCTTCTCAAAATATGCAGTCAATTCCAAGCTTCTTTCTCTATAAACTGTTACTTTTGTCCCAACTGCAAGATGTTTCCAGTGTTGCATACGTGAAGCCAATAATTCTGCGTCTTGCTTTATTATTATCGTAAAATAAAATATATCCTGCGGATTGGCATTGATTGCAAAACTTTATGTATTTGTTATTTACTTTATGTTATTTTGAAACTAAATGATTATGAGTACATTTTTTTGCCATAAATGTAGCGAAATCACAGATTCCCCACATTTTACTCGCTTGTCGATGCCTTTAGACGCGATAGGAGACGCAATAAATTTTTAAACCTGAGCTGAAATACCCTCACATTCAGAATTATGTACCGGCTCCAGGCGCTCTGAATAATTCCCATGGCAACACAATAAAAGATCGCATCATCGACGATTTATTAGATCCCTTTGAGGGAACGCGAAAAACACAGCGAAACCCTCCCCTTTGAATCACAGTTCCTTTTTTAGCGAGGTGCCGACAAATTGTTTTCAGAATTGAGCACAGGTTTTAATTAAAATTTAATTCAAAAACTAATTCCCCCGCACCAACGCCTCTCACGTGCCTCTGTGCCACGGTCAAAGGCCAATTGGGGGAGGGGGCTTAAAAAAAAGCGAAATGAGAATTACAACGTTAAAACGTTTCTCTCTTGGCTTAGATGCGTATTCATTTTTGGGGGAGCAACGGTTTCATGACGGCTCTTAACTAATTAAAAGACTCAATTAAGAGGTCGAAGCGTGACTCGGGGGAGTGTGTTTTCGTGTCTTGTGTTGCGAACTTTATGGTTGCAGCCTGTACTGTAATAAGCAAAATAATTATAAAGACTGAAGCTATTTTACCTCAAGTGAAAATGCCCTTTGTGATTGGTTTTAAAATGTTTATATATTTTTTATCGTATTAATAAAGAAACGCGCTAACAGAAAAATCAAACAAAAACAAAATAGCCAACGTACGAGTCAGAAGAAATGCGGAAATAGGAATCGACCACCACCTACTAGTAGTAGATTTAAAGAGGGGCAATGGAATAAGAAGCAAACCCGAACAAGAAAAAATCAAAGGATATAGACTCCAAAACCGAGACGTGCAGGAAAAGTACAGGGAAATACTTAGTAGAGAATTTAGTAAGGAAACAGAGACCGCAGACAACCTAGAAAAAAATGGCTGAAATTTCAAAACATTGTACTGAAGGCAGCAAGAGAGGCATGCGGCACCACCAAATTGAGATACAAGAAAAAACACACCGCCTGGTGGATAGACGAAGTCAAGTATGAGATAAAGGAGAAAAAGAAGAGGTGGCATGGATACTTGGAAACAAAGACGGCAGAGAAATACAGAAGGTACAAGGCACATAGAAAAAAGGCCGAAGAAACAGTAGACGGAGCGAAGAGGAAAAGCTGGGATGTTTTCGGGAGGAATAAAAGGAGAATAAAAGGGACAACCAAAAGCTGTTCTATAAGGTTATAAAAAGTTTCAGGAAGAAAAAGACAAGCTCGTTATAGCTATTAAGAAACAAAGGGGGGGGGGGGAAATTTTAGTAAAAGAAGAAGATGTCTTGAAAAGATGGAAATAACATTTCCAAGAACTATTAGTGGAAAGGAATATAGGAGAAAAACGGGAAAATCTGACACAGACAAAAGGCAGCAACAACAAAACCGAAGGCAGTGAGTTAGAAGATGGGAAAAATATTACTGAACTAAATTACAGCAGCAATGATCAAAATCTAGACGACATCGGGTTCGAAAAATTGCATGAAATAGTTAGGATCGTGTATAAGGGAAAAAAGATACCCAAGGATTGGGAGTATCGCATAATTATACCAGTATACAAAGGTGGAGATAGAAGGAACTGTCCAAATGTAAATGAGGTACAGGTACAAATTATCGATATCGTAATTATCGTACGACAATAATTATATTGTCGTATAGTTACATATAAACTTACTTGTAGAATTAAAAATAATTGATGTTCTGAATTATTGACTATCTGAAATCCTACACAATATCCGGAATGGGCAATTTGATATCATTATCGTGTAATTCGATGAAGTGCCTAATTAACTGATAGTACAAGTGTATAATTAACTACACAGTATACTACAAGTTTCTAATTCATAGAATGATTACTATCATAAAGTTTTTCTAAAATAACTATCAGAATGAGTTACTAACAAACTGACATTTTTAGATTCTGTAATTTGCGGGATTTAATACCTGCTGTGTCATGGGGAGCTCGTAATCCGCCTGTAATGCAAGCTACTCATGCTACATGAAACAGGCGAAGTATTTGAGATTGTCTGTGCAGCGTGTTGTTATTGCAAAGTTTTCACTCTTGCTAGGATTGAACACTCCAACCTTGTCATTAATAAGCTTCGCTTATTAACGTAGTGAATGGCTCTTTGATTTTGTACTTATGAAACCCCATAAACTTTTAATAGTTCATTAGCGTGGGACACCCTGTATACGGTAATATAATAATGTACCTATGGTAATTTTTGTCAATAAATGAAACAAAATGATAAAACTACGAACGAGTACTGTACTTATTATAGTACTAGTACTAATTATAATAAATGTTCGTACTGAGTATTGATGATCCTCAACAGCTTAATAATGCCCCAACCTCATATCAAATTCACATAATCAGTTATCTAAATAAATAAAATAACAAAATTAAGGAAGTACAAATCAAATCGGTCTTTAGACCGATATTAACATATAGCTGCGAATTATGGACACTAACCAAGAAAGAAAAGAGCAAATTACAGGCAACTGAGATGAAATACCTCAGAAGAGTAAGAGGCGTTACAAGGAGGGACAAAATCAGAAACACCCAAATCAGAGAAGAGTTGGAAGTAGAATCGTTAGATTAATTTATAGCAAGAAGAAAACTGAGCTTTTGGGGTCATCTACAAAGAATGAGGAACACAAGACCTGTTAAGAGAATATGGGAAGCCAGACCAGGAAAACAAATAAGTAGAGGAAGACATGGAGGAAAGACATGAAGACATGGAGGAAGATACAGAGGAAGACAAACATGGAACAACTCCATACACGAGATTCTGAAAAACAGAGGAAAATCATTGGCAGAGGCAAGAACAATGGCGAAATACAAAAAGGAGTGGGCAAAATTTGTACATATGTAAAACAACTGTATTAGACATCCTATACCATTATATGGTAGAAGGGATACTGATTATATATACAGGGTGAGTCAATACAACGGGCAGGCTCGATTACACCCACACCGGTAATGATATCGAAATGAACCAAATTACACTTCAAACGGGATGCCAAAGTGCAGTTTGTAAAATTATGTTGTCATATACAGGGTGTTCCATTTTTTGCAGGGCAGCCTTCGACCTGGTTTTTTTAATTGGCACCCCCTGTATAAATTTACATATTTGAATTTGCCCTTTTTTGGGCTTTATAAATCCGTTTAGTTTTTGCAATTCGCTTTAACGGTTCAGAAGTTGTGCACGTTTCTCTAAAAATTAATGCTTTTGCAGGCACTTATTAAAAAGATCGCAGGGCACTTAGTTTCTGGGATATCAAGTTGGAACTTTGCCTGAGCCTAAACAACTGACTGTGGTATCTTCTGGCGACAAGACCGCCTATCTGCATTGTGGCATCACCTTGCTGTGACACATTAATTTTGGTAAAAATTGAAGTGCCATAACTTGATTTTTTTAAATGGCACACCCTATATTTCAGTACATTTAGGGTCTCAGAATACATCTTTTTTGCCCCTTATATTTTTTCTTAAACGTTGATAGTTGGGAGATCATTCCGATTTTCTTAAAAATTAACACAGATCTCATCGATATAAACTCAGCGAGCCATGAAAATCACTTAATTCTGTCATGCCTACGTCAAAGTGACATTTATTGTACGATACGTTTATTTTTCTTAGCGCATTTTCTTAATGATTTTTTCTCATAATAAAATAGTTGATATGGTTTATGTACACGCTGACAGCGCAAACCGTTGCTGGTGACTAGATTCTATTGAGGCATAACAAATCAATAGCGAAACCATTTGAAATAAACTATTTCATCATGCCAAAATTTCATGTTCACGACAAACATTACAACGTGTCGTACAATAAATGTCACTTTGACGTTGACATGACAGAAACAATTGATATTCAATGCACGTCAGGTTTATATCGATGAGATCTGGGTTCATTTTTCAGAAAATCCAAATTATTTTTAAAACTATAAACTTTTAAGAAAAAATATAAGGGGCAAAACAGATGTAAAATAAGATGCTCTATACGACTAAGTAATGAAATATAGGGTGTGCTATTTGAAAAAATCAAGTTATGGCCCTTCAAAGTTTACAAAAATTAATGTCCCACAGCAAGTTGATGCCACAACGCAAATCAACGATCTTGCCGCCAGAAGATACCCCAGACAAATGTTTAGAATCTGGCAAAGTCCCAACCCGACATCCTAGAAAACAAAAGCTCTGCGATTTTATTAATAAGTGCCTGTAAATGCATTAAATTTTAGAAAAACATAAACAACTTCTGAACGGTTAAAGCGTATTACAAAAACTAAACGGATTTATAAAGCCCAAAAGAGCGCAAATTCAAATATATAAATTTATACAGGGGGTCCATTTAAAAAAACTAGGTGCAAGGCTGCCCTGCAAAAGTGGAACACCCTGTATTTGGCAAAATAATTTTACAAACTGCACTTTGGCCTCTAGTTTGAAGTGCCGTTTGGTTTATTTAGATATCATTAACGATATAGGTGTAATCGAGCCTGCCCGTCATATTGACTCACTGTGTATATGAAGGAAGTACATTTTTTTTTTCAATTTAAATTGACAACCTTAATATGAGAAATCTAAGAAAGTTATCTAAATGTTTAATCACTAATGATTTGTTTTCTGGAGAATTATCTGGTTCAATCGTTTGATATTTTGTAGCCTGTTGTTATAATTTTTTTATTAAAGGTGTCCCCAAATGGAGAAATCCGATATCTGTAGGTCTGAGAATCTTGGTAGTCATTCGATGAATCATCTTCTTCCATCAATCTTTTAGAGAAATATTACTGTTTTATTATAATTTATGTTAAGTACTTAAGTACTTATTTAAGTAGTATTATCATGTTGTTTGACAACCCCCATTTATTGACAAAAAGTGATCACAGGTACATATTCCGTATTTAACGTAAATACCATACTTATTGGCATGACATATTCAGTCCAACTTTAAATTTTATTAAGATATTTTTTTTACAAACATTACTAACAATTAAGTGTATGTTTTAAAAATGTTACCATATGCAGGGTGTCCTAAACCTAGTTGGATTGCATAGGTATCGTTCTTATTGTGAAAGCTAGAAATCTTGTTAAAAAGGAAATATTGTGCTGTTTTGTATGTTGGTTTTGTATGTTGGTGTCGGACTATGTTCCGAGCAGTTTAGAAATTACCATAAAAAAACAAAAAAATGCCATTTCCTAAAAGCTCCGATATTTCCATACTTATGAAAGGTGCGAAACAAGTTTAAATTTATTTATCAGTTTGACATAGGTTGTTATACATCGTCGAAAAAAGGAAAATAAAGTCTATTTAGACGTAAAAAAATCAACTATAGTAGCCTTTTAAAATATATTTGTTTTTACTTCATTCTTAAGTTTGTGGGATCGAACCAAGTAACTTTTATTTTAAACTGTTTCAGCACCTTAAATAAGTATGGAAATATCGGGGCTTTTAGAAAATTGCATTTTTTTGTTTTTTTATGGTAATTTTTTTCCGCATCTATGCTTATTATCTTATGAAAATAATGGATTTATTGTAAAATCACGAATTTAAGTTTTTTTTTAAGTAATATCTGAACTGCTCGGACTATTGAAAAATTTTCAACATATCTGAACCATCTTACAAAACTGCACAACATTTCACATTTAACCATATCCCTATCTTTAAGAATAAGAAAGATACCCATGCAATGCTACTCTATTTAGGGCACACTGTATAGGGTATTCCATTTAAAAAATGTAAGTTTAGTATGATTTTCCTGTCAGATCGAACACCTTGTATATTTAAAATATGCTTGTATAAAGAAATATATAAATTCATATTTAGGACACCCTGTATAGGGTGTTCCATTTAAAAAAAAGTAAGTTTAGTATGATTTTCCTGTCAGATCTAATACCTTGTACATGCAAAATATGCTTGTATAAAAGAATATATAAATTCAATCAACTTATGTTTGATTTTTGTTTTCAATTGTTTTACCTTCTAAAAATTATTAAGGTTAAGAAATTGTAATTTTGTAACATTTGGTAATAGGACACCCTGAAGCAATCAAAATACAGGAAGTTTCGAGAAAGTGCTACGGTCTATCAACTAGTAGCAGCAGCTTTTAAAAGTCGTGGGGTACATTAGTACAATTCGGGCACAATTCAAGGGTTAGTACAGGATGTATTGTGTCACGGTTCAAAATGGACCACGACACTAATTTCAGGTTAGGTTAGGTTACACATGGCCCCTAAACCCAGTATCGGTGACGAGAAACTGGCCGCGATTCAACGGTTCTAATTTTTACTCGCGAAAAAAACTGTACACCTGTACAAAAAAACTGTACACCTGGCCGATAAACTGTACACCTGTACAAAAAAACTGTACACCTGGCGCGGACGTGAGATCATTCAGCGCTCAAATCTCCGCAATGTTGCATGTGCCATATCGCAACGGTGCTTCTGTCCATTAATTAATTGACAGATGAAATCGGGATGATTGGAGAAGTAAAATACTGAGATTGGTATCTCAACCATTGTGGAATTTAAGTGTGATAAGTGCACCTAAAAAGCATATGGCAGACTAGCCTAGAAATAATACGTGATCATCTGATAACTTGACGTGCCTAAGCCTTTTTTTAATTTTCTAGTTTTTGAGAAAGCCACGGCCTCATAGATACGTATCTGTCTTTAGGCCCCTTCCTGCACTGGAGGATCGACCGTTGTTCCTACCCGTCGAGTTATCTCTCGACGCCCGTCATTTGCGACCACGCCGTCACCAGAAACATTGGCAATGACCACGTGTTTCCAGGATCACCAAAGCGCCAAGGATCTCTCTCTCTCTCTCTCTCTCTCTATCTCTCTCTCTCTCTCTCTCTTAAATGATTTTTCCGAATTGAACTATTTCAAATGAATTGAAAGTCGAACAGACTAATTTAATAGTGTAACTGTGTATTGAATGACTAAAAAAGCGTTGCATTATTTATCGATTAATATCGAAACAAATTTGCTCACATACTAACTAGGTTAATACCTGGGTTTATATTGAATGAAGTAGAGGTTTTGTGTCTATCAAAAGGAAGAAATCAATTTCACTTTTCAATACGCACCTTCCTCGATTGGCATCACAGCCAGCGAAAACCCCGTGCATCATATAATTTATGTTATAATATTATTGAATGTGGGTTCAATTAATCCGCGATAACTCACGAATATGGTATTTGCTTGTAGAATTAGTTTAGTTTATTACACCGCTGCAAAATGAGATCGCTCGGAGAAGAATCCAGTGGGCGACGAGGGAGGATTTCAATTGCCAACCTGTGGATTAGCCAGTCGTTAGTAAAACGAACTCGCCAATCGATCATCACTGTCAGGAGAAAATTGAGGCTTTTTTGGTATATAATTATCTCCACATTAATGCCAAACTTTGTATTGGACAGTTCATCAAGGTTTTATTGAAAATGTACGTCAGTAAGGTGACTTTAACCTATATACTACATTTTATATTGTACACCACATATTTTTATAATCTAAGACGAGGGTACATCGGTAGAAATTCTAGAATGTACTTCCTTAGCTGTCCTCTAAAAGTTTTAACGCCGGAATCCGTTGGGGCTCAGATGCATCGCATAAGCCTTGAATATTGAACGCAACACGGAAAACATTGCCGATTACGTATACGAATACAGCAGGCACTGGTTTATAAAGGTTTTATTCCATCAATAATTCATAAACGGGTTTTTCAGCTGTTTGTTATATCGTACACACTTGGAGGGGTTAAATCCGAGCGTTCCATCTTGCAAAACAATTTGCACATGCGGGTAACAATAAATCAGGCGCCTGCGAATTGATTTTAGAACCTATCAATTTCATGGCTTATCTAGAGACACTAAGCCACATAACACGAAATGGGAGTGATATTTAAGACGGCCATTCCAAAGCGTTATGTGGGGCAAGCTTTAATCCTCCTATTCTTATTATACCTGCGTATTATACTATACGGAATTAGGTTTATTTCACTTGCTTCGGAGACGTGACTTGCAGGCACACTTTAATCATTCTTAAAATTGGAGCTCTTTTAATTATAATGTTGTCAACGTTAATTATCTCTAAATAAATTTTATAACTGCTTTCATTTTATTAAATTTTAATGAAAATCCACTCGATTCCAATCAATTTATTGTATGCTGCCCAAAGCGCACGGCAATAAACATTCCGCCGAGAGCTGACAATGACTTATCGCTCCATATTGTGGGAATTCGGCATACCTTACTTACTTATTTCATTTCATTCTATTGCATTTACTTTAAGCATTCGAACGGGTGTAGAAAACGCAATTCTTAGTAGGAAAAAACATCGTCTGCTCTCGTTGAGACGAGAAAATATACTGGTTGGAGAGATGTCCCGACTGAGACAGGGTTTCCCCCTAAATAAGATAAGATAAGATAAGAGTGTACTTAGTTACTTTGAGTTATTACTGAGAAGTCAACATGTATACTAATCTGACATGATATCTTCAACACGGTTAAAGTATTAATATGCACCATGTCCAGCTGGTAGAACAATCTAATAGAACTTATTATTAGCTAAACTGAAGAATTACATTAAACTCTGTCCAAAAGTGCACTACTCTATAGAATTATTTTGTACCAAGTTCAAATACTACACATGTAATATTTTTGGACTTCGTTTAAACTAAATTTCGATGATTTGTTAGTGAATATTCCTGAGCTATCGACTATAGTCAATGAATCGCGACCGTTCATTGAAATCAACCGTTAGGTCGTTAGGTTTGCGCTTGTACAGCCGTGTGTTGTGAACATTGTCGTATTAGGTCTTAAATGCTAACCTTTGTAGCAATCCCAAACAAGAACAACGCAAAATACTGCTGAGACCACAAAACAATTGCATTAATGAGCCACACGTTAAAAGTGTTTCTCAAAATAATACATAAAAGATTCTTCAAAAGATTAGAACAAGACCTAAGTGGGACTCAGATGGGGGTCAATGAATCGCAAATGTTGATATAAATCAAGCCAAAGAGCAGTTAGGTTTGCGCTCCTACAAGCCGTGTGTTGTGAAAATTGTCGTATTAGGTCTTAAATGTCAACCTTTGTAGGAATCCTAAAGAAGAACATCGCAAAATACTGCTGAGAACACTGAACGATTGCATTAATGAGCCACACGTTAAAAGTGTTTCTCAAAATAATACACAAAAGAATCTTCAAAAGATTAGAAGAAGTCCTAAGTGGCACTCAGATGGGGTTTAGAAGTAGCATGGGGACCAGAGAGGCCTCGTTGTTGTTGGTGCAAAAGATGCCTAGACGTAAACAAAGACCTATTTCTATGCTTTGTGGACTTCGAAAAGACCTTTGATAAAGTCCAACCTAAAAAACTGCTCTAGATACTAAAACAAAAAAAAAACATCGATAGCCTTGACATAAGACTGATAACAAACTTGTATGTCCAACAGACAGCAATGATAATGGTAGAACACGAACTATAGAACATACGAGGAGCACGACAGAGGTGTGTACTCTAGCGTTTGCAATAATCCCAAAAATTTTGAATCCCGGGATTCGGGATGGGTTTTTTGAATCCCGGCAAATCCCGGGAAATACCCGAATTTGTGATTACTACATGTAAATAAAGACAATACGTAAAAATAAAAACTTTTTATTTAATATTGATAAACGACAAACCCTCAAAAATACATACACATAATTATTATTATACGAGGGTCCTTTGTAAAGTTCGCGAAATGAAGCACAGGTGGCAGAATCAGTTTGAATAAAATATATGCAATAGATGACACCAACTGTCATGTGCACACATGTCAAATTTTACATTGTTCTATCAAGTAGTATCAGTTTGGTGCTCCTTTGAACAAAACTAGTTTTGCGAGTTTTGAAAAATGGATAAAACTGAAACGCGCGCTGTTATTAAATATTTTGTAAAAAAGGGTTGGAAGGCAACATACATTCAGAAAGATATGCAGAAGACTCTGCTCCATCATTTACGACTATGCATAAGTGAGAATGATCGTGAGAGCCTAGAAGATCATCCGCGTACTGGACTACCAAAAACTGCTATAATGCCTGAAATCGTCGAAAAAGTCCACGATATGGTTATGCAGGATCGTCGATTAAAGGTCTCCGAAATTGATAAAGATATAGGTATCTCAGAGGATAGAACATTTCATATCCTAACTGCAGAATTTCGGATGAGAAAGCTTTCGGCAAGATAGGGAAAAGATATTGACATTAGATCAAAACCTTCAGAGAATGATAAATTGGAAAGAGAGTCTAGACCGTTTTAACGCAAATAAAACCGATTTCGTCCGACGATTCGTTACAACAGATGAAACTTGGGTTCACTATTACACCCCTGATACCAAACAACAATCTAAACAATGGAGACATAGGGGTTCTCCACCACCTAAGAAGGCAATATCCGTGAAGTCTGCTGGAAAAGTTATGGCGTCAGTCTTTTGGGATGCTAAGGGAATATTACTATCGTGACTATCATCCCAAGGGCCAAACAATAAACGGTTAAACGGTGGATATTACGCTAAAAGAGTTTTCCTCGGGGGAAAACTGTTTTCCACGCAAGAAAAAGTACAAGCAGCCGTCCAAGACTTTTTTGGAGGACTTCAAGAATCGCACTTTCGTGATGGCATAAAGGCTTTGGAACATCGGTGGATGAAGTGCATTCAACTTAAGGGACATTGTGTTGAAAACTAAAACATATTTCAAATACATATTTCCTCATTTTTCCTTTCATTTCGCGAACTTTTCAAAGCACCCTCGTACTACACATAAAAAAATATATGACTGCAATATTCAATGCAATTAAATTAGTATATACATATACTTTTATTTGTGTTGAGTTATGTAGGAACAATATTAGTTTTGAAAATGCGATTTTTGGAAAGACAATGCTTCGATACTCTCATCGTTCAATATGCTACGAACTTTTGTGCATATTAACCCAGCTGAAGAAAAAAACGCATTCCATCTCTACGCTAGTCGGTTTTATCGTTAAATTAAAAGTGAAAACTTTTTGTAGGTCTGTGGTACAAAAGATAACTACCTACAAAAGCTTTCAAGCAATGCTATTTCCTTTTGAAAATTGAATTTACATTGCTGCCCTTTGAAAACACTATACGTGATGAATTCAAGTTCTCCTTTAATACTTTATTTAATTTCTACGATAAAGATTTTGATATAAGTTCCAATTCGTCAACCTCATCGTTTCAATTTATACTTTTATGTGTTATTTACTTTGAATCGTGATAGCATGTGTAACATCTTCGTTTTTATTTGAGTCTGATTTATGGGTGGGAATATTTATAAAAGTCGCCATTTATTTTTTAGCGAAGAGCTATTTTATGTAAATAAAACTCCACATCACTTACAATAACGTTATTGTTTCTTCGACTCGATAATTATTAGCTGATATGAACTGTTTGCCAATCTCTGAATTTTAATCTTTCAGTTTGTTGACCATGAATTCTTTTGCAATATGAGCTGTTAATAAACTTGTATTACGACGGCAAAGAGCATCTACAGTCACTTTTAATACATCAATGATTTCTAGATAATTGTAAATTCGAACTCTGAAAATTCTTTGCAATCCGAATGTCAACTAATGATTTTTTATGCATTTTTTTTTAAGTAAAATTTGTCTAACAGGGCAAGTAAGCTACTCCATCGTGTTTTGCAATCCAATATCAAAAGGATATTTTTTCCGAAATCAAGTTATCATAATTTTGTAAAATGTGGTTTTTGGTTCGCGATTTTCTGAATATTGAATTTTTCCTTCACTTTTCCTAACCTTTTTACTACGGATCCAATTACTTCGTATGTAAAGCGTATGTCGAATATGCCTGAGTTTGGTTCTGTTATAAAACAAGAGGTAGTCTCTTCTGAATCGCTTATTTCATCATCATCATCTGCACATTCTCCATATTTGTCATTTGTATCTACTGATTGCACTGTATTCTTATATAAAACTGAAATAACGACCAATTGAATACGGTGAACTAAACATAGTTGTTGATCAATATCCAATATTTCCCTACTTTCTTCATAAAGCTTGCCCCATCAGTTGTAATTGATATTAAATTTTCTACTCTGAGATTACCGTAAATTCTAACTCTGAAAATTCTAACGAATCGTTTGCAATCCTAATGTCAACTAATGATTTTTGTATGCAATTTTTTAGTAAGCAAAATTTTTCTAACATGGCATGTAAGCTACTCCATCGTATTTTGCAATCCCATATCAAATGGATACTTTTTCCGAAATTAAGTTTTCATTATTTTGTAAAATGTTGTTTTTTGTTGGCGATTTTCTGAATATTAAAATGATTTTCGTACCCTTTTTTACTACGGGTCCAATTACTTCGTGTCTAAAGAGTACGTCGAATATTTCTGAGTTTGGTTCTGTTTTTAAACCAGAAGTAGTCTCTTCTGAATCGCTTATTTCTTCATCATCATCTGCACATTCTCCATATTTTTCACTTGTATCTACTAATTGCACTGTATTCTTATACCGGGTGATTCGAATGTTATTACCATGGGTTTTTTAGGCACTTGGAGTAGCCCAAAAAATATGAAAATTTGGATTTATATAGGTCTGATTCTAATCTACGGAAAGGTAGTTTGACTTTTTCGATATAATTATATAGACGGTTATAAAATTAAAAAAAAGTCTTTTCGGGCAAAATTATCTATCGTTATTTTTGCCCTAAACTGTTTTATTTTATTCTAGAACCCATTTATGAAATCAAAAATTAACGGAACTGATTAGATTTCAAATTAAAGCATTTTTTTACATTAATGATCAACTTTCCTCGGTATGATTTATGATTTTGTAAGTGAAGAGCCCTACAATGCATTGACCGCGCCGGTACAGTTGGAACGTTTTATGACTTTATTATTAAGCAAATATTGAGCTCCGGCCCTGAAGAAATCCTAGCGTCGGTATCCACCCAGCAGGCTGAGGGATTGGGTACGGCCCTATCATAAAACCCATAAAATCCATAACAGGGACTATTACTGGAAGCAGCCGTCATATTTTACTATTTAGTAATAAATTTTACTGTTGCAATATCAAAATTCATTTAATTCAAAATTGGTGCAATTTTTTTGACTTGGATTACACTGGAATGTTTGGAATAGCATTAAAGTATGTTCTGACAAAAACTATATAAATAAAATTACGAATTATTTGTGAAATAACGTATAAACTACCGATTGGTTAAAATTATTTTTTTTATCGTCAGATTGGGCTTCATCAGTATCTAAACATGTGTACTTATTTTAGATTTTTTATTTCAATTAGAAGTCGCCATTTTTGGCCTGGTAATAAAACTTGAATCACCCGGTATAACAACTAAATTACAATTAAACATAGTTGTTGATCAATATCCAATATTTCCCTACTTTCTTCATAACGCTTGCCCCATCAGTTGTAATTGATAATAAATTTTGTACTTATACTAACATGAAACTGAGAAAGTTTTTCTTTCAATAAAATAACCTATTTTTCAGCGGGCACTGATCCAAGTACTTACTCCAATCAAACCTAGATTCCAAAATGTTTCACCGTCGTGTAAATTTGTGTTCATATATCTACGATTTCGCATTCCATTCGTCAAATGGTACAGACAAACGTTGGTTCATTTGCAAGTTTCTCAGTTATTTCTTTAATAAAGCGTCATCTTACGTGAACAGCAAAATTCAACACATATTTTTTAACCCTATTCGGAGATTTAGGTACATTTTTAAACCCTTGGGCATACAAATCAGCTTGAATATGAATGCTCCTACATACAGGATGTCACGGGAGAAAGATAACAACCTATATATATCTACAAAAATATAAATTAAAAAACTCTGTACTTCCTCAAGTTTGTTATTTTTTTTAATTTGCGACCGACTTTGAAAGTAGCG
Organism: Othius punctulatus; assembly: GCA_951805005.1. NCBI lineage: Eukaryota > Metazoa > Arthropoda > Insecta > Coleoptera > Staphylinidae > Othius > Othius punctulatus. Next base: position 91,291,287 of record OX638139.1, read on the forward strand.
ATTTTTTAAATTTAAATTGACAACCTTAATAGGAGAAATCTAAGAAATCTACAAAACCTGTTTTTCAACGAAATCGCTAAAATACGTTAAGTTTTATTTGAAGGGGAAAAACTTTTGGCATGCAAATAATCTTCAATGGTTTAACCCCCTGGACGCAGGTGAGATCAATCTATTTTTTTAAATTGGAGTGGGGCTCTAGCAATAGCTCATTTGAAAGCTTATCTAATTTGCAATACAGCATGTATTAATTTTTAAAATCAGTAGATTAGTTTTCAAGAAATTAATTTAATTTAAGAACAGATTTTAGAACCCAGATTGAAAGAGGTACGTCATACAAATTCCTAAAGACATGGATCACAGACACAAATGAGAAGAGTAAAGAAATAATAACAAGAATTGGATTGGCAAGATAAACATTTATAAAGATGAAGAAACTAATATGCTGCAGTGACATGAGCCTAGATCTCAGAGTACGAATACTACGATCCTATTATACATTCACGACCTTTTTGCAACCGAGTTGGCTGGGTTTTCGTTGTGTCATATTGGTCAAACTGATTCAGTGATGCAACGGAAGTTAATTGTTTTTTTGTGTCGTTGTCTATTAGACATTTGCTTCCGACCACATGTCAGATTTATAATTTTTTTCACTACTAGCTTTCATCTCAAATAATTTAAACTTTACATCTGGCCACCCTGTTATTTAAAAATATAACCTCAAATTGAAAACAACTTAACTTAAAAAAAAGTTCCATTGGGGAATTCAGTTATTTCCGAAACACTACCGACAAAATTACTAGATATTCCTAGACTCTCCTGACGCAAAAACATCGTGAATGGAGAGTACGTAAATATTTTCCAAACTTCTATACGGAGCAGAAGCATGTGCAGCGAAGCAAAATAACATCGACAATATTGAGGCCTTTGAAATGTGATGTTATTGGAAAATGTGGAAGAATGAATAGATACTGCACAAAGATGGGGACAGAAAGGAAAGACATGAATACCATCAAAAAGCGCAATTCTAATATATGGGACACGTTATAAGAGACGAGAAGTATGCACTGCTGAGACTTATATTACAACGAAAGATTAATGGAACTAGAAGTAAACTAAAGAACCTGATGATTTTCATCCTCTGGTAGGAAAATGAACGAGAAGAAGAAATACTTGTCTTAATTAGATTGTCATCGACGACCTACGCGCTTTTGTATCGTATATGATTTATGATGTTGCACTGTTTGAACGTGTTCTGGAAATGCCTCTTAATTAGAGTAACTTTCACGGTCTACGCGCCTAATTATCGTTATCATTGTTTCGAATCGCATAGCTATACTTTTACAATGAATAATTTATGTACTGTGTTTTATACGTCGCTTTTCTCAGCCGAAAATATTATATTTTTTGTGCTGCTGGCGTAAATTTTCATTTGTATGTGGATAGGGTTGTATATTGGGTCTTATTGCACCTACATAGTTGTAGATTTAACACTATCTATTTTTATTTCGTATTTTTTCTTTCAATATTTGAAAACAAATGAAATCTAATGAAGAGAGCTTAATGGCAACCAGCTAGTTTACGCGGATGTACTACATATTTTTTGGATTCCAACAGCTTCTCCGAAATTCTTAACGTGCAGAAAAGAATATTTTTATAGCTGGTACTAACGTCGTTCAGCTATGCAGGTCAAAGGACGTCAACGACATTCACGATCAGGCGCACTTGCCTTGCCATACTACCAAAGAGAGTGGAGAAGATCAGGAAAACGTTTCGATAATATCTCACTGATCATCTTTAGGAGGTTTCTTAAATAAAGATCAGAGATAACTGTTCTCATCTCCCACAACGAACGAGTATTCTAAAACGTTTTGAGACAAATGGCCAGTACTTGAAACATCAAACTCGACAGTCAAAAGATATAAGAAAAAAATTAGCTGTAGCCCGTTATTTCTTTAAAATTATTAAATAAATCTCTGCATTAAAGTAATGATTTCTAAATTTCGGTACAATAATATTAATTTTTCGCCAACAATCTCAAGATGATTAGATAATAAACATGGAAGTATCCCTCTTTCCAGTTCAGTCGAATTAAACAATAAATTATTAAACATAAAGCAATGGATTTAATGGGTTATAAATTATTCAAACTTCATCGGTATCTTCCATAATTCAACTGAAATTAAATCTGTATAGAAGTGAATCCAATCTCGTTTAAAATTTAAGTAATACTAGTTTATGCATGCTCCTAGTGATTATAAGGATAATTTTAATCAGTGTAACTTTGTGAGCCGAAATAATTACAGGATCAGGGAACCCGGAAAAAGTTCGAACTACAATCTCCTCCAGGTGGATTATAATCCCATGCGAAGTAATTTAAACTCACTTCGTGCAGCTTACAACGATCCAGACGGCTGTAGTCGAAGTGGGGATCGCGCCATTAAAATGTATAAGCCATGGAGTATCATCTTGCTGTAAATTTAGTTACCGGGAAGTCGCGGGAGCGAGTTAGGTCAACAACTACAAAGTTTGTAACGGCATCCACCCCTTCAGAAAATTCCAGGATCTGGGATCAATTACGCGCACTGTCGCCCCAGAAAGATTATCCCTCTTCGTTGATTTTTTATTATGTGAATATTTTAATAATATAAAAGGGGGCTTTACTGCATCATACTTAGTCTAAGTGAATTACCGTAATTAACAAACAAATTTTTACTATAAGTAGTTTTGTCAGGTAAAATAAAACTTGTTTATGAAATAATCAAGGCGCAGATTTCAGTATTATGCTATACATCAGTTCTAATAGCAGACCAAAATGACCTCGTATCTATACGAATTTCAGCAAGCGAAGTAACGTGACAAATTTGTTTTTGTGCTTTTATGAATATATTTTCAGTTTTGAAGCTTATAATTGCTTTAATGCATTTTTTGTGCATATTTACTTAATTTTTGTGCTTATTTGCTTATTTCTCAATTTTATAGCATATTATTTATATTAGCTAGGAATATATTTTGTTTTACATTATTGTATTGAGAATTCATTATTAATATTACTCCGTTACGTCTAGAGTGCTTGGTTATCACAAAATCATCAACAAAGCGAGCATGCGTACGTGATATTTCGTAAACAAAGCTTGATTATTTCGGGGATTACCCTATTTTTACATGCACAGAACGCATTTGGGGCAAGTGTGCTATCAATTCAGTCCAATTTATCCAAATCTTCAGTGCGTTGTGCTTGTATCTTCTGTGTATTACGTGTTTATAAGTTTTCTTGTATAAAATGCCGAAAGTAAAACCTTCCGTCGATGAATGGATACGTGGACATTCTGAATCAAACTATGAAAACGGCAAATTAATTTGAAGGACTTGTATCAAACCGGTAAGTTTTATTTTGTGTTGCTATTGGGCTAGGTACTATTGAGAAGATACTATTGAGAAAATAAAAAAGACAATTGGCAACAATTACATATGGTTCGGTGTAGATAAAAGTACTGATTCATGTAGTCGGTACATCACCTATTTAATGATTGGAATATTAATCGAAGACTCCACCAATGCATTTTTAATTAGTTCCAAGCAGTTAGAAAAAACAAATGGCAATCCCGTTGCCAAATTCGTTCACGATGGATTAACACTTTTTTTTTGCCAACCCTGTACCAAATGATAAATTATTATTGATGCTTTCTGATGCCGCTGCATATATGTTGAAGGCATATTCTAATTTAAAAGTATTTTATGAGCAATTAATGGATTGCACCTGTTTGGCACATGGTTTTAATCAAGTTGCTGAAACGATTAGATTGCAATTTCCTTTGGTCAATGATTTGATAAAAACCGGGAAGAAAAATTTCCTAAAAACTCCACTGAGGGTTGAAATGTTTAGGGAAAGAATGCCAAATGTACCTCTTCCTCCGGCACCGCTTATAACTATATGGGGTACGTGGCAAGATGCTGCCTGCTATTATGCCGACCATTTCGATTCATTTAAGGAGCTTGTGTTAGAGTTTCCCGAAAATGTGTTAGAGGTAATTAAAGAAGAGGCCACAAAGTTCTTAAAGATAGGATGGTTGTACAAAATTTAGCATTCCTAAAAACCAACTACAGTTTCGTAAGCAAAGCGATTGATAAACTCCCAGCAAAGAACACAACTTTGGTAGATGCGGTTCAAATAGTTGAAGATTTTAGGAACGACGTCTCAAACGTACGAGGGATCTATAGGAGAGATTATAAAAAATGCAGTTTTGTCAAAAAATTAAGGTTTTGGCGAGTTACAAAACATTTCAACAGTTTTAAAAGGAGATTTCGTGGAAGACTTGCTGATAAATATTTTAATTGTTCCCAAATTTAAATATGCACCGATTACAAGTGTGGATGTAGAAAGAAGCTTTTCACACTTAAAAAATGTGCTCAGTGATAGGAGAAAGGGATTTTTCCTTGAAAATTTAGAAAAACATTGAATTATTAATTTATTTAAAAATGAGCAGTAATCACTATTTGTTATTAATTATTATTGTTATTAATATTAATCACCAAAGCCTATGTAATTAAAACATTACTTTTATCTACCTATAGTGCGTTCTTGTTAATAAAATTATGTTTTGTTTTGTTCTTCTGTATTTTCATAATAAATAAAATATGCCTTTTCATGCTTTTTCTGCGTTTTTGTGCTTATTCTAATCTTTATGCTATTTTATATGCTTATTTTCTATGATTTTTATGCATTTTATGCGCTTATTTTGTAATTTTGTATGCTTATAAATCCGCGCTTTGTAAATAATCATTTCACCTTATCATATACAATGCCATTCAGTTCATTTACTCCAAACGCTCTGTGATAAGGCGAACGGAGATAATGACCAATAATATACATTATTAGTAGTAGATGTGCACCGATTCCTAGGAGTGAAGGAGTTAATCTGAGGCAAACAAATACATCCAGTCAGTTTTAACGGGTCCATCTATTTTGCACTAAGCCTCGCTCCAAATTGGACAGAGATGCATCTATGTTCTTTTTCTTGGTAGTTATTTCTATGAATAGCTTAATATGAATGGCATTGTAAATGATTTAAATCAAATAAAATGATGATAGCAAATAAATGATTCCAGTAGAAAACATTGTGTTACTTTTCTTTTTGTTTAAGTGATTTTAACTTTTTTAACTTATATCGATATACCGTGTGTTCATTTCAAAACTAGCCAGTCTCAATAACTTTTGAATGCAAGTTAACTTGATAAAAACAAAAAACACGTCGATTGATTTTTGGAGGGGGAAGTTTAAAAACAACGTCAAATAAATTTTAGGTGTTACCCCCTCCCCCCTAGCCACCCCCACTTTGAAATTTCAAATGGCACCCCCCACCTTGCGATACCTCATTTTAAAGCTTTAAAAAAACCTAATCCAGTGGCGTAATAAAAAAAGATTTTTGTCGATTCGTTTTGGAAAAAATAAATAAATAAGAAAAAATCCGAAACAATTTATATTGAACAAATTTAAGTTCCTTTCAATGAAACAAAAATAGAACAAATTGAACCAGTTTTCGGGGCAAATCTTAAAAACCATGGTAATTGAATATAAAATATTATTATAATTTTAAATTACACTTCTTTGTTGTGACACCTTGATTTAAGCTTTAAACAAATACAATCAAGAGGTGTAACAAACATATATTTACGTTAGCAAGTTTTCAAAAGCAAAATATATTTTTCAAAAATAAATTATGCTGATGTTCATTTCAAGAGTTGATTTGGTTTTCACATTTTATGTACACATTAAATTTTACAGTCAATAAACAAATATACCTTAATTAATACATTGATAATATCTCAATATAAATAATCTATAAATCATATTGTTTTCTCAATTAAAAAATTATTTTATTAAATGTTCAAAATGCGCTCCATTATTTGCTAGACAATAGTATAGCCTATTTTTAAATTCGTCGCGAACATTTTCGAAAATTTGCGGATTAATTCGCCTACATTCATCTACTATTCTCATTCGAAGATCCTCAATACTTTCGGGAATTGTTTTGAACACTACACTCTTCAAATGACCCCAGAGAAAAAAATCTAATGGTGTCAGATCTGGAGATCTTGCTGGCCATTCCACATCACCCCTTCTACCAATCCATTTTCTAGGAAATCTTTGATCCAGCCATTCTCGTACGGGCACCGCATAATGCGCTGGAGCTCCATCTTGTTGAAAATGTAGAAGTTGTTCGTCCAGTAGCATACCTCCTTCTGAATCTACTTGACTTTCCAATGATTCGGTAATTAATGGATTAATTAGATTTTCTAATATATCGAGATATAACGCTCCATTCAGGTTTTCTTCTATAAAAATGGGCCCAATAATAGCATTCCCAAGAATACCAGCCCACACATTTATTTTTTGTGGAAACTGAGTATGATCCTGCCGAAATAAATGTGGATTGATTGAACGGATGCCCGTTCAAAAAAAAAGTGGACTCGTCACTAAAGCAGATATTTTTGAGTAACTTTGGCTCATCTTCGATCCTTTGAGTCATTAACTCACAAAATTCAATTCTGTTGTCGTAATCATCCTCATTAAGTTGTTGATTTATTTCAATTTTGTAAGGAAAAAACTTATTGCGTTTTAAAATTTTGTGTATGGTACCACGAGACACATGTGTTGAAGTAACTACTTTCGATATGGAACTGGTATGACGCATACTAAAGTGACCTAGTACTTCTATCTGCGCAGCTTCATCTGCAATTCTCGGTTTCCTATTGATTTTATTGCAAATGGACCCAGTTTGTTCAAATTTTCGTACAAGATTTAGCACGTACTGGTGGCCGACTTTTTTATCAGGATGTCTTTCATTGAAAACTCGACTTGTCCTACGAGCACAACGATCTTCCGCCCCATATATGAAAATAAGTTCTGTCCTTTCTTGCAGCGTATACACCATCGTTAAAAATATTTTTTTCCAATTTCTAAACAATATGAAAATAAAATCATATCACGTACCAAAACCAAATAATAATAAAATACTGATAAATATTATAATGCATGTGAACATGTCAGCATTGTTTGTACATTAAATACGAATAACAGCTTTCTGGAAAACTTATCCACAAAATATGCCATATTTAACTGATGTATGAATAAGTATAAATTTGTTGAACAGTATTATTACATATTAATATTTTGTACTAACCTTAGAAATGTCAATGTTGACAATTTGACTCAATAACTACGAAACGGTGTTACCTGAGTACAAAGACACATACCCTTGCATTTAAAGTTCAAATAATGTATTATTGTTAAAATGAATTTGAGTCTTAAATTGGCTTAATATCAATTATTTAAAACAAAATATATTTTGTTTTTGGAAACGTACTCAGTTTGTTTTGTTATACCTCTAGATCATATTTGTAAAATAGGATGTACTATTGTCTAGCAAATAATGGAGCGCATTTTGAACATATGCTAAAATATTTTATTAATTGAGAAAACAATATATTTTGCCGATTTTTTTATATTGATATATTATCAATGCATTAATTAAGGTATATTTGTGTACTGATTGAAAAATAAATGTGTAACTATAATATGTTAAACTACATCGACGTGTTTTTTTAGTAAAATTGACAACTTATTGAGACTGGTTACTCCTAAAACGAAAGTCAGCATAATTTATTTTTGAAAGATATATTTTGTTTTTGGAAACTTGCTAACGTAAATATATGTTTGTTACACCTCTTGATTGTATTTGTTTAAAGCTTAAATCAAGGTGTCACAACAAAGAGGTGTAATTTAAAATTTGTAAGAAAAGTGAAAGCCGCAAGGGGGAGGGGGTAATATTTTATATTCAATTACCATTGTTTTTAAGATTTGCCCCGAAAACTGGTTCAATTTGTTCTATTTTTGTTTCATTGAAAGGAACTTAAATTTGTTCAATATAAATTGTTTCGGATTTTTTCTTATTTATTTATTTTTTCCAAAACGAATCGACAAAAATCTTTTTTTATTACGCCTGGATTAGGTTTTTTTTAAGCTTTAAAATGAGGTATCGCAAGGTGGGGGGTGCCATTTGAAATTTCAAAGTGGGGGTGGCAAGGGGGGAGGGGGTAACACCTAAAATTTATTTGACGTTGTTTTTAAACTTCCCCCTCCAAAAATCAATCGACGTGTTTTTTGTTTTTATCAAGTTAACTTGCATTCAAAAGTTATTGAGACTGGCTAGTTTTGAAATGAACACCCGGTATATATAATACACATGCGTGGTAAAAGTTCCCAAAATTAGTCAAAATATACAACAAAGTTTCAGCAAATTTAAATTAACTACCTTCAACATACTTTTCTGCTGCATTCACACACTTGCCCCAACGTTTATACAATTATTGAAAATACTTCTGAAAGACTTTGATAGTATGATTTGTGATTGTGCATTATTTGCAATTTTCTGGTTTATATATGAACTTTTCTAGATTTCTAATAAATGTTATGCTTATATACTATTCTCCTGCATTCACACACTTGCGTCAACCTTTGTACAATTATTGAAAATACTTCTGAAAGACAATAGATAATATAATTTGTGACTGCATTATTTGCAATTTTCTAGTTTATACATATATGAACTTTTCTAGTTTATACATACACTGTGTACCAGCCAAATGGAATAAATTCGATAATAAATAAATGGGGGCGTGTTCGAAAAAACGCTCGGACACGTCGATTGTTATTTTTAGTTGCGCATTTTTTTCAACAAAAACTTTTTATTCAGGGTGTGTCATGTGACCGTGGCCAATGCCAACTTTCTTATTTTAAATGCAACACCTAGTATATTATTCAATTTTTGGATTCTTCAGAAAATTCTAGACATATTTTATGTACAATGTCCTATACCTATCTTTAACTGTTTCGGAAATATTAAGTGTTTTCAGATTTATTGCAAAAATTAACATTAAAAAAAGAAAATTATTTGATTACAGAAATTCATTACAACACACTCAAAAACTAATAAGTAATACTGTTTATTTCTTGATAATGTAAAAAAACAAAAAAAAACAATAAATTTCAATGGAGGAGATGTTCAAAATGCTCGCCGTGAACGTCTTGGCAACATCCTAATCTTAAATAGAAATTTCTTCTAACGTTACTCAACATCTCAGGCGTGACCGATCTAATCGCAAGCATTATTCGTCTTCTTAAGTCAGCTAAGTCGAGGGGTTCAGTTCCAAAACAGTTGAAGATAGGTATAGGACATGAAATATGTCTAGAATTTTCTGAAGAATCCAAAAATTAAATAATATACCAGCTGTTCCATTTAAAATAAGAAAGTTGGTATTGGCCACGGTCACATGACACACCCTGTATAAAAAGTTTTTCTTGAAAAAAATGCGCAACTAAAAATAACAATCGACGTGTCCGAGCCTTTTTTTCGAACACACCCCCATTTATTTATTATTGAATTTATTCCATTTGGCTGATACACCCTGTATATGAACTTTTCTAGATGTCTAATAAATTTTATGCTTATATTGATTTATTTACAGACCTGGTTTAAGTACTAAACTTTTTATTTAAAACTAAAACTTAAGCCTAATGTTCTTCTCGTGTGCATTTCAAAATGCATTGGGATTTTTTTTTTATCATCATTTTAAGATTTCAGATGTAGGTTGTCTATTTGTGATCTCTTCAATATAATACTTACTAATACGAGGGTCGTTCAATAAGTAATGCCCCATATTTTTTTTCTCCACAATGAGCAAAAACTGAAAGTTGCACTTCTAGGTACTTCAAGTTCAGTGTTTCTCCTCCCGGTGGCCGAAGTTTCAAATCATTCCAACAAATGGCAGAGCTGTAGTGAATTTTCAAAGTAGCATCTGTTAGTGATCCACGTTACAAACAGCGAGCAGTGATTAAGTTCTTGATTGCAGAGAAAGCAATTGCAATTGCAAAGCGATTGCAATCATTCTTGTTGATGTGATGCCAAGAAGGACAACCATAAATTCCGAAACATACGTGAAGCTTGGTCAAACTCAAGAAACGTTTCCGGCGTGTTACGCATGACAAGAATCCGGCTGAAATTTTGATCCTGCACGATAATGCACGCCGGCACACAATTCTCAGAACCCGGGAACACCTTACCAAATTGGGTTGGACAACATTGCCCCATTCACCATACAGTCCAGATCTGGCACCGTCAGACTTCCATCTCTTCGGACCTCTTAAAGACGGTTTGCGTGGAAGACACTTCGATGATGATGATGATTTACCTGTTCGCGCACAGGTCAAGAGTTGGTACCGGCAGGGAATACAGGCTGGCGTTTCACGCTGGCGTAAGACCGTACAAGTTCATGGAGACTATGTTGAAAAATAGTACGTGTAGAAGAAACATGTAGCTATATTGTCACCAAAATTTAACAGTTTTGAATAAATAGTTTCTAAGAAAAAAAATATGGGGCATTACTTATTGAACGACTCTCGTATATAATACCCTGCTTCAATAATACATTTATTTATTTAACATTTTTTTGTTTTGTATTGTATTTTGTGTATGTACATACATATATGATTTGGTGATTTGGTGATTTATGAACTATGAATTAATGTTGATCTGTGAGGGTGTGTTATGAAGAATAGTATGATTCGTGGAGTGTTTTGGTCGGGTGTTTTTTTGTAGTTCGTTTGTCTTGTCTGTTAATACATAATTCGTCGAGAATTATTCTGTTATCCTGTATTTGTTTGAATTTATTTCTTAGTTTGTCAAGTCTTTGTTGGATGGGTATGATTTTGGTGATGCTGTATAGATTTATGTTTGATATGTTATGAAGATGATTGTTCTTGTGTCTAAGTTTGGTGATTAGTCTTAGTGTTTTGGGGTTAGTTATTTCCGTGATTCGTTTACAGTTGTCTCGTGCGTTATTAAGTATGGTTTGTCCGTAGTCGATCATGGGTCTACCGATGGACTTGTGGATTTTAGTTGCAGTATCATTGCATATACCTCTTCCTCCATATGTTATGCATCTGAAATGCTTTGCACGTTATTGTATTTCCGTCTTCGTGTTCCGTAAATGTTGGTCAAATTTGTGTTTATTGTCTACTGTCATGCTTAAGTACTTTATCGTCCTCGTGGAGTGTATGAAAAAAAAGTAATAAATAATAAATATATTGCTTATCATGTGGTGGCAGAATATTTCAAACTAGAAATTTTATTTTTTACTGTTTTCTTTCTTCTTTATAAAGATGTTTTGTTGTTTTTATAATTTTTATTATTTCTTCTTCACCTTACTAGACTATTTTTAGCTATTGTGAGCCATCTTCAGAAATTAGAAATTAGAAATTATTTGTAAACATTTGTACATTAATAATTATTTCATATTGTTTTTTTTGTGAACTCTTTAATTGGACACTTATTGAATATGAATTATAAATAAATTATTCTTACAAACTGTAAGATAAATTTCAGGGTCATGGCTGATCGTACATTTTTAACCTGTTAGAAATTGTTGGTTCCGAATTTTCGATTATTATATCATTTCACGCATTTTGTTTAAATTTTACTAGAATATTCACCAAATAGTAGATTTTGTAGTATTTCCATATACCTAGTTTGATTGTAAAGCATGCATGTAGTTTTTAGAGTAGTCTACATAAGTTATGTATGTACACTACGGTCTGAAAAGCCCATTGTGTGACCCGCCTCAGCCATGTTCTTATTCACGTCCCTGCCTGTAATGTTGGGAACTTACACGTCAGAAACCACCTAGGGAAGTTTTGAAATGCAGCTTGTAGTTTGTGAAAACTTTTCACGCTTGCTCGAATGTAGCGTATCAGCAGAATGCCTAGATGTTTGTTGGGCGCATTTTGTGAAGGACTACTTGTGAAGGATTGAATAATTTGATACTTAGATTGACTATTGTGATATGGAATTGTATCGTGTTTTTAATAAAGAATTTTATTGTACTGGATATTTTAGATAATTTATGACATTTATCCATTAAATTTCATACCTTTTATAGTCTTGTTCTAGATTTTTAAATTGTTGGCAGATTAATAGTTATTTATGTATCAAAGCGTTATGCCGATGATAGTACTCAAAATGCATCTGGCCCGAACAATGGATGTCACGCGATTGGCATTGTCAGCTAATAACAATCAATAAACAATATTTTATTTTTTAACAAAGAATATAAAATTAGTTATACGTTATACAATAAATTGTGCTCAATATAATGCATACACAAATCTTTACTCTGACGTTGCTAAGGAAGTTATTTATAATTTTATTTGTAATACGACAACGTGCGTCAAGAGACAAATAACCCGGACGATATTTGGGCAAAAGCAAGAAAGGCCACAAAAGACTTATTTTCCACGAAATGTAAGGTAAGTTAGAAGAAATTTAAAATATTTGTGGACTGGAAACTAAAAAATGCTCTGACAGATGTTAATGTGCCAAAAGCAGGTATACCGGGACCAGTGATACCAGATACCAGATAATATCACAATACTAGAATACCAGATCGTTTAACTTAACTTAACTTAACAAATGGCGCATACAAAGAAGAATATTAAAGAGAGTAGAAAGCAGTAAAATAAGGTCTAATCCACGCCGATATGAGTTGTAATCTAGGTCGAGATCTAAGTCCTTGGCTGATAATGGTAGGACCACCAAAAAACCCAAAGGGCCACTCAAACCACAAATCTCGCGTCAATGACGCTCACAATTCCGGTATTTCACCGAGTGCTTGCAGACAAATATCTGAACAACCTGCCTGAGCGATCGATTAACGATTAATGCGATTTAAGGCTCGCCAACACGAAAACCGATAGTATGAGGGGAGATTGAATTAATTTTCGTGCCACGGCGCTATCGTAGGCAACCTTACAATCTCGGACGTACGCTCAAAATCTAACGTTACACAATATAGCTTTGTGATAAGATGTACATAAGTCCACAGATTTTCAAGTACGTCAGATAAAATTTTGACAACCGTTAAAATTCAATCTGCATGTATTCATCTTATAAGATGTACGTAAGTCCACAGATTTTCAAGTACATCAGATTAGATTTAGACAACCGTTAAAATTCAATTTGAATTTATGCAACTCCTACCTAACCTGAGGTTATGATTTCTAATCAATTGCGACATAGTGTGACGATTTGTGAATTTGACACTCTCAATGAATATTATTATGCAAATGACATATTATGCAGAATACATTCGCAAAAATTCTGAATATTTAAGCCAGTTCTTAACATTTATAATATCTAAACAATTTTAAGGTTTCACGTTTGCAATGTTCACATCATCATATATTGCAATTTTAATTTTATTGCATTTATTGCAATATTAAGAATATTGTTTAAATTATCCTAGAATTTTCCTAAATTTTCAAGAATGTGTAGAATTTTCAAATAGTTTAAATGAGTATTTTAAAACATTCCAAAATATGTGCCACTTTCAAATTTTCGGCGAATTTTAAAGAACTTTGGACGTTTTGAAAAGCTTGGTATTTAGATTACCAATTGTATCATAATAGTGAAATTTTATAATATTTTTTATAAACTTTCCTATGTAGGATTGTTGTTTGAATTTCTAACAAATTTTAGATATACAGGGTGTTAATAAAAAAAGTTTCCACGTTTTGATAGGAGAGAGTAGAGATCAAAACAAGATAGAAATTCGAATAAACCCAGCTCCAACACTCAGCGGTTTTCGAAATATAAAATTTTAAAATTTGAATTACACCTTCCAAGTTTAATGAATCATACAATAAAAATACCATAAAACAAAATTTGTACAAGTTTATGTCCTCTTGACATGTAAAAGCTCGTTTACTATCATCCTGATTTGGTGTGTGATTCTTTACAGGCCAGGTGCCTGTAAAGGGTTGCCTTGTCGACTTTACTGGACAACTTTTGTTTTATGATATTTTGATTTTGTTAGACAAATTCAAATTGGAAGGTGTAAATGATATTTTAAAATTTTATATTTCGAAAACCATTCAGAGTTGGAGCTGGGTTTAGTAGATTTTGTTTCTTGTTTTGATCTCTATCACTTGTCAAAGCGTTGAAAGTTTTTTTTATTACAACTTGTATATTTTTTAAGTTTAAGGTTTTATCCATAAATTACCAGTTATATAATTATTTAAGGTGTTGTATGTAGTACTTACTGGAAAATAATATTTGCTTTTATTATATTTTATGATTTATTTCTTTTGCCTGGCTAGTTTGGGTTATGAGCAACCATAAAAAAACCACAAATCAACCATGATGATGGTTATGATTGTTCATAACCGAAACTAGTCAGGCATAATTAATATTTTCAAGTAAGTACTACATGGGGATATCGGAAACCGTAAAAGTTTCAAAAACGGTTAAATGACAAAAAAGTTGCGCCAGATATTCGACAAAATCCGAAATCTTGCGATTTGGTTTTTATTTTTTTCTGAAGTTATTTGAATAGATATAAGAAAAACAAAGCCTCTTTAATATTGCCACATTTTTAGCTCTACCAGGCAGCGTTTACAAATTTTCAGTACGTTTCGTTTCGAAGAAACCATCATCAACTTTATTTTTTTTTATATGGCCCGTAAAAAATGTACACCCTGTATTAGATAGCATTTGCTATTACTAATTCAACTATTTATATCACATTATGGTTTCTTATGTTTTTATTCAGAAAAAGAGTGTGTTAATACATTTCGAACATTTTCTTGTAGTAGACGTTGAAATGATGACGAAGAAAAAAATATTATCAAATTTAACTTTGAATAGGTACCAAAATAGTAACTAAACATAATTTAGCAAGAATAGTTGTTAGAGATTGAAACATTATAGCTATTTAATACTACACTTATTATTTGTTTACTGTGATGTGAGAATTGTTCTGTTCATTTAATTGCGACGAAGACAAAAATGATTGAATAATTTTAATCCAGAATATGTACCAAAATAGTAACATAAACTAATTTAGCCAGAATAGTTGTTAAACATTGAAACATTATAGTTATTTAGAACCACACTTTTTTTTTCTGTGGTATGAGAATTGTTTTGTTCATTTAATGACGACGAAGACAACAATTATTACCTAATTTTAACCCAGAATAGGTACCATGATAGTAATTAAAATAATTTATCAAGAATAGTTGTTATTTTATCTCACTTATTATTTTTTACTGTGGTATTATGAGAATTGTTGTGTTCATTTATATATCTTAAAATCTGAAAATTGGATGATAAATTTTGTCTTCGTCCCTTATTTCAACGCATACTACACAAAAATGTTCGAAATGTGTTAACAAGCCTTTTTTTCTGAATAAAAACATGAGAAACCATAATGTGGTATAAATCGTTGAAGTCGTAATAGGAAATGCTATTTAATACAGGGTGTACTTTATTTACGGGCCATATAAAAATATACAGTTAGATAGATAGATAGATAGATACTTTATTTCATGTAGGCCACATTGTAGGTGGATATGAGCGTCAATTTTACACATATAAAATGTTAAAATATAAAGTGTTAAAATATTAAAATATAATAACAACATACAATATAAATACAATAATCACAATAATAAAATTATAATAAAAGAAAAAGTAAAAGTTGATGATGGTTTCTTCGAAGCGAACGTTGTACTGAAAATTGCTGTTATGTAGAGCTAAAAAAGTGGCAATGAGAAAGTGCCTTTTGTATTTCTATACCTTGTATGAAATAACTTCAGAAAAACATAAAAACCATATCGCAAAATTTGGGATTTTGTCGAATATCTCCAGAAGTAAGCGATTTTTTTTTTGTTTTTCAACAAAATATTACTAACTACTAAAATGCACCACTTTTTGTAATTTAACCGCCTTTGTAACTTTTACGGTTTCCAAGATCTCCATGCTGTTGATCCTCATATTGGGCACCCTGTATAAAAACTTTATACTTGTATTTTTGATGTTCTTTTAAATATTAACTATTTGGTATATGTCTCCTTTGGTGCCACTTTGTCAATGGGTAATGTGTTAGATGCCATAATCATGTATGTACTAATTCATCCATTTTCACCATTATTTATCGACTTTATTCTACATTTCTGTACACCTAGTTGTAATATTTTCAACTTTTTGCAATTTTTCTTTAATAATAGCAATTTAAATTTAATTGCAATTATTTGAAACATTATGTTTTAATAATCCACAAATATGTGGACGTATTTAGACATTTGTTTCAACTAATAATTACAACTAATCCTACTCCTATTCCTCACAATATGCAGGTCGAATTTGTAAAATTTTCTGCATTAATCTGTAAATATTAACTATTTGGTATATGTCTCCTTTCGTGCCACTTTGTCAATGGGTTTGGTGTTAGATGTCATAATCATGTATGTACTAATTCATCCATTTTCACCATTTTTTATCGACTTTGTTCTACATTTCTGCACACCTGGTTGTAATATTTTAAATTTTTTGCAATGTTTCTTTAATAATAGCAATTTAAATTTAATTGCAATTATTTGAAACATTATGTCTTAATAATGCACAAAAAATGTGGACGTATTTAGACATTTGTTTCAAATAATAATTACAACTAATCCTAGTCCTACTCCTCACAATATGCAGGTCGAATTTGTGAAATTTTCTGCATTAATCTGTGTATTATTCTGACTTTCTAGAAAAATCTTTATAATTTACTAATGTTGCTATGAGAAAGTAAGAAAACTCAAAAGAGCACCACTCAAAACAAACGGAGAAAAAAAAAGAAAAAAATGAGTGCTTGAATCCTCACAGACAATTAGTGGAAGAATACGCATGAAATGAAGAACAGGTATGTCCTATGACAAAATACGTTCTAAACAAAATATACACAATTATGTTTTTTTTTTAGTCTATAGTTATGCAAGTTTAAATTATCAAGTCAATAAGGAATCTATTTTTTGTTTTCAAAAATGAACAAAAATTAGAACTCCAAACGATTATTTTTAGATGCTAATCTTTTTTTGCCGATAGGAACGAACAAATTTTAGAAACTTGGTTCTTACGATATTCATAAAATTTAATTTTTCAAGAATCAACTACTTATAGAATTATTCTGACTTTCTTGAAAAATCTTTATAATTAACTAATGTTGCTATGAGAATGTAAGCAATCTCAAAAGAGCACCACTTAGAAGACCAATGGAGAAAAAAAAGAAAAAAATGACTGCTTGAATCCTCACAGAAAATTAGTGGAAGAATAAGCATGAAATGAAGAATGGGTATGTCCTATAACAAAATACGTTCTAAACAAAATAAACACTATTACGTTTTTTTTTTAAATCTATAGTTATGCAAGTTTAAATTATCAAGTCAATAGGTATCGATTTTTTGTTTTCAAAAATGAACAAAATTTAGAACTCCAAATGATTAATTTTTAGATGCTAATCTTTTTTTGTCGATAGGAACGAACTAATTTTAGAAACTTCGTTCTTACGATATCCATAAAATTTAATTTTTCAAGAATCAACTACTTTTAGAAAATTCTGGCGTATTGTAATAATTATAATAGATAGGAAGAGCAGTGCATGTTACGCAGATTAACGAAATATATGGATGTTAACTATTATACAGGGTGTTTTAGACAACCCGTATCAGGTCTTTTTCTCAGTAATTTGACGTCGTAGAGGTTAAAAAAATAGCATAACGTACGCGTACCAGAACAATTGAATGGAGGTAATTTAGATTTCCGGAAATTACCGGAAGTAGCCGTAACTGCACTCAACTTCTGAATTTTAAATAGGAACCTAGGTCATATGTGGCATCGTTGGATAGGTATTTCAAAATGTAAATGATATCCTTAACGGAATAGAAATTAATATTTCGGTCAATTAGTCCCGCCATATTTTCGAAAGAATACAGGTCATAGAGGTATAGGACGTGATAGAGGTTCAGAAAAAAAAATAACATGACATAAGCCTACCTAAAGAATTTAATAGTGATAGTTTCAATTCTTGGAAATAACGGAAGTAGGCGTAACTGCTCTCAGCTTTTAAGTAAAAATAGTCACTTTGAGAGTAATCGGAGAAAAAGTATAAAAAGTATAAAAAGTAATAGTATTTACAAAAATACTTTAACGCTGAGTGCAGCTACACCTACTTCCGGTTATTTCCAAGAATCGAAACTATCACCATTAAATTCTTTACTGCTTCTGTCATGCTATTTTTTGTCCTGAACCACTATGACATCATACTTCCGAGAAAATGGGGGGTCTGGTTTTCTGAAAGATTATTTTTTATTTGTTAAGCATATTATTTACAAAAACACTTTTCATACAAAAGTTGTTTCTTTTTCTATTACCTATCGAACGATGCCACACATAACATAGCTTCCCATTTAAAATTATGAAGTTGAGTAAGGTTACGCCTACATCCGGTAACTTCCGCAAGTCCACATTACCTCCATTCAATTCTTCAAGTAGGCTTATGTCTTACTTATTTTTTCGAACCTCTATAAATTTCTGAGAAAAACGCCTGATATAGGTGGTCTGAAACACCGTGTATATCAATCAGAAATGAACTAATTTAAAGAACTTCTTTAATGCGATAAAAACAAATGTTTAAATTTTTCAAACCAAGTAAAGTTTTAGAAACAAGAATCTTTCAACGAATTAAGAATCTTAATTATTCCTTTGTTTTCGAGATTGAAGGAGCGATTTTAACATCTGGCAACGCAGGTCTCCGGTGAAAGGCGACGCCGCTTGTATTATGGAAATTGTAGAGGCGGAGAAGGGCTGCTGGCAATTCAATTCGTTTTTAATGGAAACTCAAAAAAAATATTATGCCCGCAATGTAAAACATTTCGGATGCCTAATGAGATTAAGGTCATTAAACATTCATGATGCGCCCCTCGCGGACCTATGATAATGCGGCCTTTTTGTTGGAAATATTCATTATATTCGCACCTCGTGGGCCAGACTTTTGTATGCAAATCAACGCTATTAATCTCCCATCTGCAGTCGAAAAAACATAAGGGCCGAAGATTTACCCTCGAAACCGGAGCATAAATAATGTATTTCTTTATGGCCGATGGAACGTCCCGCAGAAAAAACCAATAAGTGGGTTATTGAACAACCACCGCCCGAATTTATCGTGCTGATTTATCGCTAGGCGTCGTAAAAATGAAAATTTGCGTCGATCTCCTGGCTGCCCTCGGGGATGACGTGAAATCGGGATGGACCTGTAAAATTCCCGTAAACTAGCGCCCGCTAATCCCGAAAGGCCCGTTTCAATTTGGATCTAACTATTCTGTTTACACCGGAGACGGGATTAATTTATTCCCGTTTTATTAAACGGGCGTCCCGGAAAATAAAGCCGTAAAATCCGGGAATCTTTGAAGTGCCATGCCAACGTAAAATGAAAATTGCAAATTGTGATATCCGTGTTTTATGGATCGTTCGACTTATTAGATCATGAAATGGACGTGTTAGATTGCTTTATGAGTGTACTTCGCCTAATAACTAGAACATAAAATATTCAACATAAAATAATTTTACATTAATGGAAACACGAAATCTGAGAAAATTTAAGCCCACACTACATAAAAATTTAATAGGTGCAAAATATTTATTTCACATTGATCTCTGATACCTACTAACTTAATTATGATCGGTATCGTACAGCGACGTAATATGTAGATGAAATACGTATTAACAACGTTACAATAATGTGTACGTTATACGACAACATAACCTCCTCGGACCCTGAGTATCATATATGATACTACGGTTCAACATTTTTTTTTTTTGCTATTTCCAATCGGAATTTGGCTATGTTTCCAGCGGTATCATATATGATATGCGTGAGGTGGTTGCGCACAAAAATGCACAATCGAATCGCACGTGTTCTAGAGTGCCTGGTCATTAAAAATCGAGCAGTTTTTATGCAGTTATGGCGTCCAGTTCGAAACGTGATAAAAAAGGTAAGTAATGACTAATTATGCATTTTGCGCTACCGTCTCATTGAGTGAAGGTTAGTTGTTGGTTCTAGTGCCTTCAAAGCTACAGTATCTAAACGTTTACGAAACCTATTTGCCTATCTACTCGAAGTATCTTTGGTGATACTTCGGGCCTTGCCCAATATCCAATACAATTGTCTATCATCCGTTTTTTTAGCTCTCTCTGAGAAAGAACTCCAGGAGATAGTTGATAATTGAAACTTCGATTACTCTGATCTTGATGGTGATATACTACCTGATGATGACAGTGAAAATGAAGATGAAATTGGTAAAATGGAGGAAAATGTGCTAGAGCAAACGGCTGAAACTGATGAAGACGGTAACAGTACCACAGATAGTGGCGAAGAAAACGAAGCAAAGGAGAGGCAAATTGGAGGTACAGTCTCTTCTTCAGATGACGAGCAGCCTTTGGTTCACTTTCTACCAAAGGGAAAGAAAAGGAAATGAAAGCGAAGTGCTTTTGTACCTAGAATTGCTGTGAAACATTCACCAACGGTTCATGCTGAACTTTTGCCTGAAAACATTCTAGATCCAATAAGTTATTTCAGCAGATATCTCGAAGACGATTTCTTTGAATCCATGGCCCTTGTGACCAACATGAACGAAGTAAATACAACCGGAAAGTCTTTAGATACTTCTGCGGCAAAGCTGAAAGTTTTCTTTGCATGCAGCATGTTAATTGGCATCTACAACCTACCACGAATCAGGATGTACTGGCAAATGGATACCACAGTACCAATTATTTGTGAAAACATTTCCAGAAATCAGTTTTTTGGGCTTCGAACTAGTTTAAAAATAGTAGGTGACAATGCTGTATCGAAAGAAGCCCGAGAAAATGATAGATTTTGGAAAATAAGGCAAATGTTAGACCGAATTCAAAAAGCGTGTCTACAAAATGAAAGGACAAATGAAATATCAGTGGAGGAACAAATGATCCCCTTTCATGGTAAGGTAAGAATGAGACAATTTGTTCGTGGAAAACAACATCCTGTTGGTCTCAAGAATTATGTGATGAGACGGCAAAGGGAATTCCATTGGATTTCCTCATGTATGAAGGAAAGGGAAAAACAACGTAATCCTGCTTGGTACCTACTCCCGAAAAAATAGATGTTGGAGGAAGGGTGGTTCTCAAACTTGCGGATACTTTGCCAGTTGGAGTATCCGTCTTTACTGATAGATTTTTTACGTCAATACAATTAATAGAAACGCTTCTCGCTCAAGGAATTACTCTCACTGGCACTCTCATGAAAAATCGAATCCCATAAGTAGTGAGTTTCACAACAAATAATCAAATGAAAAAATATGGCCGTGGTTCTCAAGATATGCTTGTTACGGAGGATAATAAAATAGCTTAGGTTAAATGTACGACTCCAAGCCAGTTCATATCGGGTCTTCGGAATTTGGAACTGAACCTGTGGGATTGTGCAAGCGCTGGTCAAAAGTTGACAACAAATACATTGAAATAAATCGTCCATCACTTGTAAAATCGTACAATGAAAACATGGGAGGCATTGATTTGCTTGATCAACTTATTTCAAACTACCGAATGAAGAGTCGTACTAAGAAATGGACCATTGGTGCAATTTACCATTTTGTAAACTTTAGTGTAGCGGCCGCCTGGCTAGAATATCGAGAAGATGCTGAAGTTGCAAATGTTAAAAAAAAAAGAAAAACTGGATTACCTTGATTTTAAATTTTCAATTGCGAAGGCACTTTTGTCGTCAGGACTTGCTGCAAACCCGCAAAATTCAGATTCGAGTGACAGTTAGGATGAGGAAACAGCACAGACCAGTAGAAAGCGCAGAAAGGTAGAGACAATTCCCGAGAACAGGATTCGAAAGAAAGAGAACAAACATCTTCCGCAGTTCATGAAAGATCAACAAAAATCACGATCTAAATGTCGCTATCCGGGCTGCAAGAAACTCACTTTTGCCAAGTGCTCATTTTGTAAGGTTTTTTTATGCTGCAGCGTTGACCGAAACTCTTTTGCGCAATTTCACCAATAAAATATAAGTTCAATATGATTTGTTTTTGTGCTTAAGGCCCAAAGTATTATTAGTGATACTTAAGTTTTTTTCCAAAAATTGACAACAAAAAAAATTAAAAAAATCCTATTGGAGGGTGTTACTTGGACCCAAAATAATAAGTTGTCTCATTTACTATAAAGATTTTATAATCAATTTAGCGGTGGGCCCGAGGAGGATAAACTACGGTAATTTGGTAAAAATCCGTTCAGGACTTAGCAGGTATGGGCTACAGAAAAGTTCACATATCACCTTAATGCTAAACGTAATTTTGACTTCTTATGCACTAAGGAGATAAGTCATTCTATTAATAGTGTTTTTAGGAAAATAAATGATTTATATTATTCCAATGATATACCAATAAATATGAATAGCTCACAAAATGTGATTTCACTTCTACTAGCAAGAACAAAATGAAAATGATAAGCATTTCCACAAAAACCTGTCTCCTGAAAAACTACATATTTTTACTTATTTTCTTAAAGCATCTGACCACAGATTTGTTCATTGTCTGAGTATCTACTTACAGATGGTTTGAGGTGAAATGTACTGTTGAATTTAGTCTGTTAGTTTAGTATAAAATTTCGAATACTTATATGCTGGGTTTAGAATTATTACACGTAAAAAACTCATAGAGAACTCCTGAAACTTTAATATAATTCTACCATCATTCTTCGTGGCAGTGTTTCCACTTTGTACGTTGCATTTTAACGACCCTGTTGCAGTTGTGAGCAAACATTTGTGGCAGACTCTCGTTTGCCGAACTCATTTGGCTCTGGCAAAGGCCAAATTATTACGACGAGCAATAAAAGACCCCTCAGTTCTGCATTTCGTGGAGTAATGTGTGCACAGCGTGCAGCAATGAACTGTTCTCGCTCGATCTCCTTGGGTGAAAATGGAATTAATTAGCGATGCTCGGCGGTGTAAGGGGCGGCATTCCCTACAGAGGGTAGCAATTACGGGCCTGCTTTGAGTGGGCGGTTGAAATATTTGTGTGAAGCAGATGGGGTGTTACATTTTTGATTCGATTTACGTGTGTACTTAAAATTTTAATAGCATAATAAATTTAATGTAATTGTAATGTACGTTAAATAAACATTAAAGTTTTGTATGGAAATAATTCAATTTGATTCACAAGAGGTCTATTAATAAAAGTTTATATGGGTCTTCAGGGCGTTTACCTTTTTTTGTTACATCGAAATAACAACGCAAACCACTCGATATTCATTCGAGGATACGTACTCAAAAATTCTACATACTACACCAGTTATTAAGTTTGATATGTAAATGAATGGCATGACGTATAGATTCACATTTTAAATCAATCGTTTAATATATATGATATGGGAAAATATTGTTCTCTTGTACTTCCTTATATATGATATATGATATGGGAAATTATTGTTCTCTTGTACTTCCTTAATGTTTTATTAATTTATAGACCTAATCTATAAGAAATGGCGCAGTCGGTAGGATTTTGGGGAACGTATTATGGAACGCATATCTAGCGATTTTCCCTTTTGGTTTATATATATATAAATGCACTACAGGCCTTGAGGGCCCTGGGCTTGCAGAACTCTTTGCCAGACAGTCCTTGTTTGAGCCATAGTTCTCCAATTTTCCACTTCCAAAAGTTTTAGGTCTTCCATCACCGAGTCGAGCCATCTTATTCTGGGTCTTCCTCTTCGTTTCTTCCCTATCGGTGAGTCTCTCAATGCCATCTTTGGTACCCTTTCTCGATACATTCTTTCTAAGTGCCCTATCCACCTGATTCTTTGGGAATTTATCAAGTTTATTATTCCAGGGCTATCGAACAGCGGTTTTATTTCTTCATTCGTTATCCGCCTCCACACTTCACCGTACTGTATCCCCCCGAAAATCTTCCTCAGCACTTTCCGCTGCCATCTCTCCAGCATCGATTTTTCATTGGTATTCAGGACCCAAGTTTCACAGGAGTACATTGCAGCTGGTCTCATCACCGATTTATATAACCTTAACTTCAGAGCCTTCGACATACTTTTAGATCGCATTAAATGGTGGAGCACTCCAATAACTTTATTCCCTTTTGATATCCTGGCTCGTATCTCTTCTTCTCTATTCCTTTTTCATTAATGGTCACACCAAGGAATGTGAACTTATTCACGTAGCCAAAATTGTATACTTTCCCATTACATTCGACTGTTAGTATACTTTCAGTTTCTCCTGTATTTCCTAACATCATGTACTTTGTCTTCTCTTGATTTATATGTAATCCTAAAATGTTTGCTGCCTTTTCTAGTTTTCTGATTGTTCTGATCAACTCTTTTCTAGATTTTGCAATAACTGTTAAGTCATCTGCATAAGCTATGCACTGATGCTCTTCACTGTATATCAATTTATTTTTATTTAGGCCCCCTCTTCTTATAACTATTTCCAGCACCAAATTGAACAGCGAACATGATAATAGATCTCCTTGTCTCAGCCCATTGTTGATCCTGAAAGTATTTGTTTGCGTGCCTTCTACTCTAATTGTGTTTGTTGTCTCTAAGAGTCATTTCAACCAGTTTCACTATTTTTTCCGGTACTTTTAATATTCTCAATGCTCTGTACATTTCTAGACGGTTTTTCGAATCATATGCTTGTTTGAAATCTATGAATACTACAAATAGAGGAATCTTATATTCGTTGCAGTTTCTCTGTATTTCTTTAAGACTAAAAATTTTATGGGTTCCAGATCTATTAGGTCTAAATCCGCATTGGTATTTGCCAGTTATCTTTTCTGAGTGAGCTGTTGGTCGATTTTTTAGTATTGTTGCAAATATCTTGTATATCACATCCAATAAAGCAATTCCTCGGTAATTTTTGCACTCCATTAGGTCTCCTTTTTTGAATATGGGTGAATACAATAAATCTACAAAGTACTCTTCCCATATCTTTAATTTCTCTTACGGCTCTCCCGTCAGTTCCCCGGCTTTATTTCTGACGTATATGGGTTTTGTCATGTATCCTGTTTTTTCTCTCTTTACTTTTTGGTACAAGTTTCGAATCTCGTTGTGTCTGTAATGCTCCTCGATTTGTTCCATTCTCTCTTCGTTGTCTTCTCTTTTATTTCTTCTGCACACTTATTTTTGTTGGCATCTAAGATCTTTATACATTTGTTTGTTAGCTTGTGTGTTTTCCTGCAGCCATATTGCTCTCGCGTTGTTCTTTTGTTTGACTAAATTTTCGCATTCCGCATCGAACCATTTATTCTTTTTCTTCGTTTCTGCACGGTCTATCAATTTGACTAACTCCTGTATCACACTCTGCATTTTCTTCCATCTTTCCTGAGTCTTAGTCCGCGTATTGTCTAAAGTTTCGTATTGTTTCTCAAACCTCTCAGCATATTCTTGGATAGTTTTTCCATTCCACTCGACCTGTTTCCCTTTTCCCTTTTCCCTTTTTGTTTAGGGATATAATTATTTTCTGTACATAATTAGTATTTAAAGTAATTACACATTAGACATTCTACAATTGAATTAAAATATGAATTAAAAATTTACACAGACGGGTATTGTTCAGGAATGATATAATGGACTCGGGAACTCACAGCGAATATTTTCGTTGAAACTTTGAATTTAAATATATTCACGAAACTTTTACTATCCCATATGACAAAGTAAATAAGTATACACGTTATTTCAATAGAGAAATATATGTAAATTAAAATTAAATTAAATTGCAGGTCTAGAAGTGCCATGGGGCTTATATACTGTTACCTTTCATTTAATTTTAATTTACATGTTTCCTCATAACAATTACTATTCAGCCCTGATGATTGTTCTAGGGGTAGTTTCGTGTAGCCTGGGGCTGAAAATGAACCTCGCAATTGCTGTGATATCGTGGCTTTAAACGCTAAAGTTTTATGGCACAATGAGGAACTTTAATGCAGAATATATTCATTATATATGCCCATATGCATAACGCTGTGTAGTTGCGGGAATAACCTTTAGGGAATTTTGAGGTTACGTGCCAATTAAAATTAATAATCTGAATGGATTGCGTAATAATGCATCGCGTCCTTATTCTATCGTTGGTGTACATCGGCGTGCAAACACGTTATTATGTGAGTGCATTGTATTGCAAACCAAACATATGTTGTAGGTATTGTAAAATTGTTAACATTTTACCCATGCTGTTATTCCAATATAATTAGTTTTGAAACAAATCGGGTTAAAAGTTTGCAAACAAAATGAGTTGGGTAAACACGTTATCACGAATTCGTTTTAGGTATGTGATACGGATGTAATAACTGAACACACATAACGGTAAACTTTGAATTGTGTTATAGAACAATTTTTAGGTATTTTACATGTTAAATATTTTCGTGTCCTTAATACACCTGGGATGTCACATATATCGATATATATCGAAATTATTTGCTAGCATCGATGCGACAAAATATTTAATTTCACTCCGTATTATTTGACCGTACGAAGATAAAAAAATCAGATGTCTTCAATCAAAAGTATATCAAAATATTATTTGTACTATTAGGGTTGAAAATGTAATTTTACATTACCAGATTTGTAAATCAATGAAACTTTCCAATATATATTTTAATGAAATGCCGTCTTAATTTTTAATACCGTCTGGCGGTATTAAGAAAATATATTCTACATTGACTAAATGTAGTTATAATCGGTAAGTTAAAAGACGTTCTGAGGGTAATTTTTGGCGCTGATTACGAATCTTCAATTCGTTTTTCGCTATCAAGCCAGTTTTTTTGGATAAATTATTACATTGGGGCGGATAATTACGGGAAAATGGGAAAATTTCCCGGTGGGAAATTAACTACATTAAATGTAGTTAATGAGTCTTAGATGATGTAATATCAATTGGTAAACAATTTTATAATATAATGGAACAATTTAATTTATTTTTTAATAATAATAATAGATACTAAAAGTTGCCGTATCTTCTTTAAAGATGTGTACTACTACAAAACTACAATACTACTACAAAAGATATTTTAATCGTAACTCAAGAAGTTACGCTAAAATGTCTTAGTATTTGAGAGATACGCTTATTTTAGCTTAGTAACAATTAGTTCCATCAGTAATGCTTAGTAATGGAAGACAATTGAAAATTCCGTTGACAATGAAAATGAAAGTATTCAATCTAATGCAACAATCTCTTATTACTAATTTAAATAATTACTTTTATGATAATAAAAGACAGGTAAGTGATACAACTGTTGTTTGGCTAATGATTTATTTAGTATTTGGTTCAGTAATTAATAACAAATATTTTTTTATTAAATCATATAATAATAAATTGTTTAAACTTGATATTCCATGAGATCTGTGGCTTTTGCTGATTCGTTTCAAAACTGGATAGAAAAAGAACTCAAAGAAAAGAAAAACATTATGCAAAGAGTGCATATATATTTTAGAAATGAAAGTTGAAGATTTGTTTGAGTATCAAGATTTTAATTCATATACGTATTGAAAAATACTAAATGTAAATCTGAACGTCCATACGCAAAATATTTTTATGCCGAACGATTAAGTTGGTTATTAATGTATAAAAGTACTTTTAACGATGCTGAATACAAAATAGTACATTTTTTAAGAAAAAGAAGATATGCTAGTACCAAAAATTAAAAAAAAATGTTATTTCACAAGAATTTTATTTTTCCAAAAGATAGACTCAAAATTAGGTAAGACTTATTTATTTCTGGAACAGTCGATGATAACAATGTGTCGGACGAGGATTTCATATATATATTTTTTATTACATGTGTTTTACATGTAACTGGAATTTTATTTTACGTTTTTCAAGTTAATTTTAGTAGAGTAGTAATTTTAAATCAAGTTTAATCTTGAATTAATAAGTTCATGACACTTAGATGACAAATGTGTCTAATTAAGTATATTTATTGTATGTAATATTCTCTCTACTGTGCTTTTCCCGGTTATGTAATAAAATAAATTTATTTTAATGACAAAAATATTATTATTGATTATAAGAGTTCATAAGATACGCCAAATTGCTTTAGTATGATACGTTACAAATTATAATTCTAAAAGTGATAAGTGTAAACAATTTCTATTTTACTATTTAATTATATAATATTTAATATTTTTATAACATTAATAAGCAATATAATCTTTTATCTTTATGATTCAATTAAAATTTAAAAATTTATTGACTTGAAATTTATTGTTTTAGAGACTGACAAACTTGAAAATTAAAATCTGTGAATATCTCAGAATGGCCATAAAACCAGTTGCCATTATTGTGCTTAGCACGGCAGAATATTGGACGACCATGAATTGTCGTTTTATTTTAAAAAAACCTACAATCTGAAGTGAAGTACAGTGAAACTGTGATTATTATCACGCTGAGGATGCTAAACATCTAATTATGCCATTCGCACATAAAATAAACTATTATCGTATAAATAATGACAAACAACCACAGCTGCTTACACCCGAGTTAATCTGGCGTTACCATAAATTATAAATATATTAAATTATAAATTATGAATTCTTCTCAGTCATACATGTGAAACATTGTGAACATGTGAACATTGGTAGAAGTTTATTATTTAACTCGAATGTTGCAATTCTTCTAATTTAAAAAATATATATATTTGTATCAAAATTTTAATCAAAAAGTATGAAAAAATGAAAAAAATCAATGAAAAAATTGTTTGCGATCGACCAAAATGTTATAAAGTAATAAATTCGACAAATTCATGTATCTTTAGAATGCGTGCCTACATTTTATACTACTGATTTTGCTAAGACGATCGAAACAAACATTTTTTTGAAAGATGTATAAGATAATTGGCGCAGTCGGTAGTATTTTCGGAAACGTATCACGGAAGCAAAATCTTGTAATTTTTCGTTTTAACCAATTAAATAAAAATAAGGGCAATCCCTCGATGATAGGTTCCAGAATATCTTACGCCTGGGACATTATTTAATTTGTTATCGGTATTATTAAAACAAGTTTTATTTGAGTCTGTCCATTAAAATATATTAGATTATAAAATGAAATTCAGAAAATATAAATTATCAAATATTACCTAATAAATTTGATAAAGTTGGCCGACAAATATAAACAAATACACACTACAAATATGCAAACAATACCATTAGACGTATCAATTGAGATAAATTTGTTATACAAAAGTGCATACTGGCAAGATTTTTTTATTCAATAAGATTAAAAAAATGGGAATCCTGTAGACAACAAAATATATCACCAGACCCTTAGAAGTCCCCTTAACCGCTTAACTAACTAGCCTGACTAGCCAAATTGATGATATCACATACATCACACTTTATTGGTGATTAGTCGATTGTGATTGATAATTGATTAATGCAAAAATACACGTATTACTAGGAGGAGTCTGCCTAATACCGGTTATCTTTATTGATATTATCAATAGTAATATATTAAGTGCATAGTGACTTGCCCATAATACCCACTATAGTGGCACGAGTGCAAATTTTCACGCCAACAAGCTCGAGTGCATCACTATAGCGGGTATTATCTAAGCAAGAAACTATGCACGAAACATATTTTGCACGACTATTGCACGTGTCGTATTGACATTGACAAATATTTAATAAACATTATAAAAATGTCTTCCAACCGGTTTGGCATAAAATCTCTAACAAATATAAAGCAAGAAATTATTGGCACCACATCAGAGAATACTAAAATGGGTCAAGAATATATTTAGAGACAATTTGAAAGACTCATTAAAATGTTATTAATTTTGTAGGTTAGGTTAGGTTAGGTTAGGTTAGGTTAGGTAAGTGTTCGATAGCAATTATCACTTTAAGTAGATTCTAATTGACCGACAATTTAAAATTTGGGTTATTTCATTTGTCCGTCAGTGTGAAGTTTCATATGTAAATGTGACAAGTGCAATAGTAAGTAGAAGCGAAAAAAATATAAACTATATTGTTGTCATTGGAAATACAGAGCGTTCAGAAAGTGGTGTCCACTTTTACGATGTATACTAATTGATGGTACTGTTCAATATACAAAATAAATACGATTTGCAACTTTGCTGAAATGTTTCCTAGAAAACATAAAAATTATATAACCAAATTTAGCATAATTTATATTTTATATTGATACTGTTTTGTGATGTTGGCATATATTACAAATATTTTATGCCATGATTTCTATCTGTTAGCACTAAATGGAAACATGGACACCACTTTGTTGAACGCTCTGTAGAATACAATCATTTCTAAGAGTGCAGCCACCAGAATGCAAATTAGTCTATAATTTCTATAATTAATTGTGCTGCCATTATTCGCTTATTAATTGCTAATAATAGTATACTATGCAACAAGTTTTATAAACTGCATTTTAGTCACGCGTTTTATTAGGCACGAGTGAAGCGTAGCTGGGGGAGTATTTAATGAAACGAGTATCTACAGAAGTTTATAAAACAAATTGTATACTATACTTTTTCTACATTTTATTTTTATCACAAAATACAAAATGACTTGGTGTATTGTCGCGCCGGGGTTATTTTGACAGATTGATAACAAATGACAGCTAACTTGATTTTTGGTTTCAAAAATCTAGAGCTAACTTCAGCCCATGACTAAAAGACCCGTTGCTAAGTTTACCTCGTGACTAAAACGCATAAAGTCACAGCTTCTCAAGGTGTATTTAAAAGATCACTTAGCGTCATGGAAACATAAGCAAATAATGAAATTTTAGAGATGGAAGTAGAAACGATTATTTATGCGGAAAGCGTGGTTCGGTGGAAGTGTATGCGACTAGTACATGGAATGCCCTGGGTATAAAATCATAACTTATTCTCCCAGAGGTTCTTAGTCATTATTAAACAAGAGGTGCCTTGCATTAGTGTAACACTAAAAATATATGCTCTATTGAGGCACTTAAAAAGAGGATGAATATTTATTTATTTCACATTTTTGTTCCTTGGTGAATCTCAATTTATTACTATTATTGTGATTACATATTTGCAAATACGAAGATAGCATAATACATGATTGCGTCCTGCCTGACACAAATATGTAAATTTCTTAAAAGGACTTTAGGGTACTCCTTGTGCTCCGTATGTCCAGGCTTGGAGGAAACTCGTGTCCAGCCAACCGTGTGCAACCGGAGAGACGCTAACAAATGATAAGCAACCCTTGCAGCGGATGGCTGAATTTCTTAACGCTCCTGAGCGTCGCCTCTCAAGTCCTGAGATTTAATACACGTGAAATTGTAAAATGGACCGTAGTCTTCCCAGATATACGAGTTTAAGAGTAGACAATGGGTAGTTTAAACACATTCCGATAGTAGAGCAGGATATATATTATTCGAGCAGGAAGATGGTGCAAGAAGTGGATCATAATGCTTTCGCAGTGAAGCATAATCAATATCCTCGAATGCATTCAAAGTATTCAGGAAAATAGAGCTGAAGAAGTTGAAGAGAGTATTTGTTTGGCGATTTAATGTAAGACCTGCATCATAACAGCTCTTCTGCAACTTAAAATAGAAAGACACATCCCTGATTCAACGAATAAACATTTAGTATCAAATCAAATCATCTCCAGAAAAGGGACACCTTAAATTTCGTAGTAAAAAGGTGGAGGATTTAAAAAAAAATTATTACGTCATAGCTCGACGATAAAAATATCGGTTCGATAAAAACAGATAATGACTAACAGCGTTATTCATAAAAATTTAAACCGTGCTTTAGCGGTGTTTTACAACGGGTTACCATGGTTAATAAAATTAAACCTCAGTTAAACCGCGCCGTATTTTTTTATGAAATGCACTGATAAATTTTATATTTATAACAAAATGTTTTGAAAACTAACATCCGAGGATTTTTCTAAAATATCCATAATTTCGAAAATAATTAATGTACCTATTCCAGACTTCCGGATACCATGCGTATAACTTAAAAAAATATTTTTATTTTGAATACCAAAGCACTTGAAGAAATTAAGACACTCATGTTATGGTATAACAAATATTTTGGGAGGTGTACAAAAACACTTGAAGTAATTAAACTGCTTTACAGAAATAGCTGCAGAATGCTGTGAAACAATTTCAGCCCTCGTCGCACTTATTTAAAGCAACATTCACCCCCTAATTCGTTGAAATTAAACATTCTGCCCAGACGTACCCCAAATTGCAACTTTGATATTAAATTCTTCGCCTCCATTTCGCACTCAATCCATTTAATTAAGGCGCTTCCGGCTAAATATCGAATTAGCCCCTAAGAAAATGACTCAAGAACTGATCGTTTCCTAAAGAGAAGACTTGATATTTATATGGAAATACAGGGTGGTTAGGAAGGGGTTAAAATCAGCGGCGCGTTGTGGAATTTCCATGTACAGTTTTTTTTTTTTATTGCGTGAAACAATAAGCAATATAAGAAAACAATTGATTTGTGGCCCATCCATAAAACTATAATGCGTTTCATATTATTAAAAATGTGCTGCAATATATCCGGTGTTATCTCATTGCATCTTAATGTCACCCATGCCATCAGTTTTTGCAAATTGTTAATACTTTCTTTGTAGACCTGAATAGGGTCTTCCGCGATTTTTCAAAAACCTTGAAACTGAACTCTAGACACATTAAAAACTTCATTGGCACTTATTTTTGTGTTGAGAGAAATCGTTGTGATTAGCAAACACGATTTTAAAATTAATAAACGAGTGTCACTTTGACGTCCCACTTATATGTTTGTGAAGACCATTTTAATGTACCTAAGTACATAATTTTAAATAAATTGTCGATGAAATTCGATAAATATATATATATATATATATATATATATATATATATATATATATATATATATATATATATATATATATATATATATTTATCGAATTTTATAATTATAATTAGCTATCATCATTAGTAATGGGTATTCAAGAGGATTTCCGATTATATATATACATTAGAAACAACATAACCCAAAATAGTTTTGTGGGTTCCATTCTAAAACAATACCTTCCATATAACTATTACTTTTTAAATGTACTATGAGTGAGTATACAATATGTTTTTACAAAAACCTCCTCATTATAAACAGATGTTCTTTTTTAATTTTAAACAAACATAAAGATGATAGTAATTGAAATCAAGTCCAAATTGTGTACACTTCATT
Source organism: Othius punctulatus (assembly GCA_951805005.1). Lineage (NCBI taxonomy): Eukaryota > Metazoa > Arthropoda > Insecta > Coleoptera > Staphylinidae > Othius > Othius punctulatus. The sequence continues at coordinate 91,324,411 of OX638139.1, forward strand.
TTTGTTAAAACTAAAAAACATGTTTAAACAATGTTTAAACATTTTATTTTATCTGTTCTTACAGCTGGAAGAGGATTTGGAAAATAAATTGCGACTCCGTGCGTTTCGGCTACGTTGAAAAATTCACTTTTTGAGAAAAATTCGACAACCATTATCACGTGAACTCTAGCAGATTATCTGACTATCCTTTTACGAACCCATCAGAACTTATTTTATGTCCGACTGGATTCTAAGTCGAATTAATCCACGATTCCTATCCCTTATGCACTGACTCCTGATCGCCAACATGCGTAATGACGTCACAGCGTTTCGTCGGTCACGTGACAAAATCAGAAAGTTTTACGATATTGTATGTTGTTTATTGATAAGTTACAATGAAAACAAAACGTTTTTTTTTTCTGTGGGATGTTTAATTACAGGTTATAAACTTTACGTTAAACACAAAAAGGTTATTTTTTTTTCAGGAAGACCCTATTTTAAGCAAGTCAAATTTTGAAAAGTCTGCTTACAACTCGGCCATGGAAAAATTCTTCAAGAAATTCAAAATTTCTTGCTCGGCTAGTATGAGCTGTTGCTCTATGTTACTGAAAGTAGCCACCTTCAAATTGATCGGGATACAACTGATCTAAAAATGGGGCCAACATTTGTTCCCTATAACGTTGGTCATTGATTGTATCGTATTAGAATATTGGCCATATGATGTATCGTGGGATCAGCTAACCATAATCCTATCTTAAGAGGATGTAAAGGAGACTCAAGGAGGAAATTATGGGAATTGACAACAGACCATGTTCGGAAATATTGTTTGTTGACATAACCAGTTAAATGGAACCAAGCTTCGTCCGTAAAAAAACTTAGATCGAGAACTTAAAAAAAAGTTACATTACTGCATTCGACTGTTGTGATCTCTCGGCAAGATTTCTTCGACTACAGACACTTTGTAAGGATGCATGTGTATACGATACTTCAGAATCCTTTTAATAGTCATGTGGAACACATTTGTTTGAGCAGAAATATGACGTGTACGGAATCCGGAATATCCTCAATGAGCTCTTCCATTTGTTCAACGACATTTTGGTCAGTTTGCGGTCTTATAGTGGATTTTCTTTTCATAGCGCTTCCTGCTGTATAGAATCTGTCGATAATTTAGCGAACGTGATAATTCAAGGCAGTTTTTCAAGAATTTTGTTCGGAAACCTAAATCGCATCTGTGATTTGCAATAAAGAGTAGAATATTGCCATTCCCATTTACTAGACGCCAAGATCGGAAATATCCCTCAATAATGATGTTTTCTTTATTAATAGATATAGGTATATATTTTAACCGCTTCTAAATTCAATCCAATAAATTGTAATATCAATCAATTTGATTGATTAAATTTGTAGTCTGAACTCGGTAATTTAAAAAGGGTAGAGCGGAATATCAAAATTTAGATATGAAAAAATTCCAAAGGTAAGTAGAAGAAAATCATTTTGTTCAACACTGAATATTATTTAACAAGCACATAATGTAAGCTAATGTACACTCTCTTTCGGCTCGTGTATAAACTTCATCCTCGTGAATTATAGCCATTATGTGTGAATCAAATACAACGTTTTTTTCTGTGACATTTTAAATAAAAGATGAAACTCTGTTCACAATAATTAATCTTAGGAAATTCAAGATTGTTGATTTTAGAAACGGCGTTTAAAAACAATGTAACAGTCAACAAACGTTTGCAACGGCCTCAGCAACCACATGGAATGGTGACTTGATTAAATAGTAAAACACTGTTGTGATGACAGTTCTGTGTTCTATAATTCATAAAACAGCGGTGAATTATGAAAGGAATTATGTTACCATGGTTAAGTACATAAATGCATTATTCATGAATCATAGATAAATATTATAATATGCCACTATAACTAATTATTTAATCAGATATCTTTATGTTATGCCTAACAACCGCAATACGATATAACTCGAATGATCTACAAGACAAAAAAGATAAATGTAACATTTTTCAATTACCAAACCTAAATTATCGTCCATTTATCTTTAAACGCCTGTTTATTTTTCTGTTCGAGGATTATGAATGTTCAAGGATACAAACGGACGCGAAATCCGCATAAAAATGCGCGCTCGCCTGTGCAAATTAGAGTAATTTACGACAAACAGTCTGATGTGACAGCTTTTTAAGGGCGCCCCGGGCCGAGCTTGATGTATGAACCCCCGACCCTTCTGGAATTTCACAAGGGACGTTTTCGCACGCGTCGGCCGCAGAGATACCCTCCTGAAGGATATGGGTGGTTATTACGATCCCGCAAACGAAATGTTAGAGCACACATAAAAAATACCAAGGTGTTAAGTGTATGAACTCTTGAAGTGAAAACGATCAGGTTTCATCAGGTAAAATGATCAGTCCTATTACATTTTTTTTACATTATTATATTGTACTGTCACATGACGTAATGATGTATTTTATGTGAAGGTAAATATTACATCAATAAATACATCATTACTATTATTATGTTCAGAAAGTAATTATTCAGAAAATGTACTACATATTTGTCATAATCACTGCTGTATATATTCCAATAACTGTCCAATAACTTCTAATCAGAGTTTTTCCTCAATTTTCATTAGTCTAGCAGCAATGGTCCGAGCGAGGATAGGTGGGCCACCCTGTATAATGCGTAAATTATTCTTACTCAAGTACTACGTTAGGAAAGCTATTAGGTAATAATTCCCTAATAAAACACTTGCAAATTCACTCAATTTTCATCCATGGGTTGCATTACTAGCTACCTTTATACCGGACGTGGGTAGCACCTTATAGTGTATTCCGAAGGTGTTGCCGAAACCCTTTCTGATCAATTTTCTGATACTGCCCACTCGCATCTTTTAATCTACTTCAACAACTTTGATTAAGCCCAGGAACGAAATTGCTGCTTTTTGCCGGTAAATCGAGCGCCGGGAAGATTGAATTAAATATCGGCGACAGTTTCCCGTGAGTGTACTAGAGGGGAATAAAAATGATAAGCAATTAAGGAGCAACAAAGTTTAATTAAATTCGATTAATCAGTGTGCAAGCAAATTGGGTAATTGTTGGTGCAATTATAATCATAAAATCGTTATATGAACTAAAATGTGAAAGCAAAGAGGTTTTATATTTAAAATTTTCTGATTTCTTTTATTTAAAAATAAAAATCATTTTAAATAAGAACTGTGAAACAAGGGGAAAAAAACGGGGGGTGGAGGGAAGTACGAGTATTTTACCTTACTGTTGAAATTAAGTTCTCGGAATTATGATACTTTTGATTTAGTTTTCAAAAATCAAGTAGTAGCACACAAACTTTTATTCGAAAATTAGTAAATGTAAATGTAAATTTACATAGTTGAAAAAAGTATAGTAAATCATTTTCGTATAGAACTTCGCCTCCTAATTGGTTGTAAAGAATATATTTTTAAATATTTGCAATCTCTTTTCAGATGGATTTTAGGTTAAAAACGGGAACTTTAAAACATACCACTGCAAGTTCTTCAACATTTGCAAGTAATGCAAGTAACACTGCATTGTCAGATGAAGTTCAAGAACTACCCAACCATGTATCAATTACAAAGACAATTAAAATATCTGAAAGTATAAAGACGCGAAAATATGATGAAAATTATTTACAATTTGGATTTTACTGGGTAGGATATGCAAATGCACCAAATGGTCTTTGTGTAGTATGCAAAAAGGTAATATGTAACAGCAGTTTGAATCCGGCAAAATGAAAGCGTCACCTTGAAACGAACCATCCAAATCGTTGCAACAAAGATGTTGAACATATCAAACGTAAACATGATCAATTGAAGAACAAAACAAAGGCGTTTTCTAAATACTCGCAGCGTTATTCCGCGTTACTTACACAATTGCTAAAAAATTAATAAAACCCTGCATTGAGGATAAAATATCTCTCAAAGTACTAGAAAAATAAATCGGGCTATTACGTTGTATTTATTTCAACTTATTTAAAAATAAAAATCATTTTAAAAAAGAACTGCGAAACAAGAGAAAAAACGGGGGTGGGGGAAGTTGGAATGTTTGTTAGTGAATACACATTGGCCTTGAGAGCCGTTTACTGTCAATAACTCGACATGTGCATTGTTGGACTTGTGGTCTTTTAAAATAAACGCCTCAATTGAAGAAATTGCATTATTTTGTGAAAATGATTTAATAAATCGTCAGAAAACATCAAACCATTACTTTGCATTGCAGTTGGATGAAACCACAGATGTTGCAGGATTTTCTATGTTCATTGTACTGGTACGTTATGTTTCTAATCTTTAGAGCAAGAAGATAAACTCTTCTGTAAACCGCTCGTAGAAAGGACGACTGGAGAAGACATTTTTAAACTGATTAATTTGTATATGGAAAAACATGAATTAAGTTGGAATTTATGCACCCATATTTGTACTGACTGAGCAAAATACTTATTAGATCGCGAAAATGGAGCAACATCACGAATTATTAAACTCTCTGATTTTTCTGAACTCGCGTTCACGTCATCAAAATAATAATCATAATAATGACGGCACAATTTTACAAGGTTGCCAGCTGTCCTGGGTATTTAAAAACGGCTGCAATCAGCTGTTGCGCCCGTGAAAACTTGTGCGACAGTGCGCGGTTCGTATCAAATTCATCGACTTCTCTGCGGTTTATCGTACAGATATCAATTTTGTGGTTATGCTTTAACACCTACAATGGCAAAATATGCATTGTAATAGTCGATCAAATGTAACAAGTCAAACGTCAAAAAAGTTTGGTTATACACATATGTATGAGCATGCGTTAGTGAAAAAGATGAGGCATCGTCGCCGAAAAAATATCACGGCTGCCAACATAACATGATTTATTACATGATTGGCAGGCGAAAATTGTGTCCGCGGTTAATACACCGATTACCTATTTATAATCACCGGTGATCAGTGTTATGTAACAAATGATCCTCAGATTAATTTTGATTCTTAAACTATTGTTATGCACATTCTCGAAAACAATCACGTTGGTACGAAAAAACCTCATCGCACAGCTGTTTGATGACGTGAACGCCAGTTTAGAAAAATCGGAGTATAGCTCCCCATATTAAACATTGTCATTGTTGTCTTCACAGGCATCAATTAGCAGTAAGGCGTATCCCCCAAAGACTAAAAGATACATTGGAAGAAACAGTGCAAATTATAAATTTTATTTAGAAGGAACTTATTTCCAAATTACTTGCTTTGCTATGTAAGGAGCTATCTAGTCCGCATAAAAGTTTGTTTCACGTGGTAAAATTTTAAATCAGTTTGTGGAGTTGAAAGATTGAAGTCAGATTATTTTGATATTAACATAATCCCAAACAAGCTGCAAAGTTGAATTGTGAAATATGGTTGAAAACCATATGCTATTTGGCAGATATGTTCTCTTTTTTAAACGAACACAATAAATCAGTTCAAGGAATTCATATCAACATTATTAAAATACAGTATAAAAACAATACGTTACTATTGAAATTAGATTTATGGGAATCTTACGTTAAATCAAATAACGTGCAATGTTTCCAAATGATAAACAGTTTTATAGTCGAAAACGAATTAGTCATAAATAATTATGTGCGACAATAGGGTCTTCCGCGATTTTTCGAAAACCTTGAAACTGAACTCTAGACACATTAAAAACATCATTGGCACTAATTTTTGGGTTGAGACAAATCGTTGTAATTAGCAAACACGATTTTAAAATAAACGGCGTTTGAAAAGGTCCCGAAAGCCCGCCATGTTGCAGTGACATCACTACGCACGTTGGCGCTCAGCTGTAGCATTGCTTACAATGGAGCGACGGAAAGAAAACGTCGGTTTTACGAAAAAAGGGACGAATAAGTATTGCATTGTGCCTGGATGTGATAGCAGCAGTAAATGCGAACGAAATAAGTTGTTTATAAACGTCCCAACAGGGGATATACGGAAAAAGGGGTTACAACAAGTTCGAAGTGAATCCGCGAGTGTCACTTTGACGTACCACTTATATTTTTGTGAAGACCCGTTTAATGTAAGTATATAATTTTCAATAAATTATCGACGAAATTCGATAAATATATATAATTAACTGTCATCATTAGTAATGGATATTCTAGGGGATTTCCGATTATATATATACATTAGTAATAATATAACCTCAAAATAGTTTTGTGGGTTCCATTCTAAAACAATACCTTCCATATCATTATTACTTTTTAAAAGTACTGTGAGATTTTGCACAATATGTTTTTACAAAAACGTTTAATTAAAACTAAAAAAACATGTTTAAACAATATTTATAGCAAACTGTTAATTTTAGAAATTTGTTTAGATGATTAATAATTACAAATTTTGAAATCAGCATTAGCAATTCGTATGAGATGTAGTATATATTGCAAAGTTTATACAGTATTTTATTTGTTCTTACAGCTGGAAGAGGATTTGGAAAATTATATGCGACTCCACCCGTTTTGACTACGTTGAAAAATTCACTTTTTGAGAAAAAGTCGGGAACCATTAACACGTGAACTTCTAGCAAATTATCTGGCTGTTCCTTTACTAACCCATCAGAATTTATTTTATGTCAGACTGGATTCTAAATCGAATTAATCCACGATTCCTATCCCTTATGCACTGACTCCCGATCGCCAACATGCGTAATGACGTCACAGTGCCGCTCGGCCAATAACAGCGTTTCGTCGGTCATGTGACAAAATGTGTAAGTTTGATGATATTGTATGTTGTTTGTTGATAAGTTACAATGATAACCAAACGTTTTCTCTGTGGGACGTTTAATTACAATTCAAACGGACAATACTCATATACTTCCCAGAAAAAAACAGAATGGTATGAATGGATTAAAGATCCATTTCTATATTACACTAAATCTGAGAATTTAATGTTGACAGAAATAGAACAATTAATAGATATATCAATGGGTTCAATTAACTAGAATTTTGGATAAAATTGTACGCCAGAAATATCCAGAAATATCAACTAGAGCGATTAAAATATTAATGCCTTTCGTTTTTAACTATTTATGCGAGCATTCATTTTCAATATATGTAGGAACAAAAACCAAATATAGAAATAGGCTCGATGCAGTAAATGAGATGCGTCTACAAGGGCAAACAGGCTCACCCCAGCCATTAGCATGCAATCTAATTTTGTTTTATGGAATTTTGTCTAATTTTCTTTTAACTTTGCATTTATGTTTTATTTTTGTAATTCTATAATAAATGAACATTGAAAATAAGTCTTTTTTACTAATTTGCCTTTTTGGCATTCTAAAATTCACATAAGTAGTAATTTGATATTAATTTTTCTGTTACTGTTACACTAGTTACTAGTGTAACGTCCGGCAACGTCGCGTTTCGCGAATTTGCACATATGATGGCAATTTACGAATGCACACAAGTTTGCATACGCAGTAAAAAAGGCTAATTTATATGTTGTATAAAGTGTTTAACATAGGGTTCCGTAGAAAATGTTATATCAAAAAATGGTTTCGCGGGATAACAAAGTTTGAAGAACACTGATGTAATGTAACCATTAGAAGTATGACTGATTATTGGTAAGTACAATTACAATTATAATTTAACTATAATAACAATATAGTTTTTTTCGTAAAGCTAATTAAACATTCTATGCACATCTGCATCCTACAAATCTTTTGCAAAACGTTATTTTCAATTTTTATAAAAATATTGTTCAAATATCTCCCAAAAGAGCAAAAATATGATAGAGACAATATCTATTTTTGGGTAAAATTACTATAAATGCTTGAAAAAACAGAAAGTCTTCAAATCATAACTTTGCAACAAAAATATTCAATTTATATTATTATTATTATCAATAGGCCCTTTACCTTTCGGTGTGGGCTATACATGTACATATCTTACATTACAGTTATATTACATTGTTTGTTATCTATTTGCAAATTATTTCCACTCTCTTCTGTTCTTTGCCATTTCTCTTGCTTGTTTCACTGTCTTCCCTCTACTGTTTATTATTTCTTCTATTTTGTTGTCCCATTATCTTGGTCTACCTCTTCCTCGTTTCTTTCTTGTTTTTACTTCCCAGATTTGTTTTGTTTGATTCGTATTTTTCATCCTAATTAGATATCCCCACCAGTTGAGCTGCTTCTTTTCTATAAACTTTTCTATTGATTCTATTTCCAATTCCTCTCTGATGTCTTTATTTCGTATCTTGTATTTTTTCGTTACTTATTTTACTTTTCTCAGAGATTTCATTTCTATTGCCTGTAATCTACTTTTATCTCTCTTTGTTAGCTTCCACGTCTCGCTACCATATGTCAAAATCGTTCTGTATATAGTTTTGTATATATTCATTGTTATATTTCTGCTTATCTCTTTCTTATTAGTAAGTATATTATTCAGGGCATAGTACGTTTTTATTGTGTTGTTTATTCTGTTGCTTAATTTTCCTTCCATTTTCCCGTCTTCTGTAAGTTCTACTCCAAGGTATTTGAATTGCTCCACTTGTTCAATCTGGTCCTGTCCTATCTGTATATTTATGTGTTTTTTCCGTTTTCCTATTATCAGTACTTTTGTTTTGCTGTAGTTCATCTTCATGTTATATTTCTCTATGTGTTTATTCCATACGTTCATGTTATGTTGCAGGTTCCTCTCACTTTCTGCTATCACTGCCACATCATCGGCGTATGCTCCTTCTGATATTTTAACCATTTGCATGTTTTTGTCAGTTTTCATACTCTTCATTATTTCATCCATATATAGGTTGAATACTGTAGGGCTGAGAGCTCCTCCTTGTCTTAGTCTATTATTTGTTTTAAAAGTTCTTGAAATTTGCCCCTTGCATATTATTGCATTACTGTTGTTGTTATATATATTCTGTATTACTTTCACTACCCTGTTTTCTATTTCTCTCTCTTTTAGTATTAACCGTAGTTTCTTTCTTGGGGTCATGTCAAACGCTTTTTCGAGGTCTATGAATCCCAGATATATATTTTTATTATTTGCTATTCTTTTTTCTGTGATTTATTTTATTGTGAAGATGTTGTCTTGTGTGGATCTCCCTTTCCTGAAACCACATTGCGATTCTTCTAGGGTCTGTTCTATTCTTGCTATTATTTTCTTATTAATTGTCTTTTCTAATATTTTCATCCCTATACTTATTAGTGTTATGCCTCTATAGTTTGCGCATTTCGACTTGTCACCTTTCTTGTATATCGGTACTATTAACGCTGTTTGCCAGTCTTTTGGTATCGTATTTGTCTTCCATTTTGGTTCAGTAGTTTCAGTAGTTTATCTTTTCCTATGGGTCAAATGTGTTTAATCATTTCTGCTGTAACCTTATCTTTTTCTGGTGCTTTTCCTATTTTCAGTTCCCTTATTATTTCTAGAAGCTCTTTTTCGATTATACACTCCGTTGCTGTTTCTGTGATGTTCTTTTCGCTGTTTCTTGTCTTCTGTTCGTTGCCGCTATTTATAGTTAGTAATTCTTCAAAATACTCTTTCCATCTTTCTATTATTTCTTCGTTTTCTTTCAACATTTTGCCTTGTTTCTTGTATTTATCTCGTTTCTTGTTTTTTTTCTTTCCTGTATCCGTTTATTGTTTTATAAAATAGCTTGATTTTCCTTTGCGTTTTTCTCCATTATCTCCCCGAACTTTTCTCATTCCCTGTTCTTTGCTATTCTAACCTCGTCTATTACTATTTTCCTTTTTTCCTTGTACCTTTCGTAGTTATTACTGTTTTTGACATTTAGGTATCTTTGCCATGCTTTTTTATTTTATTTTATTTTATCTCGTATGTCCTGTGACATACGAGACATTGTTTCTTGTTTGTACTTTTCTTCAAACCGCATGTCTCTTGTGCTAATTCAATTTATAACCTGTGTATATTATTATTTAAACACCAGAAAAGCCTTTCTGCAATATTTAAGATTGCGAAAAGTTATGTTGTCTTATTTTTGTGGGACAGGCAAAAATACTGTTTTTTTTTTGTTTTCTGCGCTGGCCAGATTCTTCGTTAAATCTAAGTTAGTATGTATTAAGTCGTTATTAAATTTTGTGTAGTAATTAACAATTCACTCTTGTCTCTTCTAAAAATGATGGAAATATCAGTTTAACTTGTTTGGCAATCTACAATATTAGACCCTTCTGACATTTTAGGTAGCATTTGTATTTATTTTTATAGTACATTGTGGTGCAGGGGCCGGGTTATGTTATTTCGGACAAGTATTTAATCTGTCTGTAAATTGCTGTAAACTAGTATTCAAATCTGACAATATCTAACAAGTATTATAAATAGCTTCTTGATAATAGTAAGCTTTTACAGCAATAGATAAGGCGTCGTAAACAAACAAAAATATTAAAATGTCTATAATAGAAACGAAAAATTGTTTGTATTTACATATTATTATTACGGGTAACCATCACAAAAATCGCAATGAATGAAAATACAAACAAACAACGTCCCACAATAATCCTTAATCCTTACATAAGTAATTATCTCAACTACCACTTACCTCCAGATTAATTAATGCACAGCGGTAGCACGAGCGAACGGCGCGATGAATTAACAACTAAACAAATACACGCTAATAATAGACCTATAAACAGAACCGCGTTTCTCGCAGCCCTAACTCATTCCCATTGTGGCGACCTGCCGGCGAATCCACAATTACATGATTTACGCAGCAACCCCATCCCTCTTAATCCGCGTCTCTCGCCTCTCATTAATCCCATAGTACGTCTTCCGCAGTATTTCTTTGATCCAGTGATTAATCGTGAATTCCGCTTCAACAAATAATAGAATTGTGCTTGAAGTGTATCAAGGAAACATTTCGTGTTTTAGTTATATAATAAGAACAGCTGGGCAGCCAGATATGCCAATCACAGGCAGGTAAGTGAATAAATGGAGATACAAAATGTAGAAATTACTGATAATCTATATAAATAATAGATAAAGATAATAACTAGGAATTTACTTAGAAATATGATGGAAAAGGGATATAAATAAATTGCTTGCGAACTTCATCGAAAAACTTTTTCGATGTTCGAGATATTCTTATTTTATATAAAACATATACTCTGCTCCGTTTTTATTTTGAACTAAGTTGGCTCTGTTAGGGTAACAGTATTGTTAGCCAATGTAAAAAGTCACTAGACTTGAAAAAATAGGTAATATTTCAAAAAAAAAACGAGGTTATATTTTATGACAGTGGGCAATGTTGCCATCAAATTGAGTATCTATTGAGTACAAATATGCTATTTTTATTTTACAGATGCAAATCAGTCAAATTATAATATAAACTTTTTGGCATTTTTAAAAAATAATGAAAAAACCAGCACACTTGAAAGATAAGGGCAATAATTTATCTAATTTAATATATGAATTCGGCAACGTTGTTAGAAATCTGAAATTTAATATTTTTTTCTCTGTTAGATCATTTTTGTTGGTGTTGATGTGTAAAACTTTATAAAATGAAACCACATCCTTCTTAGTTAAAAATAAAAATGGACTAGAGTTTAGGTACAGTCATGCTCACATAAATCTGGTACAAAAAAAATGACATTGCTATATAAAATTGCTATTGTAACCTAATTTCTTGTACTAGATTTATGTGAGCATGACTGTACATAATTACCTATATGAACAAAGTCTTGTAATGAATATATCCTGTGACATATTGATCACAAGTTCTACATTTTTTCGTGAAATATAAAATCCTGCGGATATTTTATTCTTCATAACGTCCTTTGTGCATAAGTAAGTATAATTAGCGGTATAATTGAAGTATGATGTCAGTTTAAATTCAGTTGATTCGCATGTCGATTTATAAGGCTCTAATTCATAATTCAGACTGATGAGCTTCTGTACGGTCATGACTTATTCACGTACAGCTCATTAGTTCAGACCCGAAGTTCGAGGAATAGGCGCATACGTTATCAATGGAAAAAGCATGTCAATTATTAACCGTCCCAATCGCGATACTTGAATATCAATTGCATTGGATCGATGATCGTTGAATTAATAATTGGTAATGGAAATGTACTTTGCCTGAAGTATGTATATATGTACTTTGCTTTGTATTTGTGAGGAGCAGTTTGCTTGTTGCGGAAATAATGAAATTATAGGAAAACTGTTATACTGATATAAGAAGCTATATCAATACTGTTAATAGGTTTACAAATGATTTTCTGATAAAAAGACGGTACTTAGTGCATAATATATGGAAGAACACAATCATGATTACAACTTAGTAATGACCTAACAAGTGTACCGTGTTGCAGTGTTGCAGTATGTAAACTTTGTTCCATTTTTATTTTTAACTAAGGAGGCTGTGGTTTCATTTTATAAATATTAACACATAAACACCAACAAAACTCATCTGACAGTGAAAAAATTATTAAATGTCAGATTTCTAACAACGTTGCCTAACTCATATATTAAAATAATTAAATTATTACTTTTTTTCCATATTACACATGTGATGGACAATGTATAACTGGTTGCCTGCATCTACCAGCAAGGAATTTCCTATGTGTAATTCTAAAAAAAAAAAACAACTCATTAGCGGCGTCGGTGCAGGCAAGTGTCAATTTTGGCATATGTTACACAGAGAGGTTATGTTTGTAACATAATGAGGTTATGACAGTGGCCTGCACCGATGCCGCTAATGAGTTGATTATTTTTTTTTTACAATTACACATAGGAAATTTTGTATGTTATGTTTGTAACATAACCTCATTATGTTACAAACATAACCTCTCTGTGTAACATATGCCAAAATTGACACTTGCCTGCACCGACGCCGCTTTTAGGTTATGTTTGTACTAATAAAGGAATATTTCTGATTCCTTTATTGATACAAACATAACCTCTGTGTGTAACATATGCCAAAATTGACAGGTTGCCGACGCAGCTAATGAGTTGATTAATTTTTTTTTAGAATTACACATAGGAAATTCCTTGCGGGTAGATGCAGGCAACCAGTTATACATTGTCCATCATATGTGTAATAAGGAAAAAAAGCCCGGTATATATTAGCGGAGATAGAGGAACGATTAAATGGGAAAACAATTGCAGTTTTACGAGCTCAATATCATGGACTTTTTGTTTTTTGGAAAAATTGTATAGCTAACTAGATATCTCGAAAAAATATATTTTTTGTTATTTTGTTCGGAGCATATTGCTCTGTTATTATTGACTTTAGAAAAAATGTGTAAAGGAAAAAGTTATAGGAAATTATATGCTTAATCATGCAGTCTAACCGATTATTTTATTTAAGCTATAATTTTTGAGTTATGACACAAACTTGTGTTTTTTCTAATGAAAACCATAGTCGGCCATGACTTTATAAAAAATGCCTCTTTTCAACGATTCTAATGATATATCATATTACATAGGTATTTTTATTAATAAATAAATTATGGGAATTTTTTTCTTTTCAGTTTCGAACTATTCGAAGTAGTACGCTATAGAAACAATTGATAGGTACAAACGATAATTATAGAGGTGGCAGATCTCCCGATCTCTCTGTTTTAGATTTTAATTCATGGGGAATGGTAAAAGATAGTGTATCATACATCGTACGTCGCAGTAGATGACCTTAGAGAAGCTGTACTTACAAGTTACAAGTTTTTGCTAATATTGATGAACGCTCCGGTAGAAAAACAACAAATTCTGTTTTAAAAAGGTGTGCATTAATCATAATAGTGAACCTTTTGAACATATTTAGTCTTAAATACTTTCCTAACTTTAATTACGTTGTTTTGGTACTACTTTAATTACGTTCTAATACGCTTGTATTGTTTCTCAATTTATCGTCCGTCATTCCCTGTTTAGTAGTTTTGTACTTATGTAATTTTGTTTTATCAGAAATAATTTTTATATAAAATTGTAACTCCGACGAAATAAACATTTTACGCCAAAATAATAATGTTTATAATTTCGAAATGAAAAGGAAAATTTTAATAACTAACTTGAATTTTATTATTTAACGCGTTGCTCATCTATCAATTGTTTCCATAGCCTACTTCTTGAATAGTTCGAAAATGAAAAGTAAAAAATAACGATAATTTAATTATTTATAAAGATAACTATATCAAGTGGTATATCATTAAAATAGTTCAAAAAGCGCCTGTTTTATAAAGTCATGGCCAACTATGGTTTCCATTACAAAAAACTCAACTTTGTCTCATAACTCAAAAATTATAGCTTTAATGAAATAATCGGTTAGATTGTATTATTAAGCATATAATTACGTACAACTTTTTCCTTTACACATTTTTTCTAAAGTCAATAATAACATATCCATAGGCACCGAACCAAATAACACAAAAATATTTTTTTCGAGTTATTAGTATTAGAATCTAGTTAGACATGCAATTTTTTCAAAAAACAAAAAGCTTATGAAATTGAACTCTTAAAACTGCAATTCTTTCCCTATTTAATCGTTCCTCTATCTCCGCTAGTTTCCGAGATCCCCATACTAAACATCCGAAAAAACTCACCCTGTATATATATATGGGCTATCGGGCCATTGTTATTGGGCTATCGATCTGGTGTTTTATTATATTAATTATATAATAATTAATATAATATAATATATAATTATATAATATAACATAATAAAAATAATAATAAATTCTGTACTCAACAGATACTCAATTTGATGCCAACATTGTCCACTGTCATAAAATATAACCTCATTTTTTAAATATACCCTATTTTTTCAAATCTAGTGACTTTTTACATTGGCCAACAATACACTCACCCCAAAACAGCCAACTTAGTTAAAAATAAAAATGGAACAATGTATATAGGTACTACACTGTTTTGTTTTCATGGCAGTATGGATGGTGTCGCAGTAATACGACACAATGAATATACTGATATCAAAGTGAATAGTGCCTAATCTTACCTACCATAACCTACACAAGCTAACGTAACTTATCAGACTATAATATGCACGACAGAGCTTGAGAATTAGCTTGGTATTAATTGGCGGTCCTGCGGGAAAAAAGGTATAAGTCCTTTTTGAAATTTGAAAGTTTTGCAATACATATTAGGCATTTAGGGCCCAGTTGTACGTTATGGATAACTTTGACCATGGTTCAATTACCTAGGATACAATTGTTAATACAATGGTATCCTAGGCAAGTGAACCATGGTAAAGGATGATCCACGATCGTACAACTGGGCTTAAGTAACATAAACGGACGTATATCTTATATTACAATCATTTAACTGAAAGTTGAAACACTCGGCAAACACCAAATTTTGAACGATTGTGGGTCGCACAGTGGAACATGGCCGAAATCATGGACATGGTTTATATCTTCGTAAATATAATTTTTTCTTATATAATGCATAATAACTTTATTATACAGCAAGAAGAGTCCTATAAAAACGTAATACAAAAGTTGCATTTCCGCTTCCAGTTTACCCTAAAGGACATGCAACTTTTGCAATTTTGAGTTTTTACATATCTGTTTCTTTTTTAAATTTTACATACGTTTGGATGCCATGCAATCCCTGAATTGCATCTAAAATGTTCAAAATATGTAAAAGTTATGGAGACCAAAATTTGTAAAATGCAAGTGGCCAATGTTTATTATTGTAAATTTAAGTATTATCCAATATTTCATAAGTATACAAGTTCAAAACGAAAATAAGAGTTTTTTTGTTTCTACGCCATCATTACCTTCACTATCTATATGTTTGAATAATCCTAATGTATCTTTGCAATAAATATATTTCTTGTTATCTGTACCGGATGATTCAAGTTTTATTACCAGGCCAAAAATGGGGACCTCTAATTGAAATTAAAAATCCAAAATAAGTACACATGTTTAGATATTGATGAAGCCCAATCTGACGATAAAAAAAATAATTTTAACCATCCGGTAGTTTATACGTTATTTCACAAAGAATTCGTTTTTGTCAAAACATACTTTAATGCAATTCCAAACATTCCAGTGTAATCCATGTAAAAAAATTGCACCAATTATTGAATTAAATGAAATTTGATATTGCAACAGTAAGATTTATTACCAAATAGTAAAATATGACGGGTGCTACCAGTAATAGTCCCTATAATGGATTTTATGGGTTTTATGATAGGGCCGTACCCAATCCGTCCTGCAAGGCCCGATCAGCCCACGGGCGACTGGCGGAATCATAAAAAGTCATAAAACGTTCCAACCGCACCGGCGCGGTCAATGCTTTGTAGGGCTCTTGACTTACAAAATCATAAATCATACCGAGAAAAGTTGGTCAGTAATGTAAAAAATGCTTTAATTTGAAATCTAATCATTTTCGTTAATTATTGATTTCATAGATGGGTTCATTGAATAAAATAAAACAGTTTAGGGCAAAAATAACGATAGAGAATTTTTCCCGAAAAGAGTTTTTTTTTAATTTTATAACCGTCTATATAATTATATCGAAAAGTCAAACTACCTTTCCGTAGATTAGTATCAGACCTATATAAATCCAAACTTTCATAGTTTTTGGGCAACTCCAAATGACTAAAAAACCCATAGTAATAAAACTTGAATCACCCGGTATAACGGACACGTAATGTCGATATGCGTAGATCCTTTCTCATTCACTTTCCTTTCGACTATACGTGTCTCCATAATATTCCGCCAAAACATTTTAGTTATCGCTGGCTGATCTTCATGAATTAATTTCTTCATTTAATATTAAGCTCTTCTAGCACCGACAGATTAGTACGATAGACAGAACCCATGATATTCTAAGCAGTCTTCAATATACCCATAGCTCGAAACTCTCGATTCTCTTTCTGACCGTCTGCTTTAAGGTCCAAGTTTCTGAGGCATAGGTTAGAGGAATTATTAAGGAGTTAACGGATCTTCGTAAATTTGCTTATACTTTTTTTATTCCATATTCTAATTAGCTTTGTTGTTTTTGTTTTTGCCATTATTAATATTTGTTTTATTTCTTCGTATACGGACGTATACGAAATAAGAAAATATAGTGTTAGGGAAATTAATCTCCACATGAATAGAAAGTGTAAAGTGTGAATCTTCAATGCAGCTTGCTTAATTAGAGATAATAGAAAACAAAACTTTATGACTTTGATTTTAAAAGACTTTTAGCATTATCTCATGTCCACCCGCCATTACAGCAATAGGCTGGTTATATCTCGGTCTAGCAAAGATCATTACATTTGATTGTAATTTAAAACGATAATTTGCTAGTCTTGTCATGCGGTATTAAATATGTACTTAATTTTATTAATTAATAGTTGCAGCAAATTTAGATGGATAAGATAAGTTGAGAATCTACAGAACCTTGATATGAAAATCTCAGAGATGGGAAATAAAGAGAATTTTTTAAAAGTTAACTAAAAATTAAAATTTGCGAAAAACATAGTACTCATGATAAATTATTCGTTATGCTATGAAATTATTTATGCATATTTTCGTAATAAATACAAATTAAAGCTTAAGTATGACTCTCACAAACAAACAAAAATTAATCCTATAATACCTAATTGGGATAAATTACGGCCTGTGAAAGATTTTTTCGTATTTTTTCGCGTATTTTTCATAAAATGCAAGGTATTTCAAACGGTGCACTCTGCTGCTTTGTAATATCACTTTCACTATAACCACTGTCCATGCCAATATCATTTCACACACTTCAAACATTATTCCATAATTCTACAGCGATATTTGATTCAGAATTTCAGAATTATTCAGTAAATAATGTGTACTTCCTTAATTATAATTTTTATTTGCTTTTGCGACCCGTTTCGGCCCATTAATTGATCCTCTTCAGGCAAAACTAAAACGAACAACATATTACAATTTGTACATTAACAATTTAAAAAAAAGGCAAGACAATGAGAAGAGAATAGATTAAATTGATAAGTGTATTAGCGGTTTAATAGCGGTCCTGTGTTGAAATAATATTTAAAAAAATGAAAAAGCAAGTTAATTTTGAGGTTACAAATTGATATGGCCATGTGGAGACTGGTGAATCTTATTATCATGAGAATGGGTATATTAAATTGTTTACATTGGAAAACCTTACTTGTCTAAAACTAAAAACTGTATTTTTCTGGTGTGTGACACATATTGTAAATTAATTTGTATGCTTTTGTGTATTTATCAAAAATATCAAATTAGAGCAAGCCAAAAAACAAACAATACTATAGAAAAAAGGTTGATTAATAACAAAGGAACAATACCATATTTGGATAAAGCAGAAGTATATTCACTTACTTGCGACAACTGCAGTGCCGCATATACAGGGTGTTTCTAAATTACGTGGACATGGCTTAACCACAGATTACTGGGATCAAAAATAGACGATTTAACAAAACTTATCTATATACAAATGCGTTTGGTTTAGCCAGTATTCAGCTTCAAAGTTTAATTTAAAAAAACAAAATTTGCTTATAACAAGAGAACGTTTACGTGATTTGGATATTGTTTGTTATGACACTCTATACGACACTCTATATAACTCATATTTTGACAAAATATTATTATCAATAGACCGGTTGTATACAAAACAAGGGTGGCCCAACATTAATATATTCATATTTTTTAATGACAAAGTAAATAACTTAAAAAAAATCAAATGGGATGCAGGCATTCATTGTTAAGTTTTTTTGTATCTTTATAGTTTTTGATATCTGTTACAGTTTCAGCACAAAAAAAATAAAATATGAGTGACTGCCCTACACTGCCCAAGTTAATCTATTTTCATGAAAAAACGTAAGTTATTAATATCACACATCTCATATGATCATTGTTTTTTTTTTTTTTTAATTTTTAATGTACAAATTGTAATATATTGTTCTTTTTAGTTTTGCCTGAAGATGATCAATTAATTGGTCGAAACCAGTCCAAATAAAAATTAGAATTAAGGAAGTAAATTACCTTAATATGAGTAAAATACAAGATAAATTTCAGAAGTTGTTTTTTCTGCTATGTTCCTTATTTCCTAAAATCGGTCCACTGTGGGTCCGCGCGGCGCAGAGCGGAGTTTGCATTGGTTGGCCTGTAGGTAAATCATGACGCGAAACTTCGTTGTTTTTACTTTGTTCCTATAGGCGATTTACATCAAGGCAGTAGCGCCACGGTGGCGCATTTACGAACTACCCATGGGGGGTATTTGAAGCTTCCACTCATGTGTTCTTATGTGTTTCTTGTGCTAAAGTGTGCGATTTGTATCAAATTCGTCGACTTCTGCCGTTTATCGTACAGTTATCAATCTGGTGGTTATGGTTTAACATCAACAATGGCAAAATATAAAAGGGTTTATACCGTATTCCTCCGATGCTGACAGTAACAAAAATCCTGACGTCCTATGTGTTTGTTGTGCTAAAGTGTGCGATTCGTATCAAATTCGTCGACTTCTGCAGTTTATCGTACAGCTATTAATCTGGTGGTTATGGTTTAACATCAACAATGGCAAAATATAAAAAGGTTTGCACTGTATTCCTCCAACGCCGTATTCCGACAGCAACAAAAATTTTGACGTCAGTTCGCGTCGATTCCCGCCTGCAGGCAAAATGAACGTGAAATATGTAACGAAGGTGGCAAACACCGAGCTGACGGATATACAAAGAGCATTGAAACTCAAATTAAGAATGGGCATGAAAAAGCATGTACAGTCGTGTTCATTAAAGTGTTTACATATGTATTCCAAGCATTTTCTTCCTGAAAACTATTTTCGAATGAGAGAAGGTTTCAATTTTCTCTTGAAAATACCAAGTTGCTTATCCATCGTATACAGTATTCATCGTACAGTTATAATGCGCGTATCAATCGACGAAATGGATACGAATCGCACACCTTTTACCTGCAGCCGGGAATCTGTGGAAACTAGCGTAGAATACGGTACAAACCCTTTTATATTTTGCCATTGTGAGAGTTAAACCATAACCACCAGATTGATAACTGTACGATAAACGGCAGAATTAGACGAATTTGATACAAATCGCACACTTTAGCACAAGAAACACATAAGAACACATGACTCGAAGCGTGAAATGCCCCCCAAGGCTAGTACGTGAATGGGCCACCGTGGCGCTGCCGCCTTGATGTAAATCGCCTATAACTGTCATCCCATTTAAAATTTTCGACTGGTGCTTATTGAAGGAGATGGGGCAACTGACACATGTCAATAGTAAGTTCGTCAAAAGATGTCCCGCTTCAAAATAAAAATTGGCGAGTTTTGGGAGTTTTATATTTTGCCCTAATTTTCTGACAAATCCGGGGTGGATACTTTTCAAACAATTACCCTGTATAGGGTATTCTATAATGCTATATTTTTCAGTATTATTTACATCGTACTAATAAGTTCTATCTAACGCAGTAGTAAATAGAGTTTTCATTTAAAAATAATCACGATGTCGTCATTGCGCAGACATGGTTTTTTAATGGCAACTCTTATCACATCTTGTATACGGGATGAATGTTTGTAAACTTGAGTGCAGATATTTAAATCCATTTTTTTATTGAAACAAACGGGACAGGACCAAGAGTACATATAAAGTAGAAAAAAACGTAACATTATAATTTTCAAAAATATATGTTCTCAAAATATGCAATTTACACTTTAAATTCAACTGAAGATTAATTTCACTAACCAACACTATATTTTCTTCTAACTTTAGGAAACGAACCTCTCGCTTTCGGTTCATCCACCTTGATGGATTACCAAGCCTCCCCCATTTTTTGGTAAGTTCGGGCGTTTAATCTCCCACAGCCCCCACTAAATACTTAAGCGGTCGCAAAAAGGTCCGTGTCTCTGCTGAATATTTCATCCATTACCTTAGTGAGACAGGGTGTCTCCCGACTTACTAGTGCCTGTGTAGCCCAAAATGTCACCCAGCCCTAGTTACAGGATACACAACTCGCTCCTGTGGGTCAATTATTCAGAAGTGACGATTTTCGATTAAAAGCGGGCAATGGGAATTGGGCGAATACATCGAATGGACCGGAATGTAATTCCGGCTGAAATTACAGCAAGCGAGTCGTGTGTAATTTGTTTGCGATTTGATTAAAGCAGGTAGGATTATTCAAATTTTACTTATAAATATTTGCGAATGGAATTATTATCCATTCATTCGGCACGATCCGCCCTTTTTTTAATTATTATTTATGAGGTAAATAATAAATTATTATTATATTATATGAGTAATATGATAAAACGTAATATGATAATGTATTAAAATTACCTATTCATAATTCTATTGAAGATAATGAAATGCCCATGAGCCGTGAGCCCGTAAGCCATGTGTTAAGGCTTCGACTAATTAGTACTCGTGGATTCTATTATCGACCAGGACAACATAAAAAGAACAGTAGCCGCCCTAATATGTTTTTCTCCAAGCTATTCTTATTAATTGTCCATTCCAAATTGTCCATTCCAAATTGTAACAAATACGTCTAAACATTCTAAATTATTATTCAGGCTGTCCAACATACGGATGAACAACATGGGATCTCGGTAACGGTAAATGATACAAAGCTGGTTAAATTATTTTAAAAAAATAACCAATTTAGTCAATAATATTCTATTGAGAAAACCAGAAAATCCGCGCACTTTCGGAGATATTGGACAAAATCCGAAAGTTTGCGATTTCGTTTTTATTACTTTCTGAAGTTATTTAAAAAGGTATAAAATAACAAAGGCACGTTCTCATTCCCACTTGTTTAGCTCTACAAGATCGCGTTTATAAATTTTCGGTACAACGTTTCGTTTTGCACAAACCTGTAAGGACCCGATCCATATTTAATATTAATTAAATATAATTATTCTATAAATAATACGTATAATACAAAAACACATACGCATAAAGGTTTTAGAGGGCTCGAGAAGGCATGAGACCCCCCACATTTTCGGACATGCACAATTGAGAGAAAGCGGACAGATATAAATGAGATCGCATTAACTAACGTCACCTCATATTTTAAACTACCTATATCTTCAGATAACGGGGTGGCTGAACTCGTCAACGGCATGGTGACCTTGGGTGGTACACATGTGCAGAGAGAGATCAAATTCAGAAAAATAAGCGAAAATAGGGCCGGGGTGGTAGAATGTGGAAGAAGAAATAGTATAAATTCAGAAATTCAGCACATACTCGGCGCAGTTAGAAGTAACCACCAGCCCAGAGCGTTTCTCTGCTCGACGAAGTCCCCGAAGTTGAGCATTAATATCTCAGGTAATTATACAAACGACGATACCAAATGTACACCTAATTAACCAATTCTAAAGTCAATTACCATACTAATGAGAAACCTATATAGCACTGCAGCACTGTGCCGCTTGCGAGTGGAGCATAATTTAATAAAGGTAGAAATGCTGGTTCCTATCGCCGAACAATGCGTAGTGGATTGAGCTTAACTGCATTTTATACCTTGTCCTGACAATATTTTCATCAAGGCAGCAGAATATTGTAAAATTTCATCCTATCACACGTCGCTAACATTTGAAAATCGTGTGTTCATTAATCAAAGACATTTGGTACTCGGGTTTTTCATTAATTAAAAACATAACTAAGATTCCTCGTAGATTCAGAGAAAAAGGTATTTTTGATCATAACACCTTATTAACCTACTCTAAAGTCAATTGCCACACAAATTAGTGTCACATATCTTGTGACACTGCAGCGCCGTGCCACTTGCGAGTGGAGCAAAGTTTAATGAAAGTAGAAATGCAGGTTCCTATCGCCGAACCATGCGTAGTATATTGAGCTTAACTGCATTTTACACCTTGTCTTGACAATATTTTCATCAAGACAGTAGAATATTGTAAAATTCCTTCCTTCACAACTACGAAACACGTAAATACCGATATCATGAATCAAGTTATTTTGCTAAAACCAAACTAGTTACCAATGTACATAATAGATCACCCTGTATAAATCGCTCCATATAAATAATTCAGTGATATTCTGGGTCAACTTAATTTCGTAAATAAAATTGTTCAGCCCTCCGATACTCAAGCAATCCAGCATTCCAAACAGAATCAATCGAATGATTGAATCTACGTATGTATACATATGTGTAGAAGTAGAATTGAACCTGATTAAACTAAACCGTAATCCGTTTTATTTAAATAATATTACTTCGTAAAGTTCTGATGAATTCATTTATGTAATTTGTTCCTGTCCACAAGGTAGCGTTGAAATACATTGGTAGACACAACTGCTAATGAATTTCTATGCAGTGATGACATGTACATGAAATCGCTAATTTATTTCACTTTGTTATTCCAAAATTGATTATTAACGATAACCAATTTTACAAAATAAAGTCAAACAGTTAAGGTCAGAAATTATAAATAAAGATTCAATAATATTTAAATAAAAGATTTGCAAAATTTGAATAAAGTAAATTTAATAAATAACGTCTAATTTGAATGAAAAAACTGAATTTTATTTACCTGTCGCTTGCATAAAGTAAATTAAATAAATAACGTCCAAATTGAATGATAAAACTGTATTTTATTTACCTGTAGCTTGCATAATCTTTCAAAATGAATACATTTCACTGAATCTATATATGTGTGTTTTAGTTACTATCAAAAATCAGAAATTATAAATAAATATTCAATATTTTTAAATAAAATATTTGCAAAATTTGAATAAAGTAAATTTAATAAATAACGTCTAATTTAAAAGATACAACTGAATTTTATTTACCTGTCGCTTTCTTAAAGTAAATTAAATAAATAACGTCCAAATTGAATGATAAAACTGTATTTTATTTACCTGTAGCTTGCATAATCTTTCAAAATGAATACATATCACTGAATCTATATATGTGTGTTTTAGTTACTATCAAAAATCAGAAATTATAAATAAACATTCAATAATTTTTAAATAAAAGATTTGCAAGATTTGAATAAAGTAAATTAAATAAATAACGTTTAATTTGAATGATAAAACTGTATTTTATGTACCTGTCGTCTGCATAATGTTTCAAAATGAATAAATCTCACTGAATCTATATATCTGTGTTTACTTACTAACAAAAATTACTAACAGACACATTACCCATTAAACGAACCCAATTAAGTTGTCACGATAATGATTTTAAAAATCTAAAAGACGTAAAGTACTATCACTAAATCACGAGCCAAATAAATATTACAAATTATGAGACTTTGTATAATACCTGGATGCAAACCGTTGTAAACCATCATCAGCTTTTTTTTATGAGGCCCGCAAGTATGTCCTACTACGAATTCAACGATTTATATCACAGTAATATTTATCATGTTTGTACTCAGAAAAAAATCTTATAAAGACATTTCGTACATTTTGGTGTAGTGGACGTTGAAATGATGGCGACGAAGACAAAATGTATTACCTATACAGGGTCTAGTCGGTCACCTCGATAGCCAACAGAGTTTTTAAGTACTTCCTAAAGCTTTTGTTATTATTATGCATTTCTTTCAGTACTT
This sequence comes from Othius punctulatus, assembly GCA_951805005.1. Classification (NCBI taxonomy): domain Eukaryota; kingdom Metazoa; phylum Arthropoda; class Insecta; order Coleoptera; family Staphylinidae; genus Othius; species Othius punctulatus. Next base: position 91,348,888 of record OX638139.1, read on the forward strand.
TGGTTGCTTTGTTAAACGCAGTTTTGTCACCAGTGCGGTATTTTATTATTATCTGTAGGTCAGTAGGTTGGTTGACTAGTCGCTATGGGTCAAAAACAACTCCTGCTACTAAAATCCCACAGCTCTACAAAATACCAGTATAGTAAATTGGTACCAATAGCTTTTTTTTTATCGATAGTTTTATGAATTGTAAAGCTGGTTGGTTCACAGCATGGGTCAAAACAACTCTGGCTACAAATATCCCACAGCACTACCAAATACCAGTATAGTATACCGGGTGATTCAAGTTTTATTACCAGGCCAAAAATGGCGACATCTAATTGAAATAAAAAATCCAAAATAAGTACACATGTTTAGATATTGATGAAGCCAAATCTGACGATAAAAAAAATTAATTTTAACCATCCGGTAGTTTATACGTTATTTCACAAAGAATTCGTAATTTCATTTATATAGTTTTTGTCAGAACATACTTTAATGCTATTCCAAACATTCCAGTGTAATGCAAGTCAAAAAAATTGCACCAATTATTTTGATATTGCAACAGTAAGATTTATTACTAAATAGTAAAATATGACGGCTGCTTCCAGTAATAGTCCCTATAATGGATTTTATGGGTTTTATGATAGGTCCGTACCCAATCCCTCAGCCTGCTGGGTCGATACCGACGCAAGGATTTCTTCAGGTCATAAAAAGTCATAAAACGTTCCAACCGCACCGGCGCGGCCAATGCTTTGTAGGGCTCTTGACTTACAAAATCATAAATCATACCGAGGAAAGTTGGTTAGTAATGTAAAAAATGCTTTAATTTGAAATCTAATCATTTTCGTTAATTTTTGATTTCATAAATGGGTTCTATGAATAAAATAAAACAGTTTATCGCAAAAATAACAATAAAGAATTTTGCCCGAAAAGAGTTTTTTTTTTAATTTTATAACCGACTATATATTTATATCGAAAAAGTCAAACTACCTTTCCATAGATTAGTATCTGACCTATATAAATCCAAATTGTGTTATTTTTTTGGGCAACTCCAAATGGCTAAGAAACCCATGGTAATAAAACTTGAATCACCCGGTACTGCCGTACTGAGCACAGAGGTGGTAACGCACTTTTTTGACGAAAATGAGTTATCAGTTACAGATGTTGTAATATCAATTGGTGATCAATTTTCTTATATAATGGAACAATTAAATTTATTTTTCACAATAAAATAGTTTATAAAAGTTCTTCTTTAAAGAGGTGTATTTCTACAAAAATTAGCCCTATCTATCAATTACAAAGATATTTTAATCGTAACCAAAAAGTTACGCTAAAATATCTTAGTCATTACGAGATAAGCTTATTTTACCTTAATAACTATCAGTTTCATCAATTATCCTTGGTAATAATAATAGAAGAGAATTGGAAATTCCATTATAATGAAAGTATTCAATCTATTGAAAGTTTTTATTGCTGATTTTTAAAATAATTTTTATGATAATAAAAGATAAAGGTACGTAATACGATGTTACATGGTTATATGATTTGTTAAGTATCTTGTCTATAATTAATAACAGAACAGTTCTAAATGATTTTTTTTATTGTGACAGATGTTAAATTTCTTAGTTAGAAGATGAATTGCATTGCACAAATAAGAACATCTTTTAGATGATTTAATTTTATATTCCATGAGATGTGTGTTTTCTGCTGATTTATTTTACCACAGGGTAGAAAAAAAACTCAAAGTCAAGAAAAAACTGACGCAAAGAGTGCGTCACAAATGCATCAAAAATAATTATTTTGGAAATGAAAGTTTAAGATTTCTTTGAGTGGCAAGATTTCAGTTCCATATACGTATTGAAAAATACTAAATGTAATTCTCAACGTCCAGGCTTTACATATGTTTGTAAAGTGAGAGCTGAATGAGGAATATGGTCATTAATGTATAAAAGTACTTTAGATGATCCAGAATATACGATAGTTAAATTTTTGAAGAACAAAATCATGAAAGAATGGACGAAGGGACCACAATTAAAACAAGCTAATTGTATTCCACAAGTATTGTTTTTTCAAAAAAAAAACCTCAAATTTTGGTAAGATCAATTTCTGGAACGGTTAATGAAAACAATGCCTCGGACGAACAAAATTGATATTGACACAGGGTGTCTCTAAATTATGTGGACATGTCATAACTACAGATTACTGGGATCAAAAGAAGTCGATTTAAGAAAACTTATCTATATACAAATGCGTTTGGTTTAGCCAGTATTCAAGTTAAAAGTTAATTTAAAAAAACAAAATTTGCTTATAAAAAGAGAACGTTTACATTGATTTGGATGTTATGTCGTATGACACTTTATACGAGTATAACTCATATTTTGACATAGTTTTGTTATTATCAGTAGGCCGGTTGTGTATAAAACAAGTGAGGCCCAACATTAATACATTCATATTTTTGACATGACAAAAGCAATTTGCTTTGTCATTAAAAAATATGAATACATTAATGTTGGGCCACCCTTGTTTTGTACACAACCGGTCTACTGATAATAACAATATTATGTCAAAATATGAGTTATACCCGTATAGAGTGTCATACCAAACAACATCCAAATCAATGTAAACGTTCTCTTGTTATAAGCAAATTTTGTTTTTTAATTAATTTTGAAGCTGAATACTGGCAAAACCAAACACATTTATATATAGATAAGTTTTGTTAAATCGTTTTTTTTATCCCAGTAATCTGTGGTTAAGCCATGTCCACGTAATTTAGAGACACCCTGTATATTTGCTATTAAATGCATTTTTTACTTATAACTGAAAATTTTATTTTACGTGCTGGCAAGTTAATTTATCTTGAATTAATAAGTTTATGATACTTGGATGAAGTATATTCCTTATTTTTAATAATCTCTCTTACTATGTTTTTCCCAGTTAAGTAATAAAATAAAATAATTTTATTCATCTAAAAGTGGTCAGTGTATTTTTTTTTCTCTTTTACTATTTGATTGTCTAATAATTAATAATTTTATACCATTAACAAGTAATATAACCTTCTACCTTTATGATTCAATTCAAATTTGAAAATTTAGTGACATAAAATCTAACTTTTAGAAACTAAGAATCTTGAAAATTAAAAACTGTGAATATCTCAAAATGGCCATAAAACAAGTTACCACTATTGTGCTTAGCACGACAGTATACTAGCCAACATTTTACTGGCTCACATTCAGAGCTTAGCACTAAACATGTATTTAAACAAACTTTTAGGGACGATTGCTACCAAATGCTTTTTTCCTTGATCGATAATTTTGTGAATTGTAAAAGCTTATAAAGTTATTTGGGTAATGGTTTTTGGTTACTAAATTTTGTTATAAACTTAATATGTATAGCGTATAATATTTATATTATGTACATTCCTAAGCGTAAAACATTTGTGTCAGAAGCGAGAATATAGTACTGTTATTATTTAAATTTGTTACAAATAGGTACATCGATTTGTGGGTTTGTACAATATTCTATAAATGCGCAAGGTTAAATAAAGAAAATTACTCAATCGTTAAGATTACCAACATCATCATATAGAGTGTGCACAAGCTGTATTTATCATTATATATAAATGAATAAAAAATAAAAATAGTTTTACGATCGATTTTGCGATCAACTGCAATAAAGCAACATCTAGGTTTGTGGCATCTTGAGTACTTTCAGCAGCGCCTGCTGCGGCTAATCGGGGTCCATTACTCGGAAAAATTATGCCCTCATAAATCGCGTAGAATTTCAAACCAATTTTCCGGCCGCCTACGTGATTTGGCTACACCGATTGCAGCACTGATGAATGCCCCTCGGGGTTCTTAAATATTTAAAAAGTAGCCCAAAGATTATGAAACAAACGACTGCGAGGCGCACGATAACGACGTGGCGTAATTAATCCGAAGATTTCGCGGCGTTTCTCTTTCCCGCTTTTATCGGGTTTCCGACTTAATTGAGGACCTACCATTAAATCAGGGATTGCGTGCAAGCGATTGATGCATTATGATGTATGTGCTCACGTGCTGGGTATTAGTCGTGTTTGACATCAAGATAAAAAGTAATCACGCATACGTTCGAGGGTACGATAGGGTTTTTTTAAATTTATAATTTTTCGGGCAAGCATGACTGCGCTATTATTAGTATTGTAAGGAAAAAGTGTCGCAGCTCCGAGTAACACGGAAATATTTTAATATATACATCGATCATTTTACTCACGTGCAGAAAAGTGACAATGTTATTGCACAGCAACTACGATGGCAGCAGGGTGGCAAACACTGGCGATTAATCACTAGGGTTGCCAACACTGGCGATTAATCACCATTAGGGCTATTTGTTTTCTTTAAAAGCGATTATAATTTTGAATTTGGCGGTGGGCATTTTTTTGGGGAACATTTTAAATTTTACAATGTTAGTAACCCTGGATGGCACATGCACTGTACTATGTGTCGAAAATAAGTACCGTACCAAATTGTATCATTGGCATATAATCAGAGTCTTATTACCCACTAGGCAGACTAGGTAATTGCCTAGGGCGCCTAGGCAGGAAGGCACCAACCATGGAAATTTTTCTCGTTTACTTTGAATGAGCCCAATAATTAATAATGATATGTACATACAATCGCCGACATTCGCAGTGTAACACGATTTTTTTACGACCGCCTTATGGACATTTGAGGGCGAAACTGTTTTGCATCTGTATTTGTGTTTGTACGTGCATAAACCCCGATTACAATAAGGTCGAAATATACTGCCATACACCGCTCAGGTGTATGGCTTTTCATTGCACTTCGAAGTTCGGCGATTATACATTAAATACTTTAACTGCTATTCAATTATAGATATGAATAACTTTAACTTTAAAGATAACATTTGTCTACAAACACCATTAAAAGTTGAATATTTACACGGCATACTTTATTCAAAATGGAATATTTGATCACTAGTAATAAAAGTAATTCACTTTTAACACTAGTGTTAAAAGTAAACAGTCAGTCGATTATCAAAGTAGCATATATTTTATTGAAATATGAGAAACATAATACATTGATAGAATTAATATTATTTTATAATATTTGGTAGGCAACAAATTTAAGTTTGCCCTATATTTGCTTCAATTTCTTTCGGCAACTCTTTATGCATAGTTATTAGTGAAACTTTTTATTGTTTGGCACATGAGGAAAGTGGTAAAATAGGGGTATATGTTCCTAAATTGCGGACAACAGTCAATGGAAACAAAGTAAACAATTCCCTAAAATGGTTCACGCCTACGAGTGCCTAGATGCATAGAGAACAAAAGACAAGCGCCATTTTACTTTAATTGGATTGCGATCAATCGTAGGTAGAATCGTAAAGATACCATGCGTTTTGCAACGAGCAGGTAAAAAATAATCAGTGAACGATTTTAAAGACCCGTAATCAGTAATCTTTTTAAGCAAGTTGTAAAGTTGAGAGTGGTTATTTTTATAATTGATACTATTGAACCAGATATGTTCTATTCACATAACTTATTTATTTCAAAATAAAGTCCTATATTTAATAGATATTGCCATTTTTGTAACCACACTACAAGCTCATGAAATATTACAACATAAATATATATGTTATGGTTTTTGTTATACTTCCAGGAATTTCCGTGACTATCCCACTTTTATAGTAACTAAAGATTGGGTGCTGAAAATTGCATACTGTCCATTTTTTTCTCTATTTTCTTTGCCGATGTCACTGTCCAAAATGAATTTATTTATTTACTTTTTATTGAAACAACATGTTTTTTCCCTTTTAAGGTGGTTCTGATTTAAAAATAATAACACAAACATGTCTGTATAATACTGTGAAAGAAAGAACAGAAAGATAATTTGCTAAAAATTGATTGTTTTGGAGAATGAGATAATACTTAACAAACCCGCTTTTCCCATTGAACAAAAATAAGAGTTTTTATGCAAATTTTCTTATATTAAGACGGAAGAAAAGATTAGGTGGCATGCTACCAACAGAAGTAAATATGTTTTGTTGAAAAAAAAAGCCATTGGTTGCAAGGGACTGTGGAAATACCTTTCAAATTTAAATGTAAGCAGGGTCGTCCTTGAAAGGTGTTCAATGACTTGTGTGATCGCTCAGATCCCTTAATGAGTAGCATGAGACTAAAACCACCAAAGAGATCGAAACCATTTAGGGCAGTAGCCATGGAAATGTTGTTGCCAAGTGTAATTGAGGTCTCGAACGAAAATGACGAAAATTCGATAGATTTCTTCAAAAAACAAATGTTTCCATTAATGAAGAAGGGTGGGATTCATGCTCCGCATCGTTTAATGTTATGTAAGATAAATATAGTGCTTTACTTAGATTCATATTATTACTTTTTACACCTTTTCCTAAAAAAGTAGTTTAATACGACTCACTGTTTGCTTCTTTCAAAAATACATTACCTAAAAATTCAAATTTATTACACATATTGCTGTTTAGGATTTATATGTCAAATGAAACTGAAAAATAATGTTGTGCACTTTTTTGGGTGAAATACCCCTCTGTGCGCAATGTAGTGTAATACATAATTATAAGTTCGACACTACAAGAAAGAGAAAGTACCTAATTAATGCGAAAAAAATGAAGAAGCAGGTTAACATTTTTATGGAAAAATAAATATGGCTATATACACAATCAACATTTTTTTAAAGTACATTTTAAAAAGTACACACGATAAAGAAAGTAAACAGAAATGCACTCAACTTCGTAATTTGTACGCTAATGATATTGAGAATAAAAAGGAATGTGTACAATTAAATAATTCTATTTAATAGTTGAACATCGAAATTCTGAAGAACGAATATTAAAAATATATTTATGCTTTCCTGTAACAATTGTACAGCAGAAAGATTTGTTTGTGTTACGCGTCAATAATTTCGATTTTCCTGTATCTTCCCGCTTTGCTCCAGTAACGTTTATTTACTTAACTCAGCACATTCTTGTGCGTGCTCGCACGAACGAAGGGGCCTCTGTAGGGGACCGGGCGCTTATGTCATTCATTAGTACGTATTTATCCAGCAAGCCGATTAGTTCCTCATAGCAGTAAATAGTGCCTGTAGTTACGTAGAATTAAGTAATGTAAGTACACCTTCGTAGATTGCACGGTAGAATAAGGTAGAAAAACTAACAAGTAGAGAGTCTTATTTGCCATCGTCGTATATGGGATCCTGCAACTCTACATTTATGAATCGCACATGGTTGCGGGATGTGTCTACGGGGAGGTTGGGGCCGATCCTCATCTCTTACCCGTAGCCGGGCATAGGTTCCGTCCTCATGGGGTGAGTTTGAGTAGTCCCTGAGGAGCATTCGTTTATGGCAATATTGCCCACCGTGCATATGGGATCCCCAACTCTACATTTATGAATCGCACATGGTTGCGGGATGTGTCTACGGGGAGGTTGGGGCCGATCCTCATCTCTTACCCGTAGCCGGGCATAGATTCCGTCCCCAGCGGTGAGTTTGAGTAGTCACTGGGGAGCATTCGTTATATGGCAGTATAAATAGATATATATACGATTGAATGTGTTCAGGGGGAGGTTGGGGACGATCCTCATCTCTTACCCCTGGCCGGGCATAGATTCCGTCCCCAGCGGTGAGTTTGAGTAGTCTCTGGGGAGCATTCTTAATATGGAAGTCTCAATAGAGATATATATGATTGCAGAAATGTGTCCAGGGGGAGGTTGGGGACGATCCTCATCTCTTACCCCTGGCCGGGCATAAGTTCCGTCCCCAGCGGTGAGTTTGAGTAGTCCCTGGGGAGCATTCGTAATATGCAGTATATATATGTGTATATGTATAGGTATATGTATATGTGCATGTGTATATCCATCACTTCTTTGGAAGGGTGCTTACTGAGCTTTGGCTCAGGAATATCTTCTCTTCGTTACAGAATCGTGCCGCTCCCGCCAAGCCTTGACACGTCGAAGCCCATCTATGTGCCCCAATTATATATTCATATAATAATAATTAATGTATTTTAATAATAAATATGTTCTAAGAGTTCGTCTTGTGTTAAAGGCGTATTAAACTTGCTCTTAATCACGTCCCTTTTCACCACTCAAATTATCGGCCTGACAAATTTTCAGAAGTGGGATCTGAATTTAAAGATCTGAATTTAAAGATCTGATTTTCAAGATCTGAATGTCAAGATCTGAATTACGAATTCTGACTTCAAATTATTGTTTCTAGATCTGAATTTCTAGATCTGAACTTCAAATTCTGATTTCAAATTATTTAATCAAATTCTGATTTTAAATTATTATTACAAATTCTGACTTCAAATTATTATTTCTAGATCTGAATTTCAAATTCTGATTTCAAAATATTATTATCAAATTCTGATTTTAAATTAATATTACAAATTCTGACTACAAATTATTACTTATAATGCTGATTTCAAATTCTGACTTCGAATTCTGACATAATTCTACAGCTAGTTATGCTTCTGGAAAATTTTGAGAAGCGGAATGTTTGAATCATTCCTTTTAACAATGGCACCACTGGGCGGCGTGTTAGTGGCGTAAACACTTGGCGCTCAAGTGTTTACGCAAGGCTGAGCGAGCGGTTCTGGATTAACGGCTTTTATGTGTTTATGTACACGTTATAAATACTAAAGCTAGTTTATATTGAAAATGCATCAAATATTACTGCATGAAAGTAATTTATTGTCTATTATTGTATCCAATTGTTGTATTCCAACGATTTGTATTCCCAATATGGACAATTATGCCGTAATGCGGATGATTGCAAGGCATAAGGACGTCGGGGCGCCAACGTAAGTTGACGTTGGGGCCGGTTGTTGTTTATTTTATATAAACACATGGAGTTCTATGTAGGAACAACATAGTTGAAAATGCATTTCCTGTTGCGATTTTACGATGAACAGTAAAAATAGTACAACTTGATGAAATTAATCGTAGCGAGGCGGCAAGGAAAACAGACAAGTGTTGGCCACCGCTAGTCAGGCAAGACCTGATGATAAGTATTTCATCAATGTTAAGTTATATGGTAAAACAATACCAGCTTATGTAGACTTCGGGTCCACGGTAATCACCATAACTAACAGTACCACAAAAGAGTTTTAAGTAACAGTAGTCCCCGATGCAAGAAAGATTAGAGGAGTTGTTTGTGGTGTGGTTAAGCCATTAGGAAAAACTCGCCCAATACTCATAGAGATAGGCGAGTGTAAGGAATCAGTAGAATTCCTGGTTATTCCTGATAATATTCAACAAATCCCAATCATCGTGGGGCAACCCTTCACTGAGTCGGACAAGGTGATCGTATTAAAAGATTCTGAGCGGTTGACATTTAAAAAGAAGGCGCCTCAAAAATGTCACATTAGAGCCTCACAGGACACCATTATCCCTCCGAACAATATAGGTTTTGTGAGATGTCATACTGAAGGTAATGGAGAGGTTTACCTTGAAGGTAGTGTGCGACAAGAGGAAGGCAAGGAGAGTTTAGTTCCTCGCTGTGTCCTTCGCTTGGAAGAGAGAAACTGTAGAGTACCGATCTTAAACCTTTCCAAAACTGACTTAGTAGTAAAAGATACCGCACTGGTGGCTAGAGGGTATAATAGTAAAGAGGATGTTACCACCAGCAGCATAATCAGGGCGCGGAGAGAAAACTTTAAAGAGGAAGAGCTAAATATGGGCTCTCAACTGAATTGGGGGCAACGTAAACAGTTACTTTAGATCATCAACAAGTACAGACATTGTTTTGCCAAAACGTTGAAAGAGATGGGTTGCACCACTGCAGCAACAATGTCGTTACACCTGACCAATGACCGTCCGATTACCTATCGACCGTATAGGATGCCTCAGTCGGAAAGGGAGCTGGTCAAACGTATGGTAGGAGAACTGAGAGACGCAGGAGTAGTGAGGGAGTCGTCGTCGGAATATTCCTCGCCTGTCATTCTGGTGAGTAAACCAAATGGGGACAAACGACTGTGTATTGATTACAGGCGCTTGAATGCCGTTACACACAAAGACAAACACCCGCTGCCGTTGATTGACGACCAGATTGATGGTTTGGGTGGTTTCCGATATTTCAGCTCTATTGATCTATTCTCTGGCTACTACCAGATTCCTATGGAAGAAAGGTCAAAATCCAAAACGGCGTTTGTTACGTGCGACGGACAATACGAGTTCCAGAGGATGCCATTTGGGCTGGCAAATGGACCCAGTGTCTTCCAAAGAATGGTGAACAAAATCTTGGGGCCGCTGGCCGGAACAGTTGCTAATGCCTATTTGGACGACATCTTAAGCCCAAGCCGGACATTCGAGGAGGGATTGAAAAACCTTCAGAGTATTTTCGAAACCCTCTCCGAAAACCACCTAACGCTAAACCTCAGTAAGTGTTTCTTCTTCCAGGAGACAATAACGTATTTGGGTTTTGAAATATCGAAGGAGGGTGTCCGACCTGGTCAAAAGAAAATACAAGCAGTTGCTGAATTTCCGCGTCCACAAACGGTGCACAACGTGCGTCAGTTTTTGGGGCTAGTTGGTTTCTTCCGCCGACTCATCAAGGACAATGCAAAGATTTCACAACCACTCAGTAAATTGTTGAAGAAGGACTCTGTTTGGGAATGGACTGACAGTCAGGAAGCCGCGTTCCAAATATTGAAGACTAAGCTCCAAGAGAGACCAATTATGGCTATATACGACCCTGAAGCAGAAGTTGAGATCCATACTGATGCATCTCAAATTGGCGTTGCTGGAATCTTGTTGCAGAGACAACCAGACAAGACTCTAAGACCTCTTCAATATTACAGCAGACAGCTCACAGCGGCAGAGCAAAAATGGCATTCCTACGAGCTAGAAACACTAGCCGTAGTGGAAACGCTGAAGAGATTCAGAGTATACCTAATAGGCCGGCCATTTAAAGTTATAACTGATTGTCAGTCATTGAAAACAGCATCTCAGAAAAAGGATCTAATTCCACGGATCGCCCGATGGTGGCTCCAATTACAGGAGTTCACTTTCGAGGTGGAACATCGCGCAGGGACAAAAATGGCACACGTGGATGCCTTGAGTAGAAACCCGGCTCAGCTTAAAGACGACACTTCTCGTGAAAATTACATCTTTCGCATCGAAGCTACCGACTGGGTTTTAGCAGGTCAGCTGAACGATAATAAACTGGCAGCGATCCGAAACATCCTACTAATACCGCCAGAAGATGAATATGCACGGAAGATCCACACGGAGTATATTTTAAAACGAGACAGAATTTATAAAAAAGTTAAAGGAAAGGACGTTTGGCTAGTGCCCAGAGGAATGAGACGGGAAGTAGTTAGAACCTGTCACGATGAGATGGGGCACTTTGGACTAGAGAAGACCCTGCACAAACTGGCTGAGACGTATTGGTTTTCGCGGATGCACGAGTATGTGCAAAAATACATTCAAAGTTGCATACCATGTCTGTACCACAAAGCCAGCAGTGGAAAAAAACCCGGGTTTCTCAACCCCATCAAAAAGGTAAGCGTTCCATTCCACACGGTTCACATGGATCACCTGGGACCATTTAATAAAAGCTCTGGAGGAAAACGATACGTGTTGGTGATCATCGAAGCTTTCAGCAAGTTTGCCATCCTTCATGCAGTGAAGAACACCAGCACGGCACCAGTTCTACGACACCTAAGAGCTTTGATAATGACTTATGGGGTACCCAACCGAGTGGTAACTGACAGAGGTACCGCTTTTACCTCAAAAGCTTTTAAAACCTTCTGCAGCGAAAAGGGGCTCGTCCACATTGCAAATGCTGTAGCAACACCGCGCGCTAATGGGCAGGTCGAGCGCTACAACTCGACCATATTAAACGCATTGGCGACGACGGTGGAGAGCGAAGAGCAATGGGAAAGTAAATTGCCTCAAATCCAATTCGCTCTAAATAACAGCAGAAATGCTACAACAAAAGTAACACCTAGCGAACTTCTAATGGGCTACAAGCCTAGAGCGCCTGCTGACTCCGCCTTGACGATGGAAATTGCACCAGAGAGACCTGTCGTTGAAGATTTACCTCAATTGAGAAGGGAGGTAAGCGAGAGGATTTCCATCGATCAAGGGAAGCAGAAAGAAAGGTTCGACAAGAGAAGATTGCGGCCACGACAATATCACCAAGGCGATATCGTGGTGACGAACAAACGCTATGCAGCAGAGGGAGGTAGCAGAAAGTTGCTGCCAAAGTACAAAGGGCCATTTGTAGTAACCTCAGCATTGCCCAGAGATCGCTATGTAGTAGCTGAACTGCCCAGTTCTACCAGAAGTCAACGTGCTCCCTTCAAAAATGTGGAATCAGTCGAACACCTAAAAATGTGGAGACCTTCTGGAGGCCTAACCAGTTCTTCAGACGAGGAATCCGATTAGCCAGAACTAGAGGTAAGACCTTAAGTCTTCAACAAACAGGGACGTTTGAGGTGTCAGGATGGACGACTGTTACGCGTCAATAATTTCGATTTTCCTGTATCTTCCCGCTTTGCTCCAGTAACGTTTATTTACTTAACTCAGCACATTCTTGTGCGTGCTCGCACGAACGAAGGGGCCTCTGTAGGGGACCGGGCGCTTATGTCATTCATTAGTACGTATTTATCCAGCAAGCCGATTAGTTCCTCATAGCAGTAAATAGTGCCTGTAGTTACGTAGAATTAAGTAATGTAAGTACACCTTCGTAGATTGCACGGTAGAATAAGGTAGAAAAACTAACAAGTAGAGAGTCTTATTTGCCATCGTCGTATATGGGATCCTGCAACTCTACATTTATGAATCGCACATGGTTGCGGGATGTGTCTACGGGGAGGTTGGGGCCGATCCTCATCTCTTACCCGTAGCCGGGCATAGGTTCCGTCCTCATGGGGTGAGTTTGAGTAGTCCCTGAGGAGCATTCGTTTATGGCAATATTGCCCACCGTGCATATGGGATCCCCAACTCTACATTTATGAATCGCACATGGTTGCGGGATGTGTCTACGGGGAGGTTGGGGCCGATCCTCATCTCTTACCCGTAGCCGGGCATAGATTCCGTCCCCAGCGGTGAGTTTGAGTAGTCACTGGGGAGCATTCGTTATATGGCAGTATAAATAGATATATATACGATTGAATGTGTTCAGGGGGAGGTTGGGGACGATCCTCATCTCTTACCCCTGGCCGGGCATAGATTCCGTCCCCAGCGGTGAGTTTGAGTAGTCTCTGGGGAGCATTCTTAATATGGAAGTCTCAATAGAGATATATATGATTGCAGAAATGTGTCCAGGGGGAGGTTGGGGACGATCCTCATCTCTTACCCCTGGCCGGGCATAAGTTCCGTCCCCAGCGGTGAGTTTGAGTAGTCCCTGGGGAGCATTCGTAATATGCAGTATATATATGTGTATATGTATAGGTATATGTATATGTGCATGTGTATATCCATCACTTCTTTGGAAGGGTGCTTACTGAGCTTTGGCTCAGGAATATCTTCTCTTCGTTACAGAATCGTGCCGCTCCCGCCAAGCCTTGACACGTCGAAGCCCATCTATGTGCCCCAATTATATATTCATATAATAATAATTAATGTATTTTAATAATAAATATGTTCTAAGAGTTCGTCTTGTGTTAAAGGCGTATTAAACTTGCTCTTAATCACGTCCCTTTTCACCACTCAAATTATCGGCCTGACATTTGTTATTAAAAAAATATATAAAAAAATCTCTATGTGATAAAATTGTCCTATCAATTTTATCGATCCATAATATATAGACAATTACAATATTATACTACAAATGCCCTTTTCGGCATTTCAGCCAGTTTTTTTTATCATTCTGACTCGATCGATAAAATTGTGGCAGCGCCCGTTTCAACTTATACGTCGCCCCGAACAAAATAACAAATTACCGCGCCGTTAAATTAAAGTTCTAAAACAAAATCAAAATGTTTTCAGTTATCATGAAAACGAATAGATACATATTTAGAAAGAAGCATGTAGCATAAAATTAACAGTTAAGTATGTTAAGTACAGTACTGCAGTAATACAGTACTGTACTTAATGTACAGTACAGTATGTTAAGTAATTTACAGTTAAGTATACAAACAGTAAAAATTAAAAAGTACAGCCGTGGACTCTGGGAATGGCGCGTTTCGTAAGGCCCGTCATTCCCATTCCCAAAGTCCGTCATTCCCAGAGTCCGTAGGAACTAGGTACCTGTACCTAGTTATACCGGGTGATTCAAGTTTTATTACCATGGGTTTTTTAGGCATTTGGGCCCAAAAAATATGAAAATTTGGATTTATATAGGTCTGATACTAATCTACGGAAAGATAATTTTACTTTTTCGATATAATTATATAGACGGTTATAAAATTAAAAAAACTCTTTTCAAGCAAAATTCTCTATCGTTATTTTTGCCCTAAACTGTTTTATTTTATTCATAGAACCCATTTATGTAATCAAAAATTAACGAAAATGATTAGATTTCAAATTAAAGCATTTTTTACATTACTGACCAACTTTCCTCGGTATGATTTATGATTTTGTAAGTCAAGAGCCCTACAAAGCATTGACCGCGACGGGGCGGTTGGAACGTTTTATGACTTTTTATGATTCCGTCAGTAGCCCGTGGGTTGAACGGGCCTTGCAGGACGGATTGGGTACGGCCCTATCATAAAACCAGCCGTCATATTTTATTATTTAGTAATAAATCTTACTGTTGCAATATCAAAATTTATTTAATTCAATAATTGGTTTAATTTTTTTGACTTGGATTACACTGGAATGTTTGGAATAGCATTAAAGTGCTAGTTTATGTTCTGACAAAAAATATATAAATAAAATTACGAATTCTTTGTGAAATAACGTATAAGCTACCTGATGGTTAAAATTATTTTTTTTATCGGCAGATTGGGCTTCATCAATATCTAAATATGTGTACTTATATTGGATTTTTTATTTCAATTAGAAGTCGCCATTTTTTGCCTGGTAATAAAACTTGAATCACCCGGTACATTCTTATTCAGATACATTTGTCATGCTATTATAGATGCTATTATGACAATTTATTGCTGCTCAATCAAACAAACCGAACTTATGGAAACATGTAAAATCTACAAACTATAACATATAAAACAAATTAAATGCGAGTTCCAAGAAAATTTGAACAACTTGATTATGGTATAGGCATTTCAAATAGATAAACTAATAAAATATGTAATTATTTACTAAACGAAAGTAACATCGACTCTAAGTTCACATCAACCTTTTTTTCTCACTTTTAGTTCTGCAATTTTTGATTATCCATTTAAAGTTTATTTGATCAGCAATTTCATGTGCAATCGCCAAAATGGACAAACCATTAAGACGATATATTTATTTATTATATGTGGTAGTGCCACTATAGTGCTATAGTTATTGGTATAGTTAGCAATATTCTTAGGGGTGTTAAAAATACGTTTTTAGATATAACAAATCTTAAAAAGAATAATTTTACAAAAAAGTTTCTATCAAAGTCTTTCTAAATGATTGATTTGCTTGTCCTAATGCATTTAGTTATTTTATACCATTAATAATAAAAAAATAATAATTAAAATTAATAAAACTAATTAATCTGATGCATAATGACACGACAATTACTATTTTACACATATTATTTAAGTAATTTTTTTAGTTATTTCTAAAAATAAAACAAACAAAAAAAACACTTTTTTTATATAGAAATGATAAACTAATACACTTATTGCACCCAACAATCCATCCAATTGTTAAGGGAGACACAAAATAATCGAACAACAGAATTTACGGTCTTGTACGCAAGCGTCTTCGACAGAAAATTTTACTTCCCAGCCTTGCCATTGCCTCTCAAGGTTTTTCTCTGCTCAGTCCGGAGTGCAGTTTTAAGGAAAGACTAAGGTTTCTTAAGATCTAAGAAGAAATTATTTGCTGTAGACCTCCTGGAGTAATGCATTGCCGGCCTAGGCCGGGAATGTAATATTCTAGTACTGTTATTTCTCCGTTACACATCGACCGTCAGCACTATAGGAAACATCCATTTTTCTGGCTAGGAAACGACTGATTGTAAGACGATGGGAGAAAAATATCATAAATATTTATTAATAAACTACACTTTCAATAGAGCATTATTTTACTGTAGTAAATAGGCGCCTATTCAAAATTTGCCTGGGGCACCTTACAAACTTAATCCGGCCCTGCGTATAAATGAATTTTCCGATTGCTTTTTACCATGCATCAGTTGTTTTTCCCTGTATCTCAAATTCTTTTGTTAATGTTTTGTTATTGTTTTCACTATTTATCAAATGCTTTTCACTTTGGTCGAGATGGATTAAATATTAGATCAAGGAAAAGCATTTGATAAATAGTGAAAACAATTTGACATATGAGGAATATATTTGATACAATATTGACAAGTGTTGACAAGAGGGAAAAGCATTTGAGATAAAGTGAAACACAACTGATACATGGCGAATGGCGAAAAGCAATCGGAAAACTCTGTAAATTAATTCAGGGGGTATGTATGCCTTATTTGTAGTAAAAGGTGTATTTAAATCCTTGTTTTTGTGTTATCACTCAATCAATTATTCCTCCTTTTACATTTGTGTATAAAATTCAAGAATAGTCACTGTCACTCACAGAACTAACTAACAGAAACTGACAGTTTGAAATATGTAAATATCAAGTGTTTTTTTTTTAGTTAAGTTGTGCGCATCGCCATCTATGGGCATTAGCGCTAATATGTTCGAACAGAAGAACCGTTTTATTGTGATGTTGTTCTCATAAAATTGATGATGAAATTATTTTTTCTACAAACACTATCAAAAATTTAACAACGGCATACTTCAATTAAAAATGCAATATTATAGAGAAATGACATAAGCGTGGTTAAAGTACTTCACTTCTAATGCTAGTGTTAAAAGTAAGCAGCAAATAATCTGTCAAAATAATATTTATTTGATCAAAAATAAGAAATAACATAACAGAGTTAAGTAGATATTATATAGTTAATGCTACCCTGGTAGCTTCTTCTTCAATTTCTTTCGGTAGTTCACTTTCTTCAATATTAGAATTCATAATGATGATTTAAGAAATAATTTCTTGTTTGACAAGTATGTCATACAATATGAAAACTAGATTTTTATTCGTTCTATAAATTCCACAGACTGACTGAAATGTCAACATTTTTAAAGAACTTTATTGTGCTTTTAAGGGTGTTTTCAGAAATAATATTGTATGATATGTGTGTTAAAAGCGATTTTAACACTTATATCATAAATAACTTTATTCAATTCAAGATAGCATACAGCATAGCATAGAAAATGTTGCCATACAAATAATAACCATAAAATTGCAAATTTATGTTTTCGTTTCGAAATGAATATTGACTTCAATGACTACACAAATTAAGTTAAAATAGTCAAGTAAAATTAACAATAAGTTAAGTAATTCTATAACTTTTTATGTGCAGCCTAAGAATACAACTAATCTACATACCGAGGGTCTGGGATAAGGGGTGAACGTAGGAATTTAACATGTAAAATTAAATATGTGTAATTATTAGCTCCCCTATCAATTTTAGACATACATCGCAAAGGAATATTTTCATAAAGGAATTAAGGATTATTAAAAACTGTCAATGTATCATCCATTTAATTTACGTTTGTACCAGAATCCACCTCAGAAATAATATAAATAAGTTGAACAATGTACCATAAAAACCCTTGCCATGAGTTTGACAAATGTCATGTTATAGTAAAAATAATTTTGGTAGTCAGATATCAACAAAGTCTGAGTAATTCCAATGAAGAGAGGGTATTTATTATCAAAACATTTTACAGTAGCGTCAGTTTACGCAGAGTTCGTGACTTATTTTCGGTTAAATTCCGTCTGTATCAACAATTAAACTCTGTTCCATTTTTATTTTAACTAAAAAGGCCGTGGTTTCATTTTATAAAGTTTTACACACGAACACCAACAAAAATGATCTGACGGTAAAAACATTATTAAATGTCCGATTTCTAACGTTGCCTAATTCATATATTAAAATAATTAAATTATTGCTTCAATCATTCAAGTGTGCTAGTTTTTAATTATTTAAAAAATGCCAAAATATTTATATTATAATTTGACTGATTTGCTTTTGTAAAATAAAAATTGCAAATAAATTCTGTACTCAATAGATACTCAATTTGATGGCAACATTGCCCACTGTCATAAAATGTCACTTCTTTTTTTAATATAACCTATTTTTCAAGTCTAGTGAGTTTTTACATTGGCCAACAAACTGTCACACTAACAGAGTCAACTTAGTTTAAAAAAAATGGAACAGAGTATAGCAAGTTTGTGAAAAAGTTTGAAAATACAACAAGTGTAGCGGCAGATAATTCAAAAGGTATTTTAATTCTCCGATTTCAACAAATATTATTTCATAAAACATTAAACTGACGCCACTTTTATAAAATGTTTTGATTATGAACAAATCATCTTTATCCACAATCACATTATAATTTGAGTTTTATCCACAATTATAAAGCATATAAAGTACCACTTTATCCATTAGTGGAATAATGAAATTACTTTATTCCACTAATGGAATAATGAAAAATACAATCTTAAATCAATTACATTTTATTTACTTGTTATTAAAATTAACATTAACATTTATATCAATAGACAATTCGTTTTTTGCTTTATCATACTTCATTTCGTTTCCATTAATAACAAGCTTGTAGTGGTATTTTTTTTTTAAATTAATTTCAATAATTTTTGACGTTACAGCCGCTATCAGAGCGAAATGTCAAATATTTTTTTTTATATTTATTTTTTTATATTGCATACGGTTTTACTCGCGTTTCATCCACTTAAGAAACTTAAACTTTCTTGCATGGATAAAACGCTATCTAAAACACACAAATATATATATATAACAATTTAATATAGGAAGAACGAAATACTAGAGGCTACACATTTGTTTTAATTGATAAAAACTCAAAGCCTGGTATAAAAAAGGAAAGCTTACTGTTGTCAACTGTAAAAAAATCAACGTCAAAATCCGCAATAAAATAGAGAAAGAATTATGTGGTGGCCACACATCACACATTATATTTTTCTCTCTGTATGTGAATAATTTTTTGTCAATGACAAATAAAGACTGCTCAAGATAATGATTGAATATAATTTTGAAATAAATAATTTAGATTTGAAACGGTTTTGAAAAATTCTACAACATGAAATGTATATATATTATCATCTATTTATTACTTTTTTTTTACTAATTTCTCAAAATATTTTACAATATGAAATACCTAGTGGTAATTTTAGCTCTGGTTATCCAAGGAAATACTCGCAGCTAATAAGAAAGACGAGACCGGTGATCACGCCTTATGGGCTGCTAGTATTCTCATGGATTACTAGAGCTAAAATTTAAATGATCACTCGGTATAAAACAATAAAATATACACTATAAAATAAAATTTAAAAGTGCATATTTTTGTACGAATCAAATTTTTATAGCAAACTTGCTTTACGGAAAAAAATATGTTGAAATATTTCTTGTATTATTAAGAAAGTCATGTTCTGCTAAGTTTTTGATTTGAATTGTTTATTATTTGTTTTTTTGATTTTGATTTTGAAGTTAAAATTGCTTAAATATTATTTTCTATTTACGTATACACTCACCATGTAATTTATTATAATTATATGTTTTGCTGTATATATCACGTACTTGCAGTAGATTATTGGAATGGTTATGAGCTTATTTTAATTGTAATATTTCATTTTATTGTTTTACTGTTTCAGACTGTTCCTATTAAAAACGCCATGTGGTAGTTATAAAAGTTATTTCGTCGCATTTTTTTTCTGCTGTTAGTTACTGTTGCAGGCGGTTTATGATACAAAACCGTAGGTCACTTTTTGCCTCGCTTGTACAAACAACTTCTTCCATTTAATGCTGGCCATCACACGCCGTCGTAAATACCCAAGGGGAGGCTAACTTTAAATGAAAGCGTGAGCCAGGGAAAGCGAGCTGCAATACGTTCCGTTCTGACCGTTAATGGAAAGTTATGACTCGTGAAAAGCGATCCATTCGAGGTGATATTAATCGGTGGTCGATCACACGATGTTAATCGGGAGTCGTCCGGTATTAAAAAGGTTATTGAAGATATAATGGGCAGAGGGAATATAAACTATGAGCACTCCCAAAAAACATACGCTTCGTCTATTGATGGAGGTAGACCGTCACCATGAAAAACTAAAACTAAAATGCCACTTAGGCCTAGTTGTACAATCGTGGATTATCTTTGACAATGGTTAATTACCTAACATACAATTGTTGACACAATAGAATCTACAGAAACGGAACCAGGAGCAAAGATATCCATGATTAAACAACTGGTCTAGGAATAGTAAGGCCGTTGAGAGCTGACAATGACTCATCTTTCCATATTGCCAAAATTCGGCAATTTTGCGTAAGTGTGTGTATTGAGTTAGGGCTTGTTACTCGAGAAATTCGCCCCCTATCTACCGAATACAGGATCAGTGGTGCACGAAGAATATAATACACGAGCCTTTAATGATTATGTGCGACCAAATGTGAGCAGGGACTCATTTCATTCTAACTCACATTTGTCCAAATCTATAAAAATCTTCAACAGCCTACCTTCAGGTGTCAAAACAATAGCTAGACGAATTGATTTTATATATGGTCTGAAAAAGTTCGTACATGCCAATGTATTTTACTGTATGGACGATTTTTTTTACCGGAGTATGATATTTTATTATTTGTTGTGTGCTGTTTATGTATATCATATCTGTAGTTTGGTGTTATTTTGCGATAACTGTTAGATTTTTAGCATGTTTTATATTTTAAGTAATATGTTTATTTCTGTATTTACATACATGTTTATGTTTAAGTAAATTAATATTATCTATCTATCTCTAGAGTTTCTCAGTACCACCTGTACCACCTGTACTGGGGCTCAAACCCAGGTCTTCGTGCAAGCTAAGCTAGCGTTCTAACCAGGCAGCCAAACTAGCGGTTTATATTTCATTTTACTCAATTACATACATCTTACATATACATACATCACGAGAATAGAAAACCCGAGTCTTTGTTAAAAAAGCATGAGTCATTGTCAGCTCTGATAGGCCTGACTATACTTCGCGGTAAGTAGTGCTACCGTAAGATAGCATATGTTCATGTTGAAGTATACTGGGAAAACATTAATAAAACTGAACAAGTGTTGTTAAACTTGTTACACTGTTACGAGTGTTACGACAAAAGTCGAAGATAATACAAAATTATATCATTTTAGCAGGAAACAAAATTCGGTCCGCCTAAATGAATCATGGGTAGATGCCTATTTATCACTTTCCTCTGATGGTCTCAAGCCTTGATAAAATAGAGTTGGGCGTGAGTTCTCATGTTTATTCAAAAAAACGCGTATATCGTCAGATTTTAAATTCAGGCTCTTTTTATCTAATAGTTTTTTAGGAGAATTAAATTCGCTGTATAAAAATACTAAAACTATAATAAATATTTGATTATAATTGCATTTTCAATAAGAATGATAAAGTCATGTGACGGCGTCAAGAGATTTGCTTACAAAACCCTAATTATTATAATTATAATTGCACGAATAATAAGTATGATCAGTTTATGTGGTAGTGGAATCATATGTTTTACTTACATTGCACCCTTTTAATTACAATGCAGCTACTGCTGCCATTCGCATCGTGCACTTTGGCACTCGTGTGTTTGCCCAGAGAGAGCTTGTTGGGTTCCCATCAGCTTTGGTGGAAGTGAATCGAAGTAGCGCTTGACATTCTAGTCGTGGATCACGAGTGGAATGGGAGCGGACGTTAACATTTGATGAACGTTTGCATGAATTAACCCCCGTCGCTTTCGCACTGAAAGCCCCAGCAAAGGCCACCAGAGATTTGAATTTAGTGATGGAAAGCTCCTCTTTATATAAAAAAATATATCACATATGAGTTTCATCGAAATTCTAATGCAGATTCTAGGCCGATAGCCTAATAAAGATTGATCTACTACTACTCTAATGCAGGTTTTATATCGATATTTTCTTAACCAGTCCACCACAAAAATCAAGAGCTAATGAGATTCTCTAAATTAGTTTATGTTTAACTATTTTGATATGTAGATAAAGTTAAAATAACATTATTTCTCCAAAATTAGATATTATTCGATAAATTTGCAGACTGTTTATGGTGACCTAAACGATTGCAATGTAAACATTTAAAGGGGCTATTGAACCCACTATATCTCAAAAACTGCTATATAATGATATAATTGGATAAGAACCAGTTTTAGAAAACAATCAGGATTTGAAAACAATTCCAAAAAGAGTAACAACCGGAATTAGGTGCATCAGTTACCAATTTCTTATTTTTAAATTAAGATATTTCAAAAGTTTTACGTGTTAAAACTAAACCAGTGTCGGCTATTCAAGTGCAACTGGTACACAGCCCGGCTGTACCAACATTAGAGCTTTCGTATTTATTACCTATTTATAATATTATTATAGTATACTACAAATTTTTTTTTAATGAAATAAATGGGGCAGGCCCAAGAGTACACATAAAAAGCAGAAATACGTAACAATATTATAAATACATGTGTGTGCATTTCCATTAGAATAAATTATTAAACTTAAGCTATTAATAACATATGGTTCACCTACTATTTTTATAATGAAACACAATATAATTATTGTGATTCAATTCAATTCAATCCAAAAAAATCCAGTAGGTACGGAAGATGAAATACCTTGGAACTTGGATAACACAAGATCTCGATGTAAACACACAAATGAACACTAGAATAGAAATAACAAGATCTACATTTATGAAAATTAAGAAATTCCTCTGTTGCCGAGACGTTTCACTAAAAAACAGAATCCGGATGCTTAAATGCTACATATACTCAGCACTACTATATGGCACGGAAGCATAGGCTCTAAAAGTATGCACAATCAATAAACTGAGGGCAATGGGTACGATTCGTCCACTCACAAACAATTTCTAGTCGGCCGCTAATAAAGACACAACCCGAAATGTCAGTGTGTCCCAAGTACAAGTACGTACATACAAGTACTTACAAGTACGTACAAGTACGTACATAATAGGGTCTTCCGCGACTTTTCAAAAACCTTGAAACTGAACTCTAGACACATTAAAAACATCCTTGGCACTAATTTTTGTGCTGAGACAAATCTTTGTAATTAGCAAACACGATTTTAAAATTAACGGCGTTTGAAAAAGTCCCGAAAGCCCGCCATGTTGCTGTGACGTCACAACGCACGTGGCTCTCAGCTGTAGCATTGCTTACAATGGAGCGACAGAAAGAAAACATCGGTTTTACGAAAAAAAGGACGAATAAGTATTGCATTGTGCCTGGATGTGATAGCAGCAGTAAATGCGAACCAAATAAGTTGTCTATAAACGTCCCAACAGGGGATATACGGAAAAGGGGGTTACAACAAGTCCGAAGTGATTCCGCGAGTGTCACTTTGACGTCTCACTATTTTTGTGAAGACCATTTTAATGTAAGTACATAATTTTTCAATAAATTATCGACGAAATTCGATAAATATATATAATTAACTATCATCATTAGTAATGGGTATTCAAGGGGATTTCCGATTATATATATATATATATATATATATATATATATATACATTAGTAATAACATAACCTCAAAATAGTTTTGTGGGTTCCATTCTAAAATAATACCTTCCATATCATTATTACTTTTTTAAAGTACTGTGAGATTTTGTACAATATGTTCTTACACAAACGTTTAGTTAAAACTAAAAAACATGTTGAAACAATATTTGTAGCAAACTGTTGATTTTATTAATTTGATTAGATGATTAATAATTACAAATTTTGAAATCAGCATTACCAATTCGTATGAGATGTAGGATATATTGCAAAGTTTACACAGTATTTTATTTGTTCTTACAGCTGGAAGAGGATTTGGAAAATTATATGCGACTCCACGCGTTTCGGCTACGTTGAAAAATTCACTTTTTGAGAAAAAGTCGGGAACCATTAACACGTGAACTTCTATCAGATTATCTGGCTGTCCCTTTACTAACCCATCAGAACTTATTTTATGCCAGACTGGATTCTAAGTCGTATTAATCCACGATTCCTATCCCTTATGCACTGACTCCCGATCGCCAGCATGCGCAAAGACGTCACAGTGCCGCTCGGCCAATAACAGCGTTTCGTCGGTCACGTGAGAAAATGTGTAAGTTTTACGATATTGTATGTTGTTTGTTGATAAGTTACAATGAAAACAAAACGTTTTCTCTGTGGGATGTTTAATTACAGGTTAAAAACTTTACGTTAAGACACAAAAAGGTTATATTATTTTTTTTCAGGAAGACCCTATTGTGGTTTGCTGTTTGCAAGATGAAGTAATCTATATAAATATAGATAATGAGAAATAAATTTAGCTTCTTGTTTATTCTGCTTTACTAGATGGCTCAATCAATTCATTATATTCCCTTCCTAAATATAATTCGTGGTGTTCTCAAAAATCGATAATGATTTTAAAAATACATTTCAACCCCAATCTTTAGAACATTTTCGTCGTTGGGGTTGAAATTCGTAGTATTTATAAAATCATTATCGATAATGAGAACACCACTTGTTATATTAAGCCAAGAAACAACATTTCGTGGTCCTCTTCATTTACGGAGAAATTTCTCTCCAATACTCCATCGTTATTGTTAATGTTCGTCATTCAACCCTGTAGATTCCACCTTGGCCCTGGATAACTGAGTGGAGACGGCCCTCTGACTTAACTAACTGATTTAATTACAAGATGGTACACCCTACCTAGTTCACCCAACTTGGCAAGAGTTTATTTAAATCACGAAAAATTATCCCACAACAAAGCCTAAATTTATTATAAAAAGAAAAATGGTGAATCGTACAAAAACCAAACGAGAACGGTAGACGATTTATACCGCGACTCAGATTCCGTAATTACGTTCGATAAGGCGTTTGTGTACATAGGCGCACGTATATAACGTATGGTCCTAAAGTTTTTGGAAAAATGTTAAATGATTCGTTTTTATATCCATTGCTGTTTAATCAAGTTGCCATGGAAACTAAAACGTCACAAGTAATGACAGTTTAATTTTGCGAATCGATCGTAGCAAAATGTCTTACAAATTAGATATCTGTAAAGGTATTTACAATCTAGTTGGACGAATACCTAAGCGTGATATTATTGCAATCTACCGAGAGCAAATGTAGGGAAGTCAACCATTTACAACACTATAATGAATTGTGAAGAGGGTATACCATGCATTAATTTACCCAAAAGCGGCAGACCAAGAATTTTGAGTGGGATAAGAAAAACAAGACTGATAGAAGCAGCGAAAGACAAAGTTTGAGTTTTTTAGAGAAAATTAGCCCGGAAATTTGGTATTTTGAAGACCACTGTATTAAGAACAATTGATTGCACAAACTTAGTGTTTAGAAAGAGAAGAAGGGCACCAAAATACACCACAGCCCAGTTAGAAAGAATTTCGTGTTTTGTCGCGCATTAAGGCGTTTACACTTTGATAATAAATTAATTGTAATGGATGATGAAAAATACCTTATTTTACCTTATCCCATTCAAAGATTAAATGAAACGATGGGTTTTACACCGACTACAAAGAAAGTACACCAGACAATGTTAAATTTAAAGGTAAAACTAATTTGGAGGATAAAATTTTAGTGTGGTGTGCCATTTCTAAAACAGGATTCATCTCACAGCTTCATGTTGGTCGTGTTTGAGGAGAATTCTTAAACGCAGATCGTTATATTCAAAGATGTCTCACTAAATTACTTAAGTTTTTAAATACACATCATGCCAACGATAATATAATGTTTTGGCTGAAATATCTTCATGCCAGTATGCTGGACTTACCAGACAGTGGTTAAATGAAACTAACATAGACTTTGTACCTTAGTTGGACAATCCTCCTAATGTACCTCAGCCTTGACCACTAGAATAATTCTGGTCAATACTACCAAGGAAAGTGTACCATAAAGGATGGGAAGCTACAAATGAAGATCAATGATGAAGACGTCGCATCTTCCAAAAGATTAGAGAAATAGAATCTGAACTTGTCCAAAGGAAGATTGGACAAGTCCCAAGAAAATTACGACTTATTAAGGATAATGGGCCACTATCCACAATGTAATTAGTAATTATTTTTTGTAATTAGTGTCGTTAATAGTTGTATCATTTGTTTTTCAAGTTAAATGAGTTTGTAAAAATTTAATAGCATTTAAAAAATTTCCAAAAACTTTAGGACCATACGTTAGATGTATATAAGATAATGACGCATGTTACGTACAAGATCAAGAGGGAAAAGGTCAAAATTCATAATAAAAAGTAAAATGGTTCTATATGTTTTGTTACCTTCTAGAAATCAGGAGTGGGGGGCAGGTACTCCTCACCACCTTACTTCGTGGTCCATTGGACTGTACGGAGCTGAAGTCCCCTGCCCCAGAGTCGTACTCCTAGGGAGGTAGGGGATGAAGGTACCCGCAAAGAACGAATTAAATATAGAGGGTAGCATGAGTACCACGTAAGAAATCAAAAAGGCTAATCCTTACCTAAAGGTCTAAAATGGCCGATAAGTGCGGTAATCTGATATTATATGATCCAGTCTTTACTGGACCACAAAAACCACAAAGGGCCACTCAATCCCGATATTTCACCCGCTTCGTCGCAGACAAATACTTGACCAATAGCGCTTGCGATTTCTTAACGATTAACTCGATTTTATGTTCGTCAACGCGAAAACCGACATCAATCATGGGAGGGGAGAAATTGAATTAATCATCGCGATAGGGTACTCTAAGGGTACGCGATAGGTACTCTAAAGTACTGGAGGACTGAAGAAATGCCTACGGGTCTTCAGTGCGATGAAAGGAAAATCCCTATCTGCAACCTCCCCGCGGTAGAGTATGGAAACACCAGAAAGGTGGCTAATGCAGAGGGGGACCGAATCGTTACCGGGATAAGTAACAAGCTTTTTCCTTCGGGAAAAAGATGGGCACCCTCTTGTCCAGGGGGCGGGAAAAAAGCCCCCAAAGGCGGATGAACCGGAAGACAGGTCAACGGCATAGGATGTAGAAGGCAATGGGAAACCACTACATTAAAGATCCGTTTGGATATCCTCAGGAAAAATCATCATGATGACTTCATTTAATTCTAATTTAATATCCGGAGTATCAATTCCCCCAGTCGGATCTCCGGGGGTGAAAGTCTTGAATGACGAAATCAAAAAAATCAAAGAAGGTTCCAAGAGAATAGGAACATGGAATGTAAGAAGTTTATACCAACCCGGTAAAATACACAATGTTATAGCGGAAATGAAACGAATGGACATAGAGATCTTAGGTATTAGTGACGTACAATGGCCAGATTGTGGAGAATACTCTATCAACAACTATCACATGTATTACTCAGGAGGAATCGATGCGCAGCATAGATACGGAGTGGCCATAATAGTGTCACAAAATATCAGGAGGACTGTCTTGAATGTTGTGAACCTATCAAACAGAGTGATAATGGTACAACTCAGAGCACATACAGGCAAAATCAAAATCAACATCATCCAAGTGTATGCACCCACAGCAGATAAAAACGAACAAGAAATCGAAGAATTCTACAGCCAACTAAACGAAATTATGAAAATGGTCAAAAGCTCAGATGTTACCATTGTTTTAGGGGACTTTAACGCAAAAGTCGGGGAAGAAAGTGTAGATGAATGCGTGGGCCCATATGGGCTGGGGGAGAGAAATGAGAGAGGCGAAAAACTCATTGAGTTCTCTCAGATTAGAAACATGATCATTACAAACACCTGGTTTAAACTACCAAAACGAAGATTATACACTTGGACATCACCAGCTCACACAACAGATAAAATAGTACGGAATCAAATAGATTACATCCTAATCAACAAAAGATATAAAAATGCTATTAGCTCAGTAAAAGCGTATCCAGGGGCAGATGTATATTCCGATCATAACCCTATTATAGCCATCCTAAAAGTTAAGCTAAAGAAGGTCCAAAGAAAGTATCCAAAACTTAAATTAAATACAACTATGCTCCGAGAAGATCAAATCAGACAAAGTGTAAAGACAAATATTAACGAAAATCTCAGCCGACTCATACAGGGAGACGTAGAGGACAGTGACGTAAATGAGACATGGAAAAACCTAAAAGGTGCCTTGCTGAATGGAAGTAAGAATGAACTAAAAAGCAGTACTCGGTTTCCCAAAGAGCAATGGATGACTGACGAAATCTTAATACTAATGGAAAATAGAAGAAAATACAAAGGACAGGATAGGACTACATATAAAGATATTCAACAACATATAAGACGAAAAATTAGAGTGGCCAAAGGGACTTTCATTAGAAAAAAGTGTGAAGAGATAGAAGCATTAGAACAGAGATATGACTCATTTAATCTACATAAAAAGGTCAAAGAGTTTACAGGCATAGGAAGGAAAAAACAAAATGGTCTAATAAAAGATTTGAACGGAAACATTATAGTGGACATAGAGAAAAAAATCAAAAGGTGGGAGGAATACGTACAACAACTATTTGATGACACTAGAAATGAAATAAATATAGAAGAAACTACGACAGGACCTTTAATAACTGCCGAAGAGGTAAGCCACGCTATTAAAAACTCAAAAGATAGGAAGGCGATAGGTCCAGATGAGATACCAGTAGACCTCCTCAAACTTATTGATGAAGACAAGTTGAATATCCTAGTAAGTCTATATAATACCATTTACAAGACCGGAATTATACCACAAGAATGGCTGAAGTCAACCTTCATTCCGATACCAAAAAAGCAAAACGCAAGAGAGTGCTCCGACTTTAGAACTGTTAGCCTGATGAGCCATACCTTAAAAGTGTTTTTAAAAGTTATTCATAGTCGCATATACAAGAAACTAGAAGCGGATATCAGCGAGACACAGTTTGGATTTCGTAAGAACTTAGGTACAAGAGAGGCGCTATTTAGCATGAATGTCATAATACAACGATGCCTAGACATGAACGTCGACCTTTACATCGGATTTATCGACTACGCGAAAGCCTTCGATAAAGTGAGACACGAACAGTTAATGGAAATAGCACAACAGAAAGGCCTTGACTACGATGACATCAGAATAATAAAAAACTTGTACTGGAATCAGAAAGCCCAAATAAATGTTGAGGGACAGGACTCTGGGGAATTAGAAATCTGTCGAGGAGTTCGACAAGGCTGCATACTATCACCAACTCTATTCAATATGTACTCCGAATGCATATTTAAGGAGGCCATCAACGAAGACTCCGGGGGAATAGTTATAAATGGGCAAACTATCAATAACATTCGATACGCAGACGATACCGCGATAATAACAACAAACATCCAAGATCTTCAGAGAATGCTTCTAGATATAAATACTGTTAGCCAATCCTACGGACTAAGTATGAATTTAAATAAAACTAAAATTATGGTATTTAGAAAGAACAACGACAATAATATCCCAGCCGTCACAATAGATAATACCATAATAGAAAGAGTGAGAAGCTATCAGTACTTGGGAACACGAATAGGGGACAATAACGATCAAACCATCGAGATCAGTAAGAGGATAGAAATAGCAAGAGCAACATTCGTGAAAATGAAGAAATTGTTCGTAGATAGAAACATCGACCTAGCCCTGCGAATGCGAATGGTGCGATGCTATATCTTCTCAACTTTGCTGTATGGTATGGAGGCATGGACGCTCAATAAAAACAATATTAAAAAGATCGAGTCATTCGAAATGTGGCTTTACCGTCGCATGCTCAAGATATCCTGGACAGACCATATAACCAATGAAGATGTACTGCGAAGAATGCACAAAGAAAGAGAACTTTTACTTACCATCAAAACAAGGAGACTCCAGTATTTGGGGCATATTTCCCGGGGAGAGAGATACTCAACTCTCCAACTAATTATGCAAGGAAAGATACAGGGAAATAGATCCGTAGGGCGCCGCAGAACATCGTGGTTGAAAAACCTCCGGGAATGGTACGGGAAAACTTCGGTAGAACTGTTTAGAGCTGCAGTTTCAAAAATTAGGATCGCTATGATGATTGCTAACCTCCGTTAGGAGATGGCACCATAAGAAGAAGAGGGTGCTTCTATAGGCAACCTCGGCACCACTGCTGTGCGTAAGAATTATAACGTTACAAATTGTTACTAATTATTGTGAGGCACAAAAAATGTTCCTTAGTAGTACTTGAGATAGCTGTGTCCCTCCCCACCACCTTCCTACCTACCACCGCATCTTAGTAGGGTGTCGAATAGTTCCCCAGTAGACATTAGTTAGAGTGGGTGTGCATATATTAATTTTCAAGTAGTGCCCTGTGTGTGTTATTGTGTTATTGCATAATTCTGTAAGTACATTTACCTAGCACCTTAGTAGTGATTGAAATTACTTATTAACATAAAATACTGCGCCGCTAGCGAGACCGGGGATCCCACATATGTTGTGTTTATACATTGTATGAAAGGGTGTGGGCCAGAAGTAGGCATGGGACTGTCCTTATGGGCATTTAAATTGAGCCTGCCTACAAACTTTTGGCCGAGCGTAGCTTATCTTTGAGATATACCTCTAATTGCCGACATTACTGAGTTGTCTGTGTGAAATAGTGTGGATCGGAAGCGGGTATTGTCAATATGGTCATTTAAATTGAGCCTGCCTATTAAACTTCCGGCCGAGCACGCGCTTATTTCAAAGGGGAGTTTGAGTACACTCTGAGATGCACCTCGCAGTCATTAGTTAGTTGTCCGTAGTAGAAATTATTGGCTATCTAGAAACTATTAACTGGTGACGGGGGTATTTTACTAAGCTTGGCTCATGAGTATTTTCTCTGCGTTACAGAGCTGCCCCGCTACTGCAAAACCATAGCTCCTGGCGCCACCCTTAGGACCCTGCTGTAAGATCATTTGTAATAATAATCAAAAAAATGTAGACAGAGTAGACTATACTGTGTTCCTGACCCATATTTTTAACTGGCCGTTCGATGTTCAAATCGAAAATAAATACGTGACATTGTTTAGAAAATAATCGTAGTTATCGAGTTCCGAAACATGTACTGTTGTAATTCATGTTATTTATTAATATTACAATTAAATTAATTTATGAAGAAAAATTTTAAAGAAAACAATTTGGGATGGTTACGAATGTTGGTTTTCATAAATGAAATAAATTAAAATGTAGTTTAAAAATGCCACAAACTTTATCATTACGGCATTTCAATGAATATAATTGAAGCTCAAAGTGATTACTGTTGTGCAAGAATTTATATGGGAGATATGCAAGACGACGAAAAAAATACACTTAAGGAAATAATTAAAAATGCATTAAAAAATATGTAAAGGATACATAATTTGAACATGTGATAACTGATAAGAGTAGTTAAGAGTATTTTGTAACAACTCCAAAATTAGGGAAAACCTTAGTCAAAAAGGAAGCCGCGAATCGAAAAAGTTTGGGAACCACTTACTATAACCATAATTACTCTATGATTCAACCCTCCAAAAATTATATGATCGGCACGTGGAAATACTATAGAAACAATTGTTTTATAATAAACGAATTGTGAATTCCGGGACATTTTCCAGGACGTATTTATGCGGGACGCAAAGCTAGAATCCAGGTCTGTCCCGGAAAATCCGGGATGAATGGTCACGCTAAATATATGATATGCAATTAATAAATAATAAATAACAATTATCATGTATGCACACAGCATGTAAGGATTTCACATAGCATCATGTACAACATTTGTTGGAAATACATGTCCGCAATGTATTGATGATGTTTCTATTAATATGCAAAATTTTCAATCTCCAGGAAGTGAAGTTATTGATTTTATTGAAGAACCGCCGATGTGGCAAACCAGTAGAGATATGTAGGTCAATTAATTTCTTATCTGCTTGTTCAACAACTTGCACTAGAAACCTCAAGTTGGTGTACGGAGTAGAGAGCACTAATGAGAAAAATTGCCCTGCATGCAAAAAAACACCCCTTTCTCAATGAGACAAAGGGCAGCATTTCAATATAGTACAGCGTGCATACCATGTCATTAACTAATAAAACATAATTGGTTATTATTAAGAAAACAATCATAATATTCGTAATCGTTTTATCTACGATCATATTCAAAAAGTTATTTCATTTGACACTGGAAATCCTGTAAAAAGTAAGCTTTTACAGATCGTATACTATATTTTTTTAGAGACCGCTATTGAGACCGCTAGAGACCGCGAAACATAATTGGTTATTATTAAGAAAACAATCATAATATTTGTAATCATTTTATCTACGATCATATTCAAAAAGTTATTACTTTTGATACTGGAAATCCTGTAATAAGTGATTTTTTTTAATGGTGGCATTATAAACAGTTTGTTATGGTTACCAAAACCGTGCATAAACGTGCGTTTATGGCACGTACGTGCTATAAACATTGCCATGGAAATGTCAAATTTAACACTGACACTGACAACTGTCAACCCCATCATTTATTAATTGTAATATGAAATTCACAATTTTGGTTGTTTGAAAATATTATTCCATGTTCTGCCGTAGCACTTGATACACACGGTTCTTCACTGCTACTTCCTGCAATGCCATTGACAATCCTTTTCGCAATTTGAATTTTACTATGTGTGGACTCTTCGACATAGCTGGCAGCAACACTCATAGATTTCCATCCTGCGTCCATCACTGTTGTCAAATTTGCTCCAGTATTAGCAATTACTGTTGCCGAAGACCGTCGGAATGAATGACCAGTATACTGCTAGGATCTTCCAATTTCAAATATTTTGCTATCAGTTTAGGGAAGTTACCGCAAGTGTTGATACCAACTGGTTCGTTGATACACTTTCCATTTCGATATGTTAGTAATAGCTTATTCAAGGATGTCTTCGGACGTATGGCCGTGTATTTTTTAATCAAGTCCACGTACGCAATGTCTCCTGCGAATTGAATTATTGCAAATTTCCTTGGTTTGTCGGTTTTTGTTTCTCTAATATGAACAACTAAATTTGGACCTTCCTCCACTACATCTGAAGTACATAAATTATAGAGTTCAGAACGCCTGCAAGCTCCAAATATTCCCAGAGTTGCAGCAAACTTGCGAAAAATAAAAATGAACAGCTTATGATAAAAATTTAGAGGCAATATACCTTCAATAACAGGAAACTTTCATCGTCAGCCTCGGTAAAAAAATTCCGCAAGTCATCTTCTGAAAACACATATGACTTTTTAGTCACTTCACCCTTCTTTTTCTGCTTTAATAAAGCCTGTACTTTTGCAAATTTTGAAATGTCAATACCATGTTTGATTTTTACAACAGACATAATCTTTGAGTGTATACACCACAACGATGAAGATTTATAAATTTCTGACTGCAAAATAAAAACTAATAGAAATTGAACGAAAAGGTAAGAAAAAATAATACCAATTGCGACATATACGCCAAAATCGAAGTTTCGTCGATATTGGTGACATCATGAGCAACCATCCAACTGTTGAACTTGTTATACTCCTTCAAATAACTTTCACTCGATTTCTTAGGTAATAAGGAAGATTCTGCCGCAGCAGCAATCTCAAAAATACTCGCTTCCATTTCTGACATTAGGATATTTTGTAAACATCAATTGTATTTTCCATGGCTACTAAACAATTTGTCATATTATTTAAAATGACGAATCAGAATTTAATGTTATTTCTTCTAGTTATTTCCAAATTTATAATGCCACCATTAAAAAAAATAGCGTATAATACTCGTGCATATAGGTTTATTGCACTCGTATTATAATATACTATTACAGATCGTATACTATATTTTTTTAGAGACCGCTATTGTCATGGCATCATGTCATTAATGTATGATTAATATGCATGTTTATACGAATGTCACATGTCGTTATTAAGTCATTTTGATCGAAGATAACGTATTGTAGAATACACGTGAATACTTTTTCAAATCAACCCTGTGACTTTTATAGAACACGCTCGTACCTCGCTCATCCTTTAATAGCTACTTATTAATAAACATAGCCTATTTACAATTGTACCTTATATGACTTAAAACTCCTGTTTAAACAAGTTTCATCTACTATCAATATAAATGCCAAACTTTATGATGTTCACTTTAAGGTTATAATGACGTACTTTGCCGCACTAGTGCGGTAATATGAAAACACTTATTCTGATTAGTTATCAGTTACCAGTAATTAAGTTACCAGAGTTATCACACATAATTCTAACAATCTTTATCTAGAATTATTTTGCAAAAAACTTTTATTTTATTTAATCAACCACCTTTCTACCTTTCGGTGTAAGGCTTTCTTTTACATCATAGTATTTACATTTACATTTATTCCTTTCGATAGTATTCCCTCCACTTCTTCCTATCTGTTGTCCGTTCCT
Source organism: Othius punctulatus (assembly GCA_951805005.1). Lineage (NCBI taxonomy): Eukaryota > Metazoa > Arthropoda > Insecta > Coleoptera > Staphylinidae > Othius > Othius punctulatus. Next base: position 91,383,432 of record OX638139.1, read on the forward strand.
TTAGTTCTTCCCAGAAACTCCCTTTCTCCTCGCCTCTTCTCGTATTGTGTTATTCCAGTCTTTTCTTGGTCTTCCTCTATGATTTCTCCCTGTTGCTCTAGCCTCATATACTCTCTTGGTAATTCTTACCTCGTTCATTCTGCAGATATGTCCAAACCATCCCATCTGTCCTTCTTTTATTTTATCATTAATTGGTCTTATCTTTAGGTTATTTCTGTATGTCTCGTTTCTTATTCTGTCCCTTCTGATCTTATTTTCAATTTTTCTGAGAAATCTCATTTCCATCGCGTTAATCATATTTTTTGCTTTCCTGTCATAGTCCACGATTCGCTGCTATACGTCAGTGTTGGTCTTATAACTTTTTTGGCGATTTCTATTTTTGTGTTGCTTGCTATTTCTTTCCTGTTGAAAAATGTATTTTTCAGCATATTAAAAATCTTTCCTGTTTTGCTTACTTTGTCGTCTATTTATTTTTCTATTTTTCCGTTACTCTCTATTATAGTCCCTAGATGTCTGCAGTGTTCAACTTGTTCTAACTTCTTTCCTTGTAACTTTATTTCGTGTTTTTCCTTCTTCTTAGTTATTATCATGGTCTTCGTTTTTTCAAGGTTTAACCTCATGTTAATTTCCGTTAGTTCTTTGTGCAATATTTCCATGTTGTGTTGAAGGTCTTCCTCTGTTTCTGTAATTATAGCCATGTCGTCAGCGAATAATAACTCTGCTTGCCGTATTCTTTCCATTTTCCAGAATCCGATCTGTAGCTGCCTCATTTTTTTTTTTTCTTTTTTCATTGCCTTGTCGAGTACTATTGAATATAGCAATGGGCTCAGCACGCATCCCTGTTTTAGTCCTTTTTTTTGTGGCGAATGTTCTTGATTCTTCATTGTTTGTTCTTACTTTGTTTTTGATTTAACTATACATGTTTTTTATTACATTTATCATTGCCTCTTCCGATCCTCTCTCTTCTAGTTCTTTCCAAATGTCCTCTCTGTTAATCCTGTCGAATGCCTTTTCCAGGTCCACAAAGCAAATGTGGATTTTTCTGTTCTTTTCATTAGTTTCTCGCTTATTTGTCTTACTATAAAGATCTGGTCTTGAGTGCCTCTCCCTTTTCTGAACCCCCACTCCCCTGATTATCTTCTATTGTTTCTTCTAGTTTGTTTCTTAGCGTTATTTCTAAGATTCTTGTCAGGATCTTGCTCGGTATGCTTGTTAATGTAATTCCTCTGTAATTTGTGCAGTTTCTTTTGTCTCCTTTTTTATAAATAGGGAGTATTATTCCCGTGTTTCATTCTCTTGGTGTTTTTTCGTTCTCTATTATTTCATTCAGTAGTTCTGTTAATTGTGTTATTCATTCCTCTCCCATGTACTTCAACATTTCTGCTGTTACTTCGTTTACTGCTGGCGCCTTTCCGTTTTTTAGTTTTCTTATTGCTTCTTTTACTTCCTTTTCTTATATCTTCTCCATCTTCACCTTATTCAACTTATCTTGTTTCTCTTCCTTACCTTCTTGTGGTTCGTTTCCTTCTGTTTCCTCTTTGGTAAGCTCTTCAAAATATTGTCGCCATCTTTCAATGATTTTATCTTCGTTTGTAATTATTCTTCCATCTTTGTCTTTTATATTCATCATGTTGTACTCTTTTCTTTGTTTTGGTTGTTTTAATGTTCCGTAAAATAGTTTTTGATTATCTCTGTAGTTCTCTTCATTGTTTTTCCAAATTGTGTCCATGATTTTTGTTTTGCTTGTTTTACTTGTTGTTTCATTTCGTTTCTTTTTTCTTTGTATTCTTCATAGTCCTCTCTTCCATTGGTCTGCAAGTATTTCCACCATTTATTCTTTTTGTCTTTAATTTTGTTCTTTAGTTCCTCTGTTCACCATTCTGTTTTCTTAACCTTTTTGTTTCTTATTTTTGTTGTTCCACCACACTCCCTTACAGCATCCAGTATAATATTTTTAAATGCCTCCCATTCCCTTTCTATGTCCAGTGTTTTATCTTTCTCTTTTTCTTTGAACTTCCATTGTAATATATACCGATATTTTTCTTGTGTTTGTGTTTCTTTTAGTTTGTAAGATCTTATCTTCTCTTTTACTTATTTTCTTCTTTTATCTGGTCTTAGTTTATGTTTCCATTGCATGTCCATTCTTAGCAAGTGGTGGTCACTTCCGATTTCTACTTGTCTTGATACCTTTATGTCCTTTATTTTGCTCCAGTTATTTTTGTTTATGAGGACGTAGTCAATTATGGATGTCTTTGTGTTTGAATTTTGTGTTTGCTATTATTATGCTGTTTTCTACGCATAATTCAGTTATTCTTTCACCATTATTGTTTCTAGTATATTCTCCTTCTTTTTCCAGGATTTCATTTAGTCCTACGTTCTGATTTCCGTCTTCCGTCGAGTTCATTTCTATAGTCATCGTCCTCTCGTTTATATGTCTTTCCTTTATCATGTCTTCTACTCTTTCCGGTGCTATTATTATTCCTACCCCTCCGCTTGCTCTTTCATTGTCTTCTACTCCTGTCCATATGAGCCAGTACCCTCTATGGATTCTCTGAATTCCTTTACCTTTCTTTTTTGTTTTTGTTATTCCCAGCATTTCTATTTTCTGTTTTTCCATTTCTTCTGCTAATTCTTCTTCTTTACCTTTAATGCTTCGTATATTCCATGTGCTCATTCTTATTTTAGTATGTTTTTAATTATCTATTTTTATTTTATTCGCGTGTGTAATTTTTTAGTTTTTTGATCTGGTCGTATCAATTATCAATCGTCACATCTTTCTGTGTTCTGTCCCATTTGTATTGTGCGTCGTTTATTTTTATCTTCTGATATCCCACTTTGACCAACTTTCCTCTATTCCTTTGTTCCTTCGTAATGTTTCTCAGTTCTTTCTGTATTTCCCTCTCATTTCTTGTTAAATCGTTATCGATATATACCTTGCTATTTTTAATGTTACGTTTTGCTTTCATTATATCGATTTTGTGATCGATTGAATTTTGCAAAAAACTAGACATAAAAAGATATAGATGTTCTAAATATTTTCCAAAATATGCCAGTTTTTTTAAATACATGATTTAACAATTTTTTTTTCATTTAATTCAGAAATAAATCCTCCATCAATTTCTATTTCAATTATAAATTTCAATCAAAAATTCAAGTTTTATACAAAATATCTAATCTACATTCGAAAGTAAAAATAAATTATTAGTTGCCAATCCGTTACAAACGGTACACCATTATTAATTTTGTGTCTCCAGTTCACATAGACCAGAGGCTTAAGAGAAGCATTATGTCCTTTGTGATGGATTCAAAATACGAAACTGGTACTCGATCAATGGCGAAGACGCTGTAATGATTATCGAACAATGGACTACTCGAGTCTGTTGGACGTCGGCAATGCTTAACTTAAGATTCCCCTGGGAAGGGTGATTAATAAATGAATTTATAGTCGCAGATATCGCTCGGCATTATTGTGGAGAGTTTCAAAGGAGGCCTTTGTTCGCGAGGAGTGAATATTCCGCGTTTATAGGCTTGCAATTAGTTTTGCTCACTGAGAAGAGCTCAAGGGTTAATTTGTATGTTCTAGATGCTTTATTCAGAAATTTTAAATAATTTAATTGAAGCGTAGAAGTTTATATATTTATTAATTAATTAGTCTTAAAATTATTATAGTTTGAATGGGCATATATTATATTGATGTTATGTGATCTTATCTTTGGTTAATAGCACGCTTATGTTATATAAATTAAACTTTAATCTCGGAATGTAGATATAAAAACATATTTTGAAATTTCTCTCTAAAATATATAAACTTCAAATCTGTTTATCAGAATTATTGTTAAAACATTCTATTCTCCTGGTTACGTCTCCAGTTCTCTGGATTCATAATATTTTGATAATAATAAAAATAATATTAGATAAACATACACAGCAAAATATTTATAAATAAAAAATGTATGTGGGCAGCACATTATTTCTTGATATTCATGACTGTTGACAAATTTCTGTGATATTAATTGAAATTAAAAACTGATATATTTTTTTATATATATATATAATCAACTTACATCTCCTATACCTTTTCGGGTGTCGAGATTCATGCCACCACTTAATTATGTTGTCTACGAAGTTTTTCCATTCCTCTCTATTTATAGCCGTTTTCCTTACTTCTTGTTGATCGAGGTCGTTTCTTCTTAGGATCTCTTCTATGTTGTTTTCCCATCGTTTCCTTGGTCTTGCTCTCTCCTTTTTTTTTCTTTTAGTCTTTTGATGTCCATACTATTTTTGTTTGTGTGTCTTCTGGCATTCTTATCAGGTACCCGAACCATCCTAGTTGTCGTTTCTCTATCAATTTTTGCACACTTTGTATTTGTAGGTTATCCCTGATCTGTTCGTTTCTTACTCTGTCTAATCTCGTGACCCCTTCAACTTTTCTTAAGTATCTCATTTCGGTTGCTTGTATTTTGTTCATTGTCTTTTCATTTGTTGTCCAGGTTTCGCTTCCATATACGAGTGTTGGTCTATAAATTGTCTTGAAGAGTGTAATTTTCGTGTTTTTGGAGATTCTTCTATTGTTTAGAATGTACTTGTTCATTGCATAGTAGGTATTATTTGCGGACATGATTCTGTTATTTATTTCGTTTTCCATGGTTCCGTGATTATGTATTATTGTACCTAAATATTTAAAGGTTGCAACTTGTTCAATCCTTTTCAAATTTAATAGTATTTTTGCTTTTGTTTCCTCTTTTGCTACTACCATTACTTTTTTTTTGTTTATATTAATAACCATGTTTTGTTTTTTCAGTTTCCCCTCCCATATGCTTATATTGTGTTGCAGGTCTTCTTCGCTTTTGGCTAGCATGACTAAGTCATCAGCAAAAGCACATTCTGCTATCACTATTCGTTTCATTTTATAGTATCCTATTTCTACCTTCTTGGTGTTATCATTAATTTTTTTCATTATGTTGTCTAAGAATATAATAAAGACAAGAGAGCTTAAATCGCCCCCTCGTCGAAGGCCTTGGGTGGTTCTGAAATTCTCAGATTTTGAATTATTTGTCCTCACGTAGTTTTCTATGGTTTCATACATACTCTTGATTGCATATATTAAATGCACTTTTATCTTCCTTTCTTCAAGTATTTCCAATACTTTCGCTGGGACTCTATCAAGTGCCTTTTCTAAGTCCACGAATATCATGTATAGTTTGTTATTTTGTCTTAATATTTTTTCTGTCATCTTTTTAATTGTGAAGATTTGGTCTTGTGTTGAATGTCCTTTCATGAATCCACTTTGTGACTTTTCCATTGTTTTTTCAATTTGTTTTCTTAGTTTGTTCTCCAGTATTGATTCATACAGTTTTGCCGCTGTGCACAGCAGGGATATTCCCCTAAAGTTGTTGCAATCTGTCTGTCTCCTTTTTTATGTATTAAGTAACAGGAATAGGTAAGGAATGATACGTTATTTTAATAAATATTCGAAATTGCTACATTCACGTTCTAGACAATATGCCTGCCTATTGTAAAAACCTTGAACAACATTTCTAAAGAAATTGGGATCAAAGACATGCCTTATCCGATCTTTTAGTTCTTCAATGCCATTTTCGACAGAATCGACAGATTTTTTGACAGGTTTGTGGTTGCATAGCAAATACTTGCAAATTGTTGACATGTGCTTTTTAAAATTGAACATATAGACGTTGTATTGACTATGTTAAGACCTAAAAAAATGTCACGGTATAAAAAAAATATATTTCAAAGGTTCTATTTTTAATACCAGCACCTCAAAGAAGAGGTTATAATAAATAATCACCATTTAGAATATATGAATACAATTTTCTCAAATAACACATCTGAAATCCTGACTACAATGGTTGGTAATTCGAGCTAACTGCTATTATAGAAATGTCACACTGAACTGCTTAATTCGCGAAACTCTGCAGAGCTGATACATTGTGATCTGATGAATTTTACGATCTTGTTCTCTACGAGAGCGTGAAAGTTTGTTGCGATGTGGGAAGTTATGATCCAGGCATCTGCTTCCGCAAGATATGTTGATGCCAGAGCTACCCTTTTTATTGCGAAACTTGTCTCCTGGATAGCTTCCTGCGGAGGCCGAGAGTTTTCTAAACGGTGCGTCCCGGACTATTAAATTCGATTCAATGCCATATGATGCGGAGCAAAAAACGTGGGGAAGGCTCAATATGTTGCAAAACGGAAAACATTTCTAATAGATTTATCATACGCGAAAAGTAAAATGTATTTTGTTAGATTTATTATAAAGCTGTATATAATGCGGATATGTTGCTCGAAAACTATTGAGGAAGTGCCAAAATGGAGTAGAAGCAGGATAATCGCGTTCAGAAAAAATAACTAAAGTCGTGGTCTGTTAGAAATAACGGGTGCACGATATTAATACTTTCGTATGAAAAGGTGATACCAAACGACGCAGGATAGAATAACTGCCGTTTGAAATAAAACATATTTGATAGATGTATGCCCCCTTTTGCACGAATTAACTTGTATCTGCTTCTGTATCTAACTAATACTGACCCGTAACTCTTACACTTTTGTGAATATGGAGGCTGCAATTCAATGAGATTCTCGAATAGATAAATATGACAAAATAATATTATCTTAATTGCGTCACTTATTGGAATAGATTGTTTCTACAATTTGGCCATTTTGATGCCATTTTTACATTTTATATTTGTGTGGCCAACGCCAAATGCAGTGCATTATTTTTTACAGTTCCACAAAAAATTCTTGCATTTTAATCGAGAATCATATAAAACAAACCTTTTAACATGTGTATAGAAAACTGCGTGTTCCAATGAAACAAAAAAAAATAATATGAACATTCTATACAACATGTCCGGTTTACAACATAAGAAGCATATTTATAATTAAAATCAATGCAATTTAAATTGAAAGTTATATAAATTACATTTTACATAATTGAAAAGTTGGTTTTTAAATTATCGCGTGTGTAATTTAAATGACACTTTTTTGATTTTACACATGCAGATTTTGTTGAATAAATAGTAAAACGGCATTCCATATATGTGCTTGCAGGTTTGTGGATCTGTAATATACTGGTTTACATCAATAGTTTACCTGTTCTATCAAATATTAGTGCAAATAAAGAATTGAATAATTACTTCCACATTTAAATGCTTTGTTTTCATGAGAAACAATTAAAAATAAAGAAACAGCAAGTTTTTTTCGTCTTTTCTATTCTTGCTTTGTTGTTGTTTGCATAATGTTCCCGCGTGTAGTGATAGGGCAAAAATGTATAAACATGTTGATAAATTGCAGGCAGTAAACAACATTACTCACTGCAGCCAGGTTTCAGCACAAATTAAATTCCGCCCGAGCCCGGCTTCTCAACCTGAAAAAATAACGTTGGAAATTATTTTTCAAGCGCGCTGATCAAACACAGCAGTTTCCCGAAGCCGCGCTAGGGGCTGTGTACAAATTGCTATAAATACCGTCGAGCTCCGGCACTGGCAATAAAGTGCGAACGCCGCCCCCGATGTCTAATTTCATTGTTCCAAACTTGATGGATTTATGTACGGGATGGGGGCGGCAGCATCTCCTCAGCCACCGTCGAATCCCATATCGAGCGGACATCGGGATGCCCTGGGCGGCAAAACGAGTGACAATAAATGGCCAGGGAATAGAAGAGAGAAGAACGATCAGATACGGACTGATGGCTTCCGAGCGACTGCACGTTGCGATCAAGTATGCTTTTTTGTATTTCCCGGAGGTGGACGCGTGGGCGGCTCCGAAGTGGGTCAGAGCGAGCCATCGAACACGTCAACTGCAGCGTTATGTGCCTGCGCTATTTGCTACCAATTGGGATTTATTTCCTATCGTTAAACAGAGCAAGTTTGTACACATCGATAGGTAGATGTATCGACGGAAGTTTATGTATTCACGATCTGCTAGACAAAGCAACGAACAATAATTATTCATAATGTAAAAGTAAAAGTATTACTTGCCGTGTTTGTAATGATGGGACAGTTTTAGGTGACATACAATAATTATGCATTAATTTATACTTGATTTGCGCTTCGTAATTTACGTAGAATGTTCTATGTAAACCAAGGGTCTTATTTACCTTTACATAATAAAAAGTCGATAATGGATAGAATTTAATTAAAATTATATGGTGCAGGCGCGGGGCAATAACTGACGATAATGTATTAACTAAAAATAGACCCGCATATCGTCATATTCCTGCATGAATTCTCTAATTAACATTGCACTACTGCTGAGATAATTAATCATTTAATCAATTAAGACAAATTTGTAATTGATAAATAAGTATTTTAATTACTTTTTTAAATATGTTTTACAGCTTATGCAGTTTTCCCATAACCATATTGCAGTTATTTCAAATTCATAAAATAGTTATTTACCGAAATGTCATGAAAATGATCGATTATTATTAATGATTTTGATCGTACTTTTTATTATATTTTCAACAACATGGCATTTTCAATATGTAACATTTGAAAAAAATTGAAAAAAAGTGCGTTAAACTAAAACTATTAAATTATTATTTCAATGTGCAGAATGCATCTAGTTACCATTCAAAACAACGTCAGTTAAAACAAAATTAGGAAAACCAGCTTGGATTTTAAATATTGGAATAAAACAAAATTGATTAACCTGACAAACAATCTAGTACAATTATGTGAAAGAAATTATTACCTACTCACAGCCAGATTGACGTTTCGTTCGATTCATCGTGTCACAAGTAAATTTCAAAATGGTTCGACGTTTTTCGGAGGCACAATGAATTGAAATTCTTATGATTAGAGGTTGTTGTGATAGAATACGTACCTATGAAGAAGTGTGCGTTTAATTTAATAATAAATATCCTCTTCAGGAACATCTTCTTAAGACGTCTGTTGTGTGCACTCATAAGAAAGTATGAGCAGTTGGGGCATATTAGAGATCGCCCGAAAAGTGGACGACCGTCAGTTCAGGAAGATGTTAAGCTAAACGTGCTCTTAGAGTTGCAAGAAAACCCTCATATTCCCTCCAGAGTGGTTGCGGCAAATAGTGAACTTTCACAAACATCTGTTTTGAAATTTTTGAAACGGTAGAAATGATATTCTTACAAAATAAATTTAGTCCACGAACTGAACGAAGATGATTTTAATCATAGGGTTCAGTTTTGCGAACAAATGATGAATCTTTGTAACGTCGATGAAGGGGTTGCTACCAGAATTTTATTTAGTGATGAAGCAACTTTTTATTTGAATGGAACGGTGAATAAACAAAATTGTCGCTATTGGTCCGAGCGCAACCCTCAGTTGATGATGGAAGCCCATACCCAATTTCCGGAAAAATTAAACGTTTGGGCAGGAATAGTAGGTGATATTATTATTGGGCCCTTCTTCATTGATGGCTCGTTGACAGGCCAAACATATTTGGAGCTATTGAGAGATTACCTCGTTTCAGCTTTGGGGGTTCTGTTCCCAAATCAACACGAACCCGACATTCCAAATGAAGACTTATGGTTCCAATAAGATGGGGCTCCACCTCATTATAGCCGAATGGTACTCGACTATCTCGAAGGGGTTTTGTTGAATGTCCAGCGTCCCCTGACCCGACCCCTTTAGATTTTTTCTTATGGGGTTACATCAAAATTAAAGTATACTTTAATCGGCTAACCACAATTGAACAATTGAAAGAACGGATCCAAGTCAAAATGAGACAAATACAGCCATAAGTTCTCCTTAATGTATGTGCGGCCTTTCGACATCGATTGACACACTGTCAAGAACAAATTAGTCAACAATTTGAACAATTTTTTTATTTTTTTCACTAACTAATATTTTGTCGATATCTTAATTATTTTTGTGACTTCATATTATTTTAAATCTTATTTTATCAAGTACAAGTCATTCGTATTTTTTTCTCGATAAAAATTTCTTTTGGTTTTCTGTTCTTATTTTTGTAATTGATGGTACGTATTCTATCACCACAACCTCGAATCATAGAATTTCAATTCTTTCAATTGGTTCAAGGTACCAATTCGTTTAATTGGTCGAACCATTTTGAAATTAACTTGTGACACGATGAATCGAACGAAACGTCAATCTGACTGTGAATAGGTAATAATTTGTTTCACATAATTGTACTAGATTGTTTTTCAGGTTTATCAATTTTGTTTTATTCCAATATTTAAAATCCAAGCCTGTTTTCCTAATTTTGTTTTAACTGACGTTGTTTTGAATGGTAACTAGATGCATTCTGCACATTGAAATAATAATTTAATGGTTTTACTTTATCGCACTTTTTCTCATTTTTTTTTAATGTTACATATTCAAAATGTCATGTTGTTGAAAACATAATAAAAAGTACTATCAAAATCAATAATCAAAAATATAGGTACTCATTTTAAAAAAATTGCTCTGACGTCAACTTCAAAACGGAGAGAGATGGTTAATTGAAAATGGTCTCAAAATATTTGTTTGAAAAAATTATTTTGACCTGTTAAGGCGTTTCTCGAAAATTTATACAAGGGAAAAAATAAAGCCAGGTCTTAATACTTTATGCGCTGTCTGTATGTAAACCAAGGGTTATATTTACCTTTACATGATAAAAAGTCGATGATGGAAGGAATTTAATAAAAAAAATATGGTGCAGGCGCCGGGCAATAACTGATTTAATTTATAAACTGAAAATAAACCTGTATATCGTCATATTCCTACAAGAATTCCCTAATTAACATTTCACTACTGCTGAGATAATTAATCACAAAGACTAATTTGTAATTGATAAATCAGTATTTTAATTACTTTTTGAAATATGTTTTACAGCTTATGCAATTTTCCCATTGCAGTTATTTCACATTCATAAAATAATTATTTACCGAAATGTCATTAAAATGATCGATTGCTTACGAGGAGCTACAGTGAAATACGAGTCACTATATGATGAGTATTTTACAGGCTCCAAGTAAAGTAGAACATTTTAATGACGAGTTGTGTACTAATTTTTTATTTTAAACGACCTAATTATAATAAAAATTTATATTCATTAATTTAATATATTGAATGGGCGATTTTCTACGTAACTATCTAGTAGTAAGTTTCTAAGATGACAGAAAATGTTGTATAAGTAAAAGAAAACCGTAATTTTTTTTTTTATGCGTTGGTTTTGCTTTTGGAATGGATTGTGAACAGGGGCGGATGGGACCAGCAAAATCGGCGCAGGAATTACAGTTACCGGCGCCATATATGAAGTGCGGACAAAAATTAAAAGAACTAGTTATTAGTAGTGTGAAGTGTCAATTTGTAGATATTATAACGAAACTAAATAAAAGCGCCTGCAAATTTATTCTACAATAAAAAAATAATAGTAAATTATAAAACTTAAAGAAGCAAAAAATAGCAAAATATAATATTCTTATTTTAAAACAATAACTTTTTTGAGGGAAGAGAATTGGATTTTCCTAGCTCTGTTATAATTTCCTCATTATTTACTGAATTTAAAATCTCTTTCTCACGACTCACTAGCATAAAAGCCTCAAGACGAATATCGGATAGCATCGGTCTTAATCTATTTTTTACATACTTTAGCTTAGAGAAATGTTAAACAATACATATATGCTAGAGCTAAGGTGGGGTACACTTCTCGAAATAAATTATATTTACAAATGACATAAGAATAACTAGCATAGTTCTTGCAACTTTTACATGTTTCTAATTCTAAATTTGTTTCCAACACTTGTTTCATCGAGTCTTCTATATGTTCTTCCACACAGTCCATCTCTAGTTCAAGATTTTGGACTACTGTGAACACATCACAAATATTTTGTTTTAGTAGGTCCCAATTTTCAATAAAAGTGTCTAGTTCTTCTTTTAAATTTGGTAATGTAATATTAGGCTCTACTGGGAGCGAAGAGGATTAAGTAAATAAGTAATGTAATATTAGAATCTATTTTTTGTAATTTATTAGTTAAAGTTTCTAAACAATTTCTTGGAATATTTCCTGTAATTTCATTAATATTTTGTGGATCTAGCACAGATAAATCTTTACATACATCAAAGTTTTTTTGAAATCGTTTTATCATGGACTTTATTATGGTATCCATTATTACATTAAATGTTTCAATACTATATTTATGAAGCTCATCGTCTGGTGTTTCATCTCCACGTTTTTCTCCAGGCATAAGCTTTATTTTCTTTTTTCGTAGTTTCCGCAATGACGTCTCAACTGTCATTTAAGAATTATGTTGTTCTAGTTTTTTTTTTAGCCCATACTACGAATTCGTCTGCTCGATTTTTTACTGAAAGGAAATTTCTTTGAAACTCTAATTATATTATTGCACTTTGCGCCATCTGTGTAGCTTTTAAATGATTTAGTCCTGGTGTTTGTAAATATTTTGACAGCGGTCCCGTAATGCTCAATATTTAAAAAAATATACTAGCTGTTAAAATAACTTCGTATTTTGCAATATTTTCTTTAAAACTTTTTGCCACAGCTCTCACATTACTATTTATCTCTTTCGTTTCCTCTATTGTCTCTAACGCCAATAAAACGTCAACATACAAAGTTGATGCGATGTTACCGTATTTACCGAATCTTTTTATAAGTGCCACATATTTTGCCCACCATCGAGTTTCTCCAATGATTTGTAGCTTTCTCTTCTTCGGGTCGTTAACATTATATTTGATCGAAAGATGCATCCGTTGATAGGATTCCTTAAATCATACTGCTACTTTATTTATAAGTGAGAAGACGGACGAAGCTTTAATGCTGCACTGCATTAAATCGCAAATAATTAAATTTAAAATGTGACTGTAACACCAGATAGGAATGTGCTTACTGTTTTCCTTCTTCATCATTGCCACTAAACCTATGACTATAACTATATGATCCTTGCATGTTGGCTGCTCCATCAGTTGAATCAGCGATACATTGGGAGATTGGTATTTTATTTTATTCCAGTTCCTTTTCAAATAATTTATGAAACCAGCTCCCGTTGAATTATGACAACTGACAAAGGAGAGCAACCTTTCTTTTCTTTAGTTTTCAAGTACATATGCCTACTGCCACTGAATAAATTCCAGCAGTATTTATTTCTTCTGCTATTATTTTGTTTTTCATTTAGTCAATAATAAGATTAATAATTTTATTAACTGTTGTCTTTGACAGAAATGAAACAAATGCTCCAGATCTATTTATAATATTTAAACTATGTAGTCGTTTACTGTCGGAAATAGCTTTAGCTAAGTGGTGTTTCAAAACTATATCATATTTAGCAAGCAATAGTACAATTTCTAAAAAGTTGCCGAGGTCCAAATTTTCGTTGTCCAGATAAGTAGCACGATTCAAAGTCTTTACCCCTATAACTTAAGCCTCGTCTTCCAAGAAGTTTAATAATATTTATAATTCTATCAACGATTTGTCTATTTGTCATAACACGTTTCTCTTTAAGTTTTATCTGTTGAGACCATAATTATTTATCAACACTAGATTTTTTTTCAAACAAAATGTAAACATTACAACATTTTGTAGGTATCAGTGACACATGGTGTTCTTCAATGCGTTGATATATTTGTTTCCAATCGGGCATGCCACTGATAAAGACACTTTTGTCAGATTTATTACCAAAAGTTAAACATGCCGTACAATATAATGTATTCTGCGTCTTACTAAAACTTAGCCACTGCCGTGGGGTTTTGTTTTTTGTTAGAAATACCTTGTGACAATTAAAATTGACATGGCTATTGAGTACCTTTGGATTGTAATCAAAAATATTTCTCAGTTCATGTGGTTGAGGCTTCTGAAAATAGTTACAGTCGTTCATTTGTACTTGTTGAACTAATATAGTGTCTGCTTCAGAATCTTGATCAATTTCGTGTATTGTTGTTGATTTATTAGTTGAAGATGATTAGGATGATGGTGGTGCGATCGAGCAGTAATTGCAGAAAAATGCTATTTTACGCCGTATCAAATTCTTAAATTGTTACTTCTTATTATAAAGTTTTATTTTGCCAAACATTTAATTGTCGGTTTTTGTTCAATAAAATATTTTTTTACAAATGAAAAATGTAATGTTTTGTTATATATTATCATCATTAAGTAGACAGAATCATAATTATTCTAAAATTAAAAACAAATGCATTAATAAATACGTTTTTTCCACTCCCTGCATGGTATGTAAGTACACTGTTGTAACATTGATTTGGCGGAAGTAAGCCCCACTTACCGATACAGCTTTGGTTACTATGAGCAACGGGAAGTAAGTAATCACTTACCTCCCTCAGGGAAGTAAGTAAAATAATTTCAATAGCGTTCTTTCTCTGGCAACTGTCTTTAAAACACTTATACGCATTTTGATAACACCCTTTCGACTTCTCCGGCAGTAGGAAGGATCTGCAGCTTCTTTAATTGCCATTTCTTGTTTATTTTCATTGGAATTCATTTTACAACTAAACGAATGCAATTTCTGACATTCACACTTTGTTTGAAAAATAGTCTTAGCAACCAAAGCCTTACTGACATTTTGTTCATGTTGCGAAAATAAATTAATCAAACACAAACAATTAAACCAACTTCAGGAGTGGAAAAACAGTTATAAGCAATTCGACAGGTAAGTTTTGACCAGTCTCGGTCTTTATTGCTAGCCTTCGCTGTCGCTCGGGCGCAAACTCGACCTCGACTGGTAAACGACACTTACCTCTCTTAATGCTTAAATAACTATTACTAGTAACAGGACATTAAGAAAAACAAATTTAGGTAGTAATTATGAAGTGGCCGAACATAAATTTGTTAGGGCTCGTAGTAAGCTTCTTATAGAATCTATATAGACTTAAAAATTCTAAAATTGTAAATATAAATATATTTGCGTTATATTGTGATACATTTTCGAGAGTAGTATAAATATAACTCTACTCCAGATGGAATTTGAAGAACACTGTAGGTCGAGCGTAACTGACATCAATCTTGGGTCATTTTCAGATCTGTATTTATCTTCTGTTTTATCTCAGTTATATTATTTTTTTGTTCTGTTCATGTGACCATCATGTAAGGTTTCAAGTTGAGCAGCAAGTGATCTGACTCTTTCAGCTTCCATAAACTTATTGTAAAGAGTACAATGTTCTTTCTTTGGTACAAAGAATGACAGATTATATGATGTGCAGAAGATCTTTTTGTATACCGATTGTATTACAGGAAGCCTGTTATTTTCTTGACAAAACTGATACCTAATCATATGTATTTCGAATTAAACAGTATAAACGTCAACAGTAGCGTGTATGTTATTTGACACCATCACAATCGAATGCCAGATGCATGACATAAATGCATCTGATATTACAATTTGATACTGTCAAGTAACGTACACGTTGCTGTCAACGTTATTTGATACGCAGTATACCTTATCATTACTTAAATTGAATGTATGTCTGGTAATCACTTGGTGAACCATATTGATTAAGGAGATTTAAAAAAAACAATTGATATAAATTTCACTTTTTTTTTAATAGAAATAACTCTACAATGGTTTCGGTAGTTAAACCATTTTCAAGAGCAAATGCATACTTCATTTATTCATATGCTATTCATGTATTCATTTGCTCTTGAAAATGGTTTAACAACCGAAACAATTGTAGAGGTATTTCTTATAAAAAAATTGTGAAACTTATACCAAGTGTTTTTTAATCTCCTCATTATTTCATGCGCGAGTTGATAAACCAACAAGTTCCTTAGTTATATACAACGTATTCAGACGGTTATTTGAGTAACCAAGCCGACTAGCGATCATACGAACCTTTTTATTATCGATTATACAAAGATTCGTATAATCACATCATTAAAATCTTCCTCATCCTTAAAAAAAAAACGAGGAAAAAACTAATAATCGATCACATTTATACAGGGTCTGTCATTTCACCTCCCGTCTTCTATAGCTCAGTTACTAATTGAGTCAGCATTTTGATATTTTGCAGACTTTGCATTCTGGGGCGTATTTCAGGAAAATATTTTTGATTATTCAGGGTGTCCCAAATAAGTGTGACGTCATGATTATGTATATTTTTAAATTGCATGGTATATTTTTTGTTTCTTATTTGGGTGCCTTTTATGGATACCTATATACCCATAAATTTTTATTAAAATCGGTTAAGTGATTTTATCTCAAAAAATTAAAAACTGAAAAAAATTAGTTTTGCACCATTGGTTAAGAAAATTAATAAGAGATGCCTTGTTAATAAAACCACACAAGAGACTCATTAAATAAGGTCTGACAGTTGCGTTAACCAAGTTTTATTGACATGCATTATACAGAGTGTCCAAAATTTAGTGTCAAACTTTTCAAACTTTAAAGCACTTTATTTTTCTTATTTTAAATTGGAGCTTCTGTATATTTTTATGTCATTCCATGTGGAATTAAAAGACAAACATTTTTCCTAATTACAACTCTATCGCAATTCCTAACACATAACGAATTATATTTAGGAAGGGAATATAATGAATTGATTGAGTTATCTAGTAAGGCAGAATAAACAAGAAGCTAAATATACAGTTTAAGTACCTATATTTATTTAGATAACTTCATCTTACAAACAGCAAACCACATTTATTACCACATTTTCCTATTTTACTTGTACTTGAGACACACTGACATTTCGGGTTATGTTTTTATTAGCGGCCGACTAGATTATTTGTAACCGATAAATAACACCATCGCAACGGTCATTGCTGCGATCTGTGGGACTCGAATTTGTGACAGCAATCGACATTTGTTTGTGGTATTATCCTGAAAATACAACCGTTGTATTATCAGCATTGTCAGTTATTAATACATGCGTAACTATAGAAACCGCATTGTTATGACGTCACTGTTTTACGTATGAGTTATATTCCCTGTGTAGCTACTTTATTGTAAATAATGTATTTTGTTCATGAAATAATCTACATGTACAGGATGTCAATTTCAAAAGTTACCATCGACTTTTTTCATAGAACACATGATTATTTTTAAAATTACACAAAACCGTTTGACCCCCTACCCACCGTTTAAGCCGCAGCCACCTCCATGTAATAAATTTAAATGGCACTCCCCTACTTGTGATACATCGTTGGAAAGCTCTGAAAAATGCTTTCCAGTCATTATTAATACAATATGATTTGGTGAACTGCTTACGGAAATAAGTGCAAATAAAGTGCATAAGAGTTCAATTAATTAAATACAAATAACATGTTAAAGTAAATGTTGGAAATGGTTTCCATTGTTTTCTAAATTTTTAAATTTTTAAATACCTCGTCAACTTTCTGCAAGGTATGTCTAGTAATATCTCGACTTATTGTGCTATTCTTTCTCGTAATTGTTCAGTTACGTAGTTTAATTACGTAGATATTTTTGTAGTCACTACTTAATGTGATTTTAAAGATGTTATTAGTAACCAAATAAACCTCTGAATAACTTGAGTTGCAAATAAACAAAAAAACATATGCTGAGAAAATCTTTACATCAAACCATTAAAACAGAATCAGCAGCATGTGCTTGCCAGTTTCACCCCGTTTTTTTCGCCCCGGCATTTATCCAGCCCTCCTTCGTCCCGAACTTTTAATGGGAAACGTTCGCTGGTCGTTATCGCTTGTTATTTCCATCTCCCCGTCGATTTGCAAAAACTCACAGCAGAAAATTAAAACCGGCACACACCTTCTCGCCCCCTGTTGCCGTGTTTACACTCATCAAATAAAGCTACGCGGCAATAAGCGAAATTGGGGTGAGTTGCTTGTAAAGTGAACGACATCCGCGTCTGTCCAGCGCGCTTTACATCCCCGAACATGTTCCTTAATGGGCCTAATGTGTGTTAACCTCTTTCCCCACATTAGCGCCCTCTTGGGGTTCTCTGGCACATTTACTGCGTTTCACGTTATGGCGGGAGAATAGGCGAGGAAAAGGGTACATATAGTGAAAGAAGCTGTTTGGAGACGCACGATGAATAATAGCCAAAAAAACTGTAATACCTCATATTGCAATTTAAAAAAATAATAACTACGTATTGCTAAGTATCATTACAAGAAGTAATGTTCTTTAAAATTTAGAAACATATTTTGATCTACTTTAATAACTTCAATTTTTTTTCCGGAATTGCGAATTATTTAGATATACTCCTCAGGTAAATAAATTTTGTCGTCTTTCCTCTTCAAACGTTCAAACGCTCCAAAACTGCGATCGCATGGTAAGTAGCTATGATCAGGTTCAGGAAAACGATGGTAGATGGAACAACATTTTTGTGTTAACACAAGACTATAAAGAAACTCAACCATAACATAGTTTTGGTTCTGGGATGCGCAGTTATCGGGAAACATATAAATATCTGTTGCTTCTGGCTTGATTATTTTGCAAAAAAATACCAAAGAATGCTTACAACAACATTTTGACCGTTTGCACCTTGTCTTTCATCAATAACGAAAAAATAACTTTTGCCTGTACTTCCCACGTGGATGCAAAGGTTAGGTTAGCCATAACTGTATTTTATAAAAAAACTTCACCACTAGTGCAAACTGGTAAGGGAAAATTCTGTTGGATATCAAACCTAATCACTTCAACATGATTTGGAGACTTAGCCAACAGAGTTTTCTCTATTAGATCCTTATAAAATGTCTCCGCTTTGGCCATGTGCCTTCTTCAGTGCTTGGACTTTCTATCTTCTTCGTCAATTTATCACATTTCTGACACGTATCGGATTTGAGCTTACCGAAAGACATATTAAAGTTTTCTACAAAGTATTTTCTAAACATTTCGTATTTAACTTCGGGTTCATTTTTTGTTATCTTCTCTGAATAATAGATATTGTTCTGGCTCGTGCTTTTTAAATATAGTTCGTGAATTTTACTCGTATTTAATTGTGGTGACAAGTAATATGTTGCAATATTATCTTTCCTACTGTAGTGTGATTTATATCGTGGGAAAGATAAAATGTGCTCTCTTATTTTAGATAGAGTCTCCGGAGAGATTTTGTTTGGTCTATTAGTATGCTTGCCGCGTTTGTCTACAGGAGGTGTGACATTTCTTTGTAGGTGGTACACAATCCTGTTTAATCGACCCTTTGATACTCCATAGACTGCCATCATTGCCTTTTTGCATACTTTATGGATGTTTTGGCTCTCCCAAATCTGAATACACAAACAAAAATAGTAAGTCCCTACTTTGAATAAAATAGAAACTGTCTTACCTGGTAAGTGCATGATACATGTTTAGTTTTACAGTTTTCAGCCAAACGAGGTCTTCTTCGATTTACATTAGATATGCTTCATGCCCCAGATAAATAGGAATCTTGCAAATACTTTGTCTTTAGGACATAAAACGACTAAAAAATCTGTTTTCTTGCTTAAGGAGTTACACGGTCGAAACACTTTAATTTGAATTTGCAATCATCTCCCACAGCTTGTTCAGGTATAATATTACCATTAACGTCTGTGTACTTATCACCAGTTACCCTTTTCGCCTTTAATTGATTTCGTTTTCATAATTTTTCATTTCTAAATCTCTTTTTCCCGCGTTGAATTTCTAGGTTAGGAATTTCATCACTTTCCTGATTATTTTCATGCTCTTCACGATTACCTTCATTTTCTGATGGTATAAAACTCATTTCGATACTTATATAACTCACGATAAATAAGTGTGTATTCTACTCACAATGTAACGCTATACAGAGCGATACTGAGCAATAAGTGGACATGTCCGAACGAAACAACCACCAATACACATATGTACAGAATACTTCAGGCGGCAAATGTTCAGTTCTTGTACAGGATTATGTAGATACGTTAGATGGACATGTCTACATAATAACCCGTATTTTGAGAAAAATGGACTTGTCCTGTTATTGCTTTGGACCCCTCAATTGCAAATGATGTACCGAAATTTTAAACTTTTAACGTTGATGAAAATTAAAATATCTAGATAAATACTAAGTAAGTTATAACAAATATGCAAACAGTCCTCCGTTTTGACATAAAAAATATCCCAATCTATTACAAAAAGACCTTCTAACTTTACACATTTGGCTTGCTTTAACTAATGCACTAATGCACTAAATTCGCAGGGTATCCGCGAATAGATATTGCCTCGGTAAACCTCGGCAAAATAACTTCCATTCTTGAACGCAAAAGCATTTCGCGTTCGAGATACAAACAAGGTATTTTCGAAAACTGCAGAAAACTGACAAATTCATAACAAAGACAATTTTGTTATGCACAACACTTCGTTTATATTTGAAATTGTTTGAACCGTAAATATTGAGTATGGTCACGGGAACATATGTAGAAGATTCTATACAAAATAAAATTTCAATTGCAAATAAATTGTTACCGTCTTCAGCAAACCCTACGAAAGTTGCGAATAAAACAACATGTGCAGTAAACTTGAACAATCGAGAACATCCATTGAACATCCAGAACTGAACGCTACGATAACGGACAGCATTGGATCTGGCATAAATTTGACTCACTGCAATATCGACACTTTCGATTTACATGTAGTAGGTACAAAATAGTTTTCGTATGTTATGTATTTAATTAATAAAATTATAAATGTACGTTGAATAAGTGACAAATTATTTTGGCATTTGTTTTATGCTCTAGAACGAAAACGACTTTGACGTTCTAGAATATAAAAGTACACCGTAGCAAGGTAACAAAAAAGACTCACTTTGTCAACTGAAAATTCAACGTAAATGTCAACTTTTGATGACAGTTTTCGAAAAACCTGATTTTCTGATTTTCCCTCGCAACTTATTCCACCGCAAGACCTACCTTAATAATTGAAAGATCTAAATATTTTGGCTAACTTAAATTTCGTTAAATTTCAAATGGTCCGATAATTCTGTTATTTAAAATCCCAGCCCAAATATTATTTGTTTGAGAATATAGGCCAGGAAGAAATATTAATTTGAGGGTCCTCTTGCACCCAATGCCGCGTATTTTGAACGTTTGGTTCGTAGTTGAAAGTGAATCTGCATCCATCACAAAATAAAATTGATGTTAAAAATTAAAGGTGATAGTGAAGTGATATATTACCATCAAGCGAGGACAGCAAACCGAAGAGACCGGAAAGGATTTTCATGTAAGAACACATACAATTTTTCCCCCATCGCAATATTTTTGCAAGTTTCGTAAAAATATGGAAGATCTAAGAAGAAACTATTTGCTGTAGACCTTCAGGAATAATTTATTGTCGGCCTAGGCCGGGAATGAAATATTCCAGAACTGTTATTTCTCCGTTATATAGCAACCATCAGCACTAAAGGAATCATCAATTTCTGGTGTGCGTGTAAGCTAGGAAATGACTGATTGTAGGACGATGGGAGAAAAACCTTTTTTTATAGCATTGGGACAATGAGTAATCATTCGGTCAGACCAATCTACAACACACATAAATTGATGGAATTGAATAATTGCCTGTGGCCATTGAATGTCTACAGATGTTTTTTTGTATTTCTATCCCATCTTCGAACTACACAAGGATCCTTTCCAATAAACGTAGAAATCGTATGCATAACGCGGTTCTCTACCCATCGCAACACTGTTATGTTATTGGAAGATGTTGTCGTGGAAAAGGACTACGTCCTCTTTTCTGAAGAGTTTTACAGTCAATTATTAGCCTTAACGGTCCTATTAAGTAACCTATCCTAATAGCCCTAACTGTACCTACTATATGAATGTCTAGACCCTTCAGGTAAATCAATGTTGGTAAGGGTGAAGAGATTATTCAAAAATATTTTCTGATTGAGACCTTCTAGTCCTGAGCATAGCTTTACTACAATATTACCAATAACACCTAATTCCGTTATATCTCGATCTTTTGATGACTGATGATACATTTCAAATTTGGAAGTATATCCATCTGCAGAAGCGCGCACTCAGGCTTTAAATCCCCCAGTAGTAGTAGATCGATCTTTATTCGGCTATCGACATAAAAGGTCTTTCCGCCGTTAAATCCCCCATTTCTTTGGTTTAGACTTTATATATTGCTTGACTCTTCTTCTGACTGATGATACATTTCAAATTTGGAAGCATATCCATCTACAGAAGCGCGCACCCTGGCTTTAAATCCCCATTTCTTTGGTTTAGACTTTATATACTGCTTGACTCTACTTCTCCCTCTGAAAGGAATGATCATTTCATCAATAGCTATAAATTTAGTTAGTGATGCAGCTGCTGCAAAGCAGTTTTCTAGCAGTTTCAGAAATGGGTGTAGGTATTTTGACAAACGAGTACTTTTGGGAATTTCATCATTATTTGAGAAATGTATATTTCGTGTACTAACTATCTTTTTAGCGGCTTTGCATTAAAAATCAGATGAGGGCTGGAAGAAAACAAACTAAAATAGAAGGCACCTACTAACGTGTGTGACATTGCATGGATTCCATCATCTTACATGCGACAAGAAACATTTCCACGAACCAGACGATGACTGCAGATGCTAATCCTGTGGGAAGGAAGGGGGAAAACACCATATCCGGACGTGCAGAGAAAGGAGAGGGAAATCCTTGGCAGAAGCCGTAGCACACCTGAAGAAGATCTCAACTTAAGAATATAATACTATATCGCTGTTGTAAAAACAATAATAATTTTAAATTAATCAAAGTACATTAAATTTTTCTGTAACTATTGTTGCGAATAAAAAGATATAAATTAAAAATCAGATCGAAAGCACGGTTCGCGGTGGATGACCAATACATCCAATAAGCTGGATTTTTGAAATCACGTGATTATTATATTTATTGCAAATAAACCGTTTCATTTCAGCAACAGTAATAACGAATGAATGTTTTCCAGACTGAATCGCATAACGTATAGTTTCTGTAACAATCCAATTAAAAACATCATCCTGGAAAAGTTGAACAAAGAATGAATATGGGATATCTCCGTCAATATTGAATTGATCTGTACCTTGGAAGATTGGTGCATGGTTCGAAAATTCGTTGTTTCTTTCAGCAAATCATATTTCAGGGTTCTGAGTTAGAATAGGACACTGAGTTGATGAGGATGTCTTACGGGTCTCATATTGCAATGACTGTATACAGAGAGCGTATAAAGTTTCAAAACCTGGATTTATTTTTCCCCTGTAGGAATTTTCGAAAAACGCTTGAACCAGGCAAAATAATTTTTTTACCAAATATTTAGACGCCGCTTACAAAAAAAAAACTTAAAATTTACTTAAACTAAAAACTAAAAAAATTACTTTACCAAAATTTTTATTTTCAAAAATTAATATCTCAGGAACTAGTGATCACAAAGCTAAACATGCGCATATTTCTTGAATCTGAATGATACGATCTATATAAATCCACTGAAAAGGGAAGGGGTAAATTGATCCGACGTCATATCTTCAAAACACAGCGAGGTGGAGTATTGAAAATAGTCTCAAAATATGTCTTGGCCTTTTCAAGCGTTAACAAATACTAAACGCGCTTAATTGATAATGGTGGTGGGATTGCTCGTTCATTCATTACACGGCTTTCTAGGATGCCGTTAAATATTGGCGTATTTTCAAAGCACACCTGGTCGTTAACGATGTTCCCCGTAGCTTTCTTGATTTTGAGGATTTCCAATAGATCTAATCTTCTTCCTTTGTTGCCGTTATGGAGCAGGGATAATCCTTCCTTATGTACATAATGGTTATATTTGATACAATGGTCAGCAATCCCAGTGGACGCTTTATTGTCTAAAACTGTTGTTTGGTGTTATTTAAGTCTGATGTTCAAATTCCTCCCCGTTTGACCTATAGAAAGCGTCACATTCTGAACACTGTAACTTGTAAATGCCACTTTGCTCTCCTAGAGTTTTTTATCCTTGGTGTTACTCAGAATATTGCTTAGATTAGATTTATTTACAACTACACACTTAATACCTAATTTATACAACTTATTTTTAATATTCACACTTACTCTATTTACATAATTTATATACGACCAGTTTTCTTCTAGTTTATTAATATTCGTAACATTATACAATAATTTCTTAGACATGTTTGTTGTGTGTTTTTTGGTAAACACATGGGAACATGGGAACATTTAACAGTCTATGAATGAAACTGTGGGAAGCTGACATTTTAGATTAATTTGATTGGTAAGAACTGGCTGGAAATATTGTATCCGTATAAGTATTTTTCCTAAAGATTTATACGTCTAGTTTATTGTCTATTTTTGATATTGTTAGGTCCAAAAAGTTGAATGAGTTATTGGTCTCCATTTCCATAGTGAATTGAATGTTATTATCAGTAGAATTTAGAAATTTAGAAATAAGGGAAAAAATAAAACTATTTTTTGTATACTCTCTCTGTATTTCCTTGTATCTACTAGCTAACCCGTTAATATAATTAGTTTTAATGAATAATTTAAAGAAAACAAAACTTAAAGGAGTAAATAGCACTTTGCTCCCGAGTAATACATATGTTTATTTTTCTTCGACGTCACACAATGTTTTTTTTTAATATTATATTTTCTTGTGCATGACAATTAAAATACCAAGTGTCAAAATATAATATTTATAATAAGTAATGTACGATTTTTTATATATAAAAATAACAAGAGTGAATAAAATACGCAATGTATTGTATACGCTTATTAAACCGGATGCGTGGTTAGTACGAGCTTATGTTGAACGTTTTGAGCTGATTATAATAAATGTGAATACATACAATGTGACGGGGTATGTATCTGGTCAAGTTTTCGTCTTTTTGTGGCTCTCGCGTGCTTGAGGTTTTCGTCTTTCGGTAAATGTTTTTCTAGTTCTTGCGTGTTAAGTGTATTTACCACACTTAGCTGGCCTTGGCTGGTCGCATTTTCACTGTATTCATTGAAAACGTCAATGTAAAATGTTGATTGATGCAATGACAGATGTTTGTTGTATTTAAATATTTAATTTTAAATTATTGTAATTGTTCTAGAAGTGAAAATGTGGTTTATTCACTACGTTTGTGAATACTATTACAGCTTCGAGTCATGTAACCCTCGACAGTACCTATAAAAGAAAACCATGCACTAATATCATAGCTATTTAATTTTTCTGTTCTACGTATTATTCTAGGGAGGCAAAGTTGTTTGCCTCCCGCATGAGAAAGTAAAACTTTTCTCCCTCGTATCAGGAACGAAAGTGTGTACTTTCCATTAAGGAAGTAGAACAAATATTTTTGTATCAGAAAAGGTAGATATTGGAAGAATATAAAAAAAATCACAGCATAGAGTGGGACCCGAATTCGGTCTCTGATCTACGAATCTACATCTAAGATTCGACTACGCCCGCGATTTTTAAGTTCGGAATCCGATTTTCGAACAATTTAAAAGAGTTTTGTAAATTTTCAATATTTTCTCATTTTAACTGCCTCTTCGATGACAAGTCAAAAATCGTCTTATTTGGACCGTTTTGGTTTTTAAAATTACTCTTTTATAGTTCTATGTGCGTACATAAGTAAAGAGTGAAAAGTTCATTTCTAATCCTCCCCGAGATGAGCCCTTTTCAAAATTTGCAATTCAATTTTAATAACGTAATTTATTTAAATACTTCTAGAGATAAACTCTATCTCATCTACTGTCCTCTATCCAGCAATCGTTCGTTTACACTGTGCATATTTGTTTCTGCTTATCTGCTATATCACTTACTTTATTGTAGCTCACATTTATCTCATCTGCGTTATCTTTTACTATCCTGCCACCTCTTTTTTTCTACCCTATATTTCTCTTGCCAGTCATTCTCGTATTCTCTCTTCCTCTTACTCCTGCCCACTCTTCCCCCACTTATAAATCTCAATTAAACTTTAATCAGTCCACGGTATCGGGTTTAAATCGCGGCGTCTGCAGATTAATTCCTCGCATGTAAGACGGTGGCATTGATGGCGCGGGGATGGATAA
Organism: Othius punctulatus; assembly: GCA_951805005.1. Taxonomy (NCBI): domain Eukaryota; kingdom Metazoa; phylum Arthropoda; class Insecta; order Coleoptera; family Staphylinidae; genus Othius; species Othius punctulatus. Next base: position 91,409,321 of record OX638139.1, read on the forward strand.
AAATCCATTGCAAAACTCGAACTGAATTACAACGAAACGCAGCATCGATAAATTCGACGAGTAAATAATTTAGGCCGGAGCAAAAAAAATCGTTGCAGGAAATATTCGGCGCCGCATCGAGGTCTGTTTGGGCCCGCAATTGACTGATTTGCTATTAAAATATTCACATTTGAAATGCCGCAGGCGCTTCGTTGTAATTGAATTATTTGCGTGGGAAGCTTGTGATTTATTGAAAATTTTACAATGAAGAGATTTGAGGTCGTTGGATTGTTATGAAATTTTGTATTTAAGCACACGTGTGGGTGCAGAAGCAGTGTGATTATTATTAGTATTATTTTTATTTTTATTATTATTTCATATGACATGAATTACTCAAACGATTTACTCCACTCGCCTAGCGGCTCGCTCCATATACGTCGTTCTCATTAAATAGCCATCATTATATGCTCTCGTATAGTATACTCTGTTCCGTAAATTTCACGTGCGAATCAGCACAGATTTGCCTAATGAAAATAGAAATTCCTAATTAAAAAGTGCTTTTATCATGAATTATCAATAATCATAACAATACGAACGTTCGCTAAGAGGTTGGCGCAATTCTCTCTCACTCCAACTATCGTTGGTTCGAATCGCGTCGGCCCAAGAATTAAAATTCGTTGACATTAAGTGCTATTGCTCTGGAGGGGAGCTGAACCTGGTGGTCCGGTATATTGTTAAATTTTGCATTCCTAAGTTTGGCAGATCTCTCATTGAGATGTTAGTTAGCTATTGCAGCTAGACCATAATGACATAAAATATTTAAATGATAACAAATAAAATATCATTTTGTCACAAAAATTAATGAGTGCATACTTCAGTTTCCTACTAATCAAAATTAAATTACTTTTAAATTATGCAAACGCATAGATCGATCGATAGCTATCACATGGACTACAATCGTTTATTTTCTCTTGTCTCTTGTCTGTTCCAGAAAATTGCGTGTTGCAAGTGACTTCAATACATAATTTTTTTTCAGTTGCAAACTGCAATTTCGTGGAAGTTTCATTACAGGTTGTGGATGGCTATACGTTATAATGACACTACGCTGCAATTACACAGGGGAACAGTAAAGAACTTCGTTTTACGGGTTAAAACTGGGGATAGTAGATTGTGTTGCAAGACCAGATACGCCCCATCGATTTGCAGGTCTACGAGGGGAATTTGTTTTTTATTTTTATTTTCGTGCCGGTATAAAAATGTAATACATCACGTCTGTTTTTCTCAGAGTTATGTAATATATTTTTATCAATGCCGAATTTGATGTATTGCGCGGTTTCTGCTGGACTTCCAACTTACATACATGTTTTTGCCATTTATCATGTTCAATTCGAGATTCTTGTTACTCGAAAAATCGTTTAAGAGAATGTTGATAATAAGTGATGCGTGCCGCAATGCATAGATTTATATTTACGTCATAAATTTTTTACTCGAACCACTCTGAATAATTTCCACCCAGAAAGTAATCGTATAAGATCAATAAGAAACCGCCATGTAGCATATTTTTTTCGCGACTGTTAGTACCACTGTGAAATTTCAAAAGGGAAACATTGATTTAGATATTTTGGTGCTTAAATTTCGAGCCAAGTTAACGAACTACGAATGCAGATAAGTCGGCTGAATGTCGTATTTATGACTTCAATATTTCGATACACGCTAATAAATACTCTCAAAAGGGCGAATTTCATTATTGGTGAAAATTATTTTAGATCGTATCTAGGCGCTTTTTAGAAAGATACTTCAAAAGTCGTTGGAGTATCTCCTTAAAATGCTTGATATTTAAATTTCAAATATCAGTTTAGAATGCAAAAATGTTTATGGAAATGCTCCTAAAAGTATTTATCGAGTATAATATCTATCAAAATTTCTGTGTTATTTGGGGCTAAAATTTTTTAATTGTATCTGCCAGGTTCCGCAAATATTATGCCTATATATTTATAAAAATTAATAATCAAACAAAAATTTATAATAAATCCAACATAAACAATTATTATTTGTATAATATAATGTGATGTTATTTTACATATCGTTCATAGTATTAAACTGTAATAGAGTTATTTTTGAAATAGGTTAATAATTAGATTAGGTAGTTTATAAGTGAAAAGGGTGCACAAAAATGTGCATTTTTGGTCACTTTTACGACGCCCACCATTAGGATCTATTAAACGGAAATATATACAGAGTTGGTCAAATGGGATAAAAGTTTCCCATTTTTGTGTCTTTCAATATACTGAAATAAAATCCTGGATATCTGCACAGTTCCTGAAATATCGCTGAAAAACCGAAAAAGTGCACTTTCCTTTTCGATTTATTACTATTTATTATTATCTTACATTTTTCGACGTGAGCTTTCTGATGACAGTGATATACATTTTTTGCGCCAACTAGATGCCCAAATTTTCATAGTCTACTTTTTATTTTCTAATGGCCGTCATTGGATTTTAATAGCATTAAAAAAAGCGAAAAATTTCGATTTCAACCATGTAAATATAACACATGGGTAATCTGACATCTTATACGATTCCACAAACACCGAAAAGTTGTTGGATCTGGCTGTCTTCTTTCGGGATACAATTCACAATAAATTCTAGATGTGACTGTTGCATTTCTGTAATTCTTTACATAGACATTGTACACGTCATTTTTTTTTTCATGTTGAGGATAATATCTTGCCATTTTTACTAATCAAAGATATTATCTCCTTTTTTGCACTTTATACACAATAAAATTACTCGGATGATATTTTCTTTGGATGAAGAAATGTAAAAATGGTAATTTGTTATTTCATGGCAACTTGATTTTCAAAGCAGTCCACAGCAGTTTGATTTTTGCAACAAATTTTTAAATTATCGATTTTTGGAGGAAAATAATGTCAGATTGCCCATCTATAATACATGGTTAAAATCGGAATTTTTCGCTCTTTTGAATGCTATTAAATCCAATATTGGGCCATAATAAAATCAAAAGCTGACTATGAAAATTTGGGTATCTAGTTGGGGCAGAAAATATTTGGGCCTTCATTTATCTGATGACAAAAGCTCACGTCAAAAATGTAAGAGGGCCAAGTTTTGTAAAATTTTCTTCAAAAGGAAAGTGCAATTTTTCAGTTTTTCGGCGATATTTCAGGAACTGTTCAGATATCCTGAATTTCGTTTCTGTATATTGAAAGGCACAAAAATGAGAAACTTTTATCCCATTTGAACAACTCTGTATATATTTCCGTTTAATAGATCGTGATGGTGGGCATCGTAAAAGTGACCACCCTGTATAGTATAAAAGGCCAGATTTACAGTAAATCTACTAAAAATTTAAACATGATCGTACAAGGACATACGACATGTCCATATAATCCTAAAACCACAAGGGACAATGATATCATAATGAAAATTCATATGGAGATGCAGAAATGCATAAATTAGTAATATTTGGAATATCGACAAAGAAATGATATTGACAATGTAACCATGGCGACATCAGGTAACTGTTGCGACGCATAACGATAAACAATTTCGGCGTTGTGAAAATTTTAAAATAACAACAACAATGGATAATCGAGGCAAAGTTTATAAATAGACCTCTCAAAACAAAAAGCAGAGAGTTCCCATTAGTATCTCATGACCTCACGTCCGAGCACGGAGTAAAAAGGCGACGTATAAACAAATATAAAACATCGTTACGTATCTGAGGATATAAGTATTGTTGGTGCATCGAATAAACATTGATTCTGCATAAGTGCAACGATCTTCCAGTCGATTGTGCGTGGTAAAACCAAACACAAACGAGCGGCGCCTAGAGAGGTACCAATATTTCAACGGAACAGAATTGGCAGAGAGCATTGGATTGCGAATTTCCTACGAAGCTGTTTGCAGAGCTCAACGTTGCTGTTTGCGGAGATTTTTGCCCTTGGTTGAGCGCTTCATAGTGGTTATGATACAGCATAGCCAACCTCAGAAATGGATCGTCAATACACCTAAAATTATGTACACTATCAACTGATAAATTTACAAACAAAAAGGTATCAATTGTACATAAATATATACGCTGATTGTGTTAATAGGGAGTTTAGTGTACAGAATTAGTTTTGTAATTTAGGAGCTTAGGTGAATATTGTTGATTTCGTTCATTTTGAATATGACTTAATAGTTTGAAATATTTGTTGATAAAAGTTTTTGTTATCAAGTTTTACATTTTATATTTATTACACTTAATTTGAACCAACAATATTCTACTTTATTTCCAAGAACTTCTACCTAAGGAACCTAACTTCTTGACCCGGGATAAGAGCTAAGTACAGATCATCCATTATAGATATGAATTGTCAAATTCAAGATCGGCCAAAATGTCACATTGTATAATAATTTTGACAGTGTACTTGTAAAAAACTAGAAACCAATATGTCATTGATATCAACATGTATTTTGAGGTTATGAAACTATTAGTTATGAAAACAAAGGACTTGTCAAAATATGAAATAATCATTTTAATATTGCCGCCAAAATTAAATAGTAAAAATAACCATTGGCGTTCCTAGTAACTTTATCAATAATGCCAACCCAATGGAACTTTGACAATTCATATCTATAATGGATTTAGCTTATAAATAATTTTATCCTACATAACCACAAATTGATATTAAAATATACCAATACATATTTACATTCTAAATGTATTTTACTAATCTGCCAAACTAACTAATAATATTCCAAATATAATAATTTTAATAAAGGTCTCTCGCACCTGTCAACTATTTTCAAGCAACATTTTATTTACAAAAGTAGAACACATTATTTCTTATAGGAGCCCACAAACTAGCTAATGTAAGGGTAATCATAAGAAATAATGTGTTCTATTTTTGTAATTAAAAGTATTGCAACCCCCTGTTTCTCTCTTGTTTGTGTTCTTTTTCGATCGCCCCTGTGAATACTGTCTTCGTTCAGTCCTTCGGCTTTAACTAGATGGGGTTGCGGCTCCACGAAATTTAATTACACAGCAGTAGGGAGAATTTTTAAAATCAAACATAAAGAAGGAACATGATGATTCCTACAAAAACAAAATATAGGGGACACGTTGGACGATCTATATCGCGACGCAATATTCCGCAGAGACGTTCGCCGGAAATGGCGGTATGTTGACTAGAGCGACCATTACGTGCCGATACACAAAAAGACTAATTAGCTCAAAATGTAATGATAAGTATTAAGTAAAGGTAAATTAATTTAAAGAATTCCTATCTGTATTGTCCTCCTATGTTTTCCTCGATCTCGTGTGACTGGAGGGGGAGGAAATGATGCTCCTGACGTCGTTCACAGCCTACCTAGTGGTCCCTTGGACTTAGCTGGGCTAAGGTCCCTTAACCCGGTCACACTCGGAGGGGTGAGATGCGGTTTTAATCCGTAAAGGTAAACCCTCAAGAAACCGCCCTAAAGATAGGAGTTTATCAACGCCACGAGTGAAACAAAGAGTGCTATGCCTTGCCTAAGGTCTAGAGCGGCCGACATGTGTGGTAATCTAGGTAGTTTTTAATCCATTCCTTGATTGATAATGGTTACGCCATACATATATTAAAAGGGCCACTCAAAACACAAATCACGCTTCAACAGCCTTCATAATTCCAGTAATTCACTGATTTTGTCGCAGATAAATATCCGACTACTTGCGTGAACGACCTAGTAATGATTAATTCGATATCTGTTCGCTACCACAAAAACCGACAGTATTAGAGGAGTGGAGGGAGATTTAATTAATTATTGCGACAGGGTACTATCGTAGGCAACCACTCAATCACTGTTGTACGCTCAAAATCTAACGTTACAGTTTCTTGTAAATAGTTGCCAGTGTGCGGGAGGCGTTAAAGTACATTTTTTAAAGCAGATAAACGTGAGGCGTGCGTTTCATCAAGATTTGATGAATACAGTAATAGTCGTGAAACTCTACACTTTCTTTGTAATATCGAGATATTTAAATGATATTAAACTGAGACATTAAATATACTAGATGAGCGAGTTCTTTTTATTAATACAAATTAATTCCAAAAACAAAATTATAGTTTTCTAAATGAAAAACAAATATATATATATATATATATATATATATATATATATATATACCGCGCGTTTTTTTTATCTCTGAACATAGGCCATGTTCAGTTTTAAAACGACAGTATAAATTGCAACCAGTTATGCAACCAACATTACTTGCGCCTGCAACTCGATCATTTAATATGTCAAAACTGTTGACAGAATATGTATTCTACGCAAGAATTATCCTGAGACACCAATCCCATCATTCCTGTTCAAATAGGAATCATCAACTATTAATCCCGAAATAGTAACTCATTTTGGTTGCATAGCAATTGCATGCTACCAAAATTACATGCACTTGTAATTTGATCATTTGAAATGTCAAAACTATTGACAGAAAATTTATTCAACGCAAGAAAGAAATAGGGCTCTTTCACAAATGAGTTACTATTTCGGGATTAACAGTTGATGATTCCTATTTGAACAGGAATGATGGGATTGGTGTCTCAGGATAATTCTTGCGTTGAATACATTTTCTGTCAACAGTTTTGACATTTCAAATAATCGAGTTGCAGCCGCGTGTAATGTTGGTTGCATAACTGGATGCAATTGATACTGTCGTTTTAAAACTGAACATAGGCATATGTTCAGGAATTAAAAAAACGCGCGGTATATACCGGGCTTTTTTTTCCTTATTACACATGTGATGGACAATGTATAACTGGTTGCCTGCATCTACCCGCAAGGAATTTCCAATGTGTAATTCTAAAAAAAAAAAAATCAACTCATTAGCGGCGTCGGTGCAGGCAAGTGTCAATTTTGGCATATGTTACACAGAGAGGTTATGTTTGTAACATAATGAGGTTATGACAGTTGCCTGCACCGACGCCGCTAATGAGTTGATTATTTTTTTTTTACAATTACACATAGGAAATTTTGTATGTTATGTTTGTAACATAACCTCATTATGTTACAAACATAACCTCTCTGTGTAACATATGCCAAAATTGACACTTGCCTGCACCGACGCCGCTTTTAGGTTATGTTTGTACTAATAAAGGAATATTTCTGATTCCTTTATTGATACAAACATAACCTCTGTGTGTAACATATGCCAAAATTGACAGGTTGCTTGCACCGACGCAGCTAATGAGTTGATTATTTTTTTTTAGAATTACACATAGGAAATTCTTTGCGGGTAGATGCAGGCAACCAGTTATACATTGTCCATCATATGTGTAATAAGGAAAAAAAAAGCCCGGTATATATAATACAGATTAAGTGTTGCTCAGATCATAATAATAAAATTACATTTTTACGGACATTTGTGTATTCACTGTGTCAAATGTCTCTAAAATTTGATTATCTAATCAGGCCGAAACAAGCAATTCAATTCTTTAAAAATATTAATGAATTCAAATCATCAAATTCATATCATCAAATATTAATGATTCAATATTCAGATTGATCGACTTAACAATGTGAATTTTATAATATTTATCGTCGCCACTTCAAAATTCCCCCTCGATAAGTGGTTTGCTTTTATTTTTATTTTTTTTATTTTTTATAAATAACTTCGAAAATATGATAGACAGGAAATACAGTCACCGGCGCAATACATAAACTGTGGACAAAAGTTGAAAGAATCAGAAAGAATCAGTGCTCAAATGTCAGTTTTAAGAGGTTATAATGAATAGAAATAAAAGAGTCTGCAAAATTTTCTACAATTAAAAAATGTATTACAGAAGTAAATAAAATGCAGTAGTAAATAAACAAAAAATAAAAAATATATAATATTTTTACTTTAAAACAATAACTTTTTTGAAAGAAGAGAACTGGATTTACCTGACTCGGTTACAATTTATTTATTATTTACTTTATTTAAATTATCTTTCTCACAACTCATGAACATAAGAGCTCCAAGGCGAGTGTGAGATATCGTCGATCATAATCTATTTTTATATATTTTAGCATTACGAAATATATTTTGCAGGAAACTTGAGACATTGGAAGAGTTCTAAATACACTAGACTAGAGTATACGTATTGGGTATAAGGTGGGGTACACTTCTCGAAATAAATTGTATTTAAAAATAACGTGGTTACAACTATTAGCACGGTTTTGCAACTTCTACATTTTAGTATTTCTTCATTTGTTTTGCCACATGCTCACACATGGTTGCTTGAATCTTCTAAATGTTCTTCCATAAAGTCTAGCTGCAGTTGAAGATCTTGGTCTACTGTTAACATATCACAAATATTTTGTTCCAATAAATCACAAATTGCAAATCAAAAGTTCTTCTATTAAATTTTCTAATGTAACATTACAATTTTTGTTTGTAATTTATAAGTTAAAGTCGATATAGAGAGAGAAGTCGATCTTTTTTGGAATATTTGCTTTAATTTCATCCAAATTTTGTGGATCAAATACAGATAGATCTTTACAAACATCAAAGGTATTTGGAATTGTTTTATCATAGACTTGATTACGGTATCTATTATTACATTGAATGGTTCAAATCTACATTTAGCATGCTCATCGTCTGATGTGTTATCTCCACATTTTTTCTCCATTCTTTAGGCATTGATCTACTTTGACAAAATGTGAATTGGAATATTGGGCAAAAACATGAAATACACTTAAGTAAAACTATTAAAACAATTTATTTTTATTAACAAGTCTTGGACTCTGATTGTTTTTAACATATTTTAGATTTTTATATAGGGTACAGTACAGTATAGGTACAGTCATGCTCACAAAAATCTAGTACAAAAGTTCACATTGATATATACAAATGCTATTGTCACCTAATTTCTTGTACTATACCTTTTCAAGTTCAAATTGAGACCAATCAAGTTCAAATTGAGACCAATCAATTTCAAATTGAAACCAATCAATTTCAAATTGAGACTAAACAAAATCAAGTTGACACTAAACAAGATCAAGTTGACAGTTAACAAATAAAATGTATTATGACAACTTGATATTGTTTAGTGTCAACTTGATTTTGTTTAGTCTCAATTTGAAATTGATTGGTATCAATTTGAATTTGATTGGCCTGAATTTGAAATTGATTGGTCTCAATTTGAACTTGATTGGTCTCAATTTGAACTTGAAAAGGTATAGATTTATGCGAGCATGACAAAGAATATGTTTTCAAATGAAATACAAATTTTTGAAATAAATACGAAATAAATACTACGAAATAAATTTCAACAAAAACAGGACAATAGGACAATACTCGACGAATTGTGTATTAAAAGACAAAACAAACGCACTACAAAATTACATCCGACAAAAACGCTTCATGAAACATATTACACTTCATAACACTCTCTTCACACTATCAAAATAATCACTCATGAATCACTAGGTAATGTTATATAATATAATATGTAATGTAATGTACAATGTAACGTACGTATAATGTAATAGGCAAGGCGGAAAGACCCTATGGGGTCGATAGCCTAATAAAGATTGTTTATATATATATATATATATATATATTATTATGATTACCGATTATTGTCCATTAGGGGGGTCGTCTATAAATTATTCTTCTTCATCTCGATCTCTGATCATTTTAAGTCAACATCATATTCAATTTCTTAATTTTTTAAGCAAACGGTGATCATTTTTCACTGTTTTACTGCACAAGTTGAAAGAAACTACTTCTCCCATGCTTCAACATGGCAACATGGCAACATCAGCTCAATTTCGAAAAATATAATTGCTGTTAAAATTACTTCGTATTTTAAATATTGTCTGTGAGACTTTTTGCCATAGCCCTCGCATTACTGCTCGTCTTTTTGGGTTTGTTTCTAACAACAATAAAACTACATACAAAGGTGGCTCAATATTTAGTGATGGGCCGATTCGGATAAAATAATCGGCGATTCTGAATATTAAAATAACCTCAAATTTCAGAATATTTTAAAATCATCCGATCATTCCGATTCCGATTTTAATTCTGATTCCGATTGCTACACCGATTCCAATTATTATTCCGATTCCTATTTTTATTCCGATTCCGATTTTTATTTCGATTTCGATGTTTATTCCTCTTCCGATTTGATTCCCATCATATTCCAATTCCAGTTTATGCTTAATATTTTTGCCACATCACACATAATATAATTTTAAAAATAACAACTGATTTCAAAATATTAGTCGGTCCAAACTTTAGGTAGCAACCTATTTCTTCGAGCACTAATAATTGGCCCTGTTTTTGAAAGTGCGCGTTCAAATGCAGCGACTGCAGTTTTTTATCAGATCTTTTAATGCTTTTGTATGATTTTTGATCTATCAATGGAAGTGTAATAAATAAAAGTGAATAATCAGTTATTATTATTATTATTCACATTCGTTCATTTTCCTTTTCCGATTTCGATTTTTATTCCGCTTCCGATTCCGATTATTTTTAATCCGAGTATCATCCGATTCCGATTATTATTTCGATTCTTTATTGCGAATGAATATTCCGATTATTCTATTGAGTATTATCTTATTCTGATTATTATTCCGATTCTTGATTCCGAATGATATTCCGATTATTGACATCATCCGAATATAACATTGCGAATATTAAAATCATTCGAGTATCCCATCACTATCTATATTACCGTATTTGCCGAATAAGTGCTATTCTTTAGCCTACCAACTATATTCTCTCTTGTTTGTCAAATGGAGATTAACCTTTTTTTCGTTTGGTTTTGAAGAACCTATTTAAAAATTAACGAGTATTGGTCTATTGCAGACATATTTTGAGTGGTACTAATCTAATCTACTGCTATTGAATAAATTTCAGCTGTATTTCTTTTTTCTCCTACTATTTTGAACTTTTTTTAAAATATATTTTTTTAAATCTTATAATCTTTATATCTTATAAATCTGTATAATTTTAAATCTCTTAGATTTCGTAATAATTTAATTGACTGTAGTATCTGACAGAAACGAAACAAATGCAAACCAGATCTATTTTAAATATTTGAACTTAAAATTTGCCCAAATTTTCGCTATCTAAATTTCTAGTAGCACGATTTAAACGCTTAGCCTGTATTACGTTACGTCTAGTCATCCAAGTTTAATAATATTTATTATTCTATCAATGATTTATCTATTTGTTATAACATTTGACTTTTAACTGTTCAGACTACTACAATTTATCAATACGGTTTGAAATATAAATTATTTTGAAACAATATAGTTCATATTTGTTGTCGCGTTTGTGTAAATTGTCTATAGTGGTAGTAGTGACAAGACACAACAGAAAAAAAATGAGTCTGTTTTCAGATTGTCTTGTCTCAGATTGAAATAAACATATTCATATCAGGAAAACAGCTGCTTGAATTTAATTCAATTTTGCTACCTTAATGTGACACGGTCAATTTATTTATGTAAATTCTATAAATGTTATATTAATTTAATAATATTATCCTACATTCAACATTAGGGTAGTCTGTGGGTATCATTCTTGTATATTAATATTAATGTAATATCAATTTTGTAAAAATTGGGTATTCAAATTTAATAATGATACACTGATATGGGTTGTGAAGATTATTTAATTTCGTCCGAGACAGATAAGAAGCTGCCAGTTCTCGTCTGCATCCTCCATCTTCCCTCGCACGTGAAGTGTTCGTGAGCCCATCTTGGGCCTAATCTGGTTTAAAACTGAGGAGACGCTTCCGTAATGTGTTCACTGACGAAAGTTCAACGAGCACATTATGCACACCCCACCGTGTCGGGTTTTAATAAGCCGTGGAGAGATTCTGCGTTTCGAGTATGGAGGCAACTTTGCAAATGAAGACGAATGGACGTCGTGGAGTTTACGGAGTGCGCCTTTAACAATTAGGGGTGTATCGACGAGGCCCTCGGGAGACTCACTCCAGCGATCCATTAATTTTTGGATAGTTTTAGTATTGATGAATGTATTACAAGACAATTATATCGCTCGTACATTTTCAAAATTAGTAGTAATTAAAAATTACGTCGAAATGTAAGAATAGTTCAGAAAAACTCTGAGAACCAAATACAGAGAAAAAAAAACAAGCAAAGAAGTATAAACCATAGTCGGAAACAGCAGGAAAATGCGGAAATAAGTTGTGAAAAGAGAAGACCAAAAATGAGATATTTTCTGAGAAGGGGAGGACTAATTATAACAATAATAGAAGGAAAAGTTAGTAGAAAAACCCAGGAGGACAACTTCACCGGCAATTATAGTCGATATATTTAAAAATAAATACCTAATTGTTCAATCTCCGGGGAATAAAATGGGATAGTTCCAAATAGATTATGTCGCAATAACAAAATCGCAGACAAGAGAAATACAAAATGTCAAAGTCATAAGGTCGGCAAACATAGACTCGGACCACTATCTAACCAGAATCAAAATCAAAATAGTTCCTAACAAGCACACAACAAACAGAAAGAAATCATAACAGAACATTCAGAGTAGACAACGAACTTCTAGAAACCAACAAGGAAAAATATCAAGAAATGACGAATGCAGAAACAACAAATTGGGAAAACATAAAGAGCACAATTGTAGAAAGAGCAAAAAGGAGGTGGCACACCGTAAAAAGACCAAAAGACACCAGTGGTGGAGCTTAGACTGTGAAAGAGAAAATGAACAAAGGGCCCAACACTGGAGGACATGGCAAAAGACGAAACTGGATATAGACTATGAACACTTCTGAGAAACCAGGAAAAACACGAGTAAAATAATTAGAAGAACCAAAAGAAATTACGACAAAGACATAACAGGGAGGATAGAAGAAAACTTTAGGAAAAATAAAACCAGAGACTATTACGGCACATTTAAGGGCGCAATCCAAAAATACCAGACACCGAACATATGTTTTCGGAAACCGGACGGCAAAATAGCAGTTAATAACATAGAAAATTGCTAGCTACTTGCAAAACACTTCGAAGAAATACTCAACTGCGAAGCAGCTGAAGGCTTCCTGCCAAGCTGGATAACAACCAAAATAGGTGTTGACTCTAAGCCACCAGATATAAATAAAATCAAAGAAACAATTGCAAACCTGAAAAACAACAAACCGCCAGGGGAAGACTCCATCACAGCGGAGATGCTAAAAACATGCAGCCCGAATATGGTGGAAAGCATCTGTAACATGATTAAGAAGATTTGGGAGGATGAAGAGATCCCAGGAGAGTGGAAAGAAGCCATAATTCAACCGATACACAAAAAAGGAAACAAAAAAGACATTAATAACTACCGAGGAATCTCACTAATACAGGTGGTATATAAGATATTATCCAAAACAATATTAAAAAGAGCTGAAGCACAACTAGATGGCCAAATCGGGGAATATCAAGGGGCTTTTTGAAAAGGAAGATCATGCATCGAACAAATAATGTCTCTCAAAATAATACAAAAACACTACACATCAAGCGGAAAAAAATGGTAACAATGTTCGTAGACTTCCAAAAAGCCTACGACTCAATAGATAGAAACGCGCTATTCAAGGTACTAAGAGATATGGGATTGGACAACAAAACACATAAATTAATAGAAGCAACCCTTATTGACACATACGCCAAAGTAAAATTTAAGGTACTGTTATCGAGACTAATCAAAATGAAAACGGGAGTTTTAATGCACTGCCAACTGGGCACTAGAAAAAGTAATAGGAGAATGGAGAAGGAAGATAGGGAGACATTTTTCTGAGACATAAAGCTGACCAAAGATAAATACATTGGAAAACCTATTACAGTGGACTGCCTAGTCTTTGCGGAGCATATAGTAATTTTCGCAAACTCGGAGGAGGAAGCCAAGGTGAAAATTGAAATTCTCATGGAAATCGCGAAGAAAATTGGTCTACAGATATCTTTGGAAAAGACAAAATATTTCACTACAGAAAAAAGTCGACTGAGAAAAAAATTAAAACAATGTACGGAGAAATTGGAAGGGTCCAGAAATTTAAGTATTTAGGAGAAATAATAACACCTAATCGGGGGCGCGCCTGACGGGCGTGCAACGCGTGCGTCGCACGCGGGCGGCCAAGTTTGGGGGCGGCCGTTTGCCGTTGTGCTCAGCAGCGCCCCAAACCAAATACAGTGGATGCCCACACTTCAGTCAGTTCTACAAAAAATATTTAAAACTAAATAGTTGCAACTTACAACCTTTTCATTTATTTAGTTTAACGGAAACTAAACTAAACTAAAAAAACTAAACATATCCAGCGTATTGAGAAGCAGAAAGATAGCAATAAACGAATTCCCGACGAAATTATTAATCTAATTGGACCAAAAATTAAATGTGCTATATTGGATTTGCTCAGAAAGTCAAGATATTTTTCCATTATTATACACCGGATTATACACCGGATTTAAACCATGTAGAATAGATTACTGTTATCGTACGATTTGTACTCTTAGATGAGAAAAGGGTAGAAGCAAGGGAACAATTTCTTGGATTCAGTCCAACAACAAAAAGTACAGGAGAAAGTATATCTGAATTTCTCTTAGAAGAATTATCGAATTTGAAATTAAATATTTTTGATATGAGGGAGCAAGGCTATGATAATGGTGTAGATATGCGAGGAAAGCACAATGAATTACAAAAACAAAAATTAAACATAAACCCTCGTGCTTTTTTGTGCCACGTTCAGCACATAGTTTAAATCTGGTCGTAAATGTTTCAGCTAATATTTCACATGAAACTGTATTTTTTTTATCTTGTTCAAGAATTGTACGTTTTTTTTTTCTGGAAGTACACACAGATGGATAGTTCTTAAAAAATATGTAGGAAAGTTAAATTTAAAACCACTAAGTGATACTCGATGGTCCTGTAGAATCGATGCCATAAAGCCTTTACGATATCAAATTGTACAAGTGTACGAAGCTTAATACAAAATGTATGTTGATAAAACTAAAGACTTTAAAACTGTACATATGGCGCATTCATTGCTATTAAAGATATCGAGTTTCAAATATGTTTATGCTCAATTGTGATTTGGCATCAAATTTTATTTGAAATCAACGCAGTCATTTTTCAAAACCCAAAACTAAATGTAAGATCCTCTTTAACGTATTTAACAAATTTGACAAACCATTTAAAGAAATATCGTACCGATAAAAGTTTTGAAGACATTATTGTTGCAGTTAACACTTTAGCTATGGAATAGGAAGGTTGAATGTAATTTCCCTACAGTGGAAAATGTAAGAGTAAAGCGAACACCCAAAATTTTTGAGCATCAATCTGCGGATGAGCCAATTTTAGATACAAAAACAAATTTTAAAGTAAATTTTTATTTTTGTGTATTGAATCAAGCTTTAACATCTATGGAGACCAGATTTGAAACACTTGTGTATTACAACGATTTATTTGGCATAATGACCAATATTAATAGCATTTTGAATGAAATGTTGTTAAAATCTTGCAAGAATTTGCAAATTAAAGAGTCTGACATTGATGGGATAGACATCTTTCAAGAAATGTTATCCTTGAAAAACCATTTACCATCAAAAGATGTCACAGAACCACAAAGAATTCTTGAATACATATTGGAAAATGATCTGCAGGCAACGTTCCCGAATATATTTATTTCTATAAGAATTTTGTTAACATTGCCAGTATCCGCAGCATCTCGTGAGCGATATTTTTCGAAAATAAACATTATACATGAACATGAGATATTGGATCAGCTAGTCATGCACGATTTAATATCAGAATTTGCTCTGCGCAAAGCGCGAAACAAATTTTTTGTAGTTTTTTGCTTGTAGATTTTTCAATATTCTTCCTATATTGTGATTAGTGATAAAAATGTAATTTATTATTTGTAATATATTCTGAATAAATGTTAGTATCATTGCGAAAAAATGTATTTTATATTATTATTATTATTATTCCCCGACCTGTCTTTAGAATGGATAGCTACTCTGTGTAGGGCGGCCAAAATACTATTGCACACGGGCGGCCAACTACCTAGGCGCGGCCCTGCACCTAATGGAAACGACAAAGAAGGATACGAAAATATGGTCTCAAAGTTAAACAAAACATACTTTTTATGCAGGGTTATATCTATAGCAAGAAATCCATCTCGATAAACACGAAGATAAGACATCTAAATACAGTACTTAAACCGAAAGTGCTATATTCCGCAGAATGCTTAAGGCTAGTTCAGGTAGGCTGGATAGGAAAGATAGAAAACCGAGAAAGAGGAATCTTAAGGAATATTCTAGGACCAGTAAAAGTGGGTGAGTCGTGGACACTCAGAAGCAACGAGGATGTGTATAGAAGTAAACAAACACAACGCTTGTCAACGACCATGAGAAAACGCAGAGCATCCTTTTATACACATATAATTCGAATGGGTAACGACAGGCTCCTCAAAAGAATCATAATGGCCCAGAAAATGCTAAAAGAACAAGGGAAATGCATCACAGAAGTAGAAAAAGATCTGGCATTGATGGGGATAAAAGAGAAGGACGAGAGAAACGCGATAAGGGAGAAAATAAAAACCTACAGTGACTTCCCGGCAAGAGAGGTAAGGACAAGCAGCACGAAATGGGCCCAGAAAGAAAGAAAAGACAAAGCGAAAGAATGAAAAAGTACTAGGAGAAAAGGAAGAAAGAAACTACAAAGAAGAAATAATATATTAATAAACATTATAAATACAGTGTTGTTGTTGTTAAACGTGGTCCAAAGGCCCTTTTTGAATAAAAAAAAATCAAAATAGCGGCTTCAAAAATATGAATCGCTATGATCATCGCCAAAATCTGCAGCGAGGACACTTATCGAAGAAGAATATTTCGTTTGTAAGTTTGATAGCTTTTATTAATCGAAAGTCAGTTATTCATATTATTCTAAGAAATCCAGCGTTTTTACAAAATTAGAAATAGAAAAATTTCTAAGAGATGCAAGTAATAGTACCTACTTAATGATGAAGGTAAAATTTGAAATTTGAAATTAATCAAAATATTACAATTTTTGTTTAAATTTCAGATAGTGTTGGCTATTGCTAGTGGAGCGTGTCGACGAGAAGAACCAACTTTTCTTCAAGTTCACAACATCAAGGATATGGGGTCATTTATTTTGATTGATATTCCCAACACAAAGACCATCGTGCAAAGAGAATTTACTATTTCCAGTGGGAACATAGAAAATGTGGCTCTGCTTGAAATATTTCGCAAATATACTGCTCTTCGTCACTCGTCAATTGAAACATAAAGATTTTTCTTGGGATATCGAAGCAGAAAATGTACGAGGCATTTTGGAATCAATAGTATTGGAGGCATGCCTAAAAAAATTGCAGAGTTTTTGAAGTTACCGGATCCTTTCAATTAGACGAGGGCATTGCTTTGCCCTAGTTGATGCTGATCCTAGTTGATGCAGGAGCAGACAATGCCACTCTTAAGAGGCATGGTGGATGGAAATCTTCAAATATGATAGAAAGGTATATTGAGAGCTCAGTTGTATATAAACTTCAAGTAGCAACGAAAATATTGGGCAATAAAGAAGAAGTTGACGTAAATAATAACCCTATTTCTACTTTCACAAAGACTTGTTCTGAAATTTCATTCCCGAATTGTGAACATGTTTCTGTTAAGATTTATAATAACGATAAAAAATAACATGTACAATTTGAATAAATTGACTTATAATTTTTAATGTTGAAATATTATGTCCGCACTTGTTAGGAAATATTCCACTTTTCCTAACTCAAATTAGTATTCAAATGTTAATTTTTTTTTAAACTCTATACCTTTTTAAGTTCAAATTGAGACCAATCAAGTTCAAATTGAGACCAATCAATTTCAAATTGAGACCAATCAATTTCAAATTGAGACCAATCAAGTTCAAATTGAGACCAATCAAGTTCAAATTGAGACCTATCAATTTCAAGTTGAGACCAATCAATTTTAAAGTGAGACTAAATAAAATCAAGTTGACACAAAACAATATCAAGTGGAGAGTAAACAAGTAAAATTTATTATAACATCATAATTAATTTATATGTGTCGTATTAAAAATTCCACGCTACATAAAAAAAGCAAATACATGCTTATAACCATAATGGAGATTGGAAAACCCTTACTTACACGATGGGCATGAACATGAATTCAGAAATAATCACTTACTTAAATTAAGTCCATATAGCCCAATGTTGAATCCGATTGAGAATGCATGGACAGTCATGAAATATGTGTGAAAGCAGATTTGGCGGTACAAATGCAACACATTTGGAATGGAGAAGGCAGGAATAAAATGACACAAACAGAGTTTAGGCTTCAACGGTTGGAAAACATAATTAATGAAAACGTAAGAAAAATTAACGTTGTCAATAATTGTGCGAGATTTGTGACACGTATCCAAATATGACTCTTGCTGGGTTAAACATGGAAGAGACATGTACTTTTAATTTAGTAGTTTATTCCTTAGATTGTTTTATTCTCTGTTGTAAAATGTTAATATTTAATATTACATGGATCAATAAATTATATTATAATAATATTTCGTTAATATACATATCGGTAATATTTTCAAATTGACAAATTGAAATTGTTTATTGTCAACTTGATTTTGACTAATCTCAATTTGATATTGAAAATCTCATTTAGAAATTGTTAGATCTCAAAATGAATTTGTTTGAATTGAATTTAAATTTGATTGTTTACAATTTGAAATTGATTGTTTCCAATTTGGAATTGATTGGTCTCAATTTGAATTTGTTACTTCCCAAAATGAAAAATTGATTGGTCTCATTTTGAACTTGAAAAAGTGTAGTAGAAAAAGATAGTATCAACATTAGAGTAATAAATAAACTCTAATGTAGACACAACAGAATTAATTTTTGTGAATAAGTGGGCATTTAATGTCAGAATAATGACAGAGAATATTGAAATGGCCTCAACATTGCATATTCAATATAAAATATTGTTGATTTAATATACACGATACAGAATAACAGCAAAAACTAGCAATTTAAGCTCTTCTTAAATGGGTGAATAGCTTCACAAACAATGAAGTAACGAGTAGAAAAATGAGAAAGGAATAGTAAACACAATTACGTAAAACTAACAGACTCAGATTAAGTTACGTGATGAGAGGAGACAAATATATATGAATTGCTACAAACTGTCATACCAGGAAAAGTACAAGGCAAAAGAAGCCTAGGAAGAAGACATATTTCTTGGAGGACAATCTGACAGTGAAATACAATAGTTCAATTGAATTACTTAGAACTGCATAGTCAAAAATGAAAATAGCCATGATAACAGCCAAGCTTCTTGGACGAGAAGAACATGTTCAAAGAGAAACTTTTGCGAGCTCCAAAAATGTTTTAGCTTTGTTATCCTATTGAAACATCCTCAAGCTTATAAAATTGACTTGAAATCGAAATGACTTGAAAAGATTATAAATATGCAAAGTAGCCGATATCTTGACGCGCATATGAGAACTCAAGTGGAGCTGGGAATAGCACATTGCCTGATAAGATTTTGCCAAGTCGATATTTCGGAACAAGAACCAAAAGAGGAAGCGCAAAAAATATGGTTAGATACTAGATAGTAGATAGAATTTAATAGAATAGAATAGAATAGAATAGAATAGAATAGAATAGAATAGAATAGAATAGAATAGAATAGAATAGAATAGAATAGAATAGAATAGAATAGAATAGAATAGAATAGAATAGAATAGAATAGAATAGAATAGAATAGAATAGAATAGAATAGAATAGAATAGAATAGAATAGAATAGAATAGAATAGAATAGAATAGAATAGAATAGAATAGAATAGAATAGAATAGAATAGAATAGAATAGAATAGAATAGAATAGAATAGAATAAATAGAATAGAAGTCATGTAGATCACCAAGTCTCATAATTTCGAAAGAAGCCACTTCTTTGTCATTTGCATTGTCGGAGGTCTCCGTCGAGAAGTTGACAAACGAAAGCTAAGCAAGAAGTATAATGCTATGTTATTGTTAGGGTTTAATTATTTTAACACAATAATTATGATTTACCCCACGTTGAGGGTGCCAAATGCTACATTATAGACAATGCTCCACGTTCGGGTTCGAGTAAATTTATTATTGGGTTGATAATTAAGAATCATAAAATTGTTACTTACTCTTGTTATGAATTTTATTATTTTGTATTTCTCTTTTCTCAGGGTCAAAAAGTAGGATCAAAATAAATTAGATAGCAGGCAAAGAACATTAATTTTAATTAATATTTATTATAATATTAAATAATTAGATAATTGATAACAAAACAAACACTACACTAATTCAATATGAAACAAAATGAACGCTTGACCATAGAAAGCAAGTCCTATCACTAATTAACAAACACACTATCAATATTTAATAACAATAATTCCCTAAATTCCTAATTCTACCTGGCATTCATATTCATATTCCTGGTGAATAGCGGCAACTCGCAGTGGTGATCGGCAATCCTGGTTGCAGATGTCGAATCAGTAAATTCGATTAAGTCGGCACCAATTCCCTCGATTCAAAGTCCTGCTGTTCTCGGTTGATCCTCTTCTATAGTTGACGTTCTCGCTGAATTGTCTTTAGTGTTGAAGTTCTCGTTGAATCCTCTTGGACGCCTTTCAGCTGTTCCGTATTGATAATGATTCCATAGTTCACGTCGAGTGTTTACAGATGCACGAACGCAAATAATTACTGTCCCGAAATTGATTATATCCGCGTAAAACAAACTTAAATCAAACTGTTTTTGAATAACGCATGAATGTAAATAACTATTGTTCGACAATATTTGTTTCTGTACAACTGTTTTTTTTTTCTGTGCTGACCGACGTGGATGCTCCGGGATCTGGATCGAATCTCAATGTTTATCGGCGTTCAGCCTTTTTAAAACCTCGGTTAAACAAGTGATTTTCGCTTGTTAAAATCCGCCTACGTTGATCCAAATAAGCGTGTAAATTATCGAGTTGCTGCCCGAATCCAGTTTGTAACCACGGCAACGTATCAACAAATTATAATTATAATTATAATTATCCATATACCGGTGAAACCATAATTCCAATTGTGATTTGAATCTAATATTCGATATCCTTGCATTTTTATGCTTTTATACGAATGTCGAACGTCTTTGTACGATGAGTTTGAATTTTCCATTGAATTTTATGCATATTACTGACTCATTACAATTATTTTACGTTAATAGTGCCCTGAATTAATTAAAATTCTAGCTATACAAATCCTATTTGACTACCTAAGTAATCCTATTAATATCTAAATACCCTAAACCTAATGTATTCAGTATAATTTTCTATAAACAAACTCGTATCTAACGTATACTACAAAATAACAAATTAAATCTATTAAATAACATCACAATACGAGGGCTGTTTGACGGAAGAGTGACTTTTCAAAGGTTGGTAACACTTTCGCTATAATGATTATGTTGCTAGCTCCTAAGGCCTTTCGGAGGTCTACTGTCAAAATTTGGCACCAATCTGACAGATAGATTATGTTTTATACTTATTTTAAGAAAACTGTTTTCGTTGTTGTGTAAATATGCAGAAAAAATAATTTCGAGTGTTGATTAAACATTATTTTGTACGTGAAAAAACAATTAAAGAAACCGAGGAAAAGTTACGTAAATATTATCCAGAATCTGCTCCGTCCCATGGAATGATTTGTAAGTGGTTTCTGCTTTTAAAAGTGGCCATATGAGCACGGTTGATGCAGATCGTCCAAAACCATCATTTACTGTAACTACTCCAGAAATGGTTAATAAACTCTATGGCCTTGTAATTGACAATCGTCGAATAAAAGTTCGTGAGATAGCTAATGAAGTAAACATCTCAACCAAACGGGTATACAATATTTTGCATGAACATTTCAATAAGAAAAAGCATTCCGCGAAATGGTTGCCGCGTTTTCTTAATGGTGAACAAATGCGCGCTCGCATTAAGAATTCAGAAGAATGTTTGGCCGTCTTCAACGTAATTCAAAGGATTTTTTTCGTCGATATGTCACAGTAGATGAAACTTGGATTCACCATTATACTCCAGAAACATGCATACAGTCTAAATAATGGATTTCTCCATGCGAACATGCTCCCAAAAAGGCAAAAACATTTTTTTCGGCCAATAAGGTCATGGCCACAGTTTTTTTGGGATTCTAAAGGGGTAATCTTTATTAATTGTTTACAAAAAGAAAACGATAACTGGCCAGTATTATGCTGATTATGCAGACACGTTTTGATGCCGAACTTGAAAAACAACGACCGCATTTGATGAAGAAAAAAGTGTTGTTACATCACGATAATGCGCCCTCACATTCGTCTGCAATTGCTACAACTAAATTGGCTGAATTGCATTACGAATTACTGCTTTATCCGCCATACTTGCCAGATCTGGCTCCCAGTGATTTCTTCTAATTCCCAAATTTTAAAAAATGGCTGGGTGGAAAAAGATTTTAGGCAACTGAAGAGGTGATAACCGAGTCAAATGCATATTTTGAAGACTTTCCGAAAGATTACTTTTTGGAAGGTTTAAAAAAACTGTAAACTCGCTGGGCTAAGTGTGTACAGTTAAAAGGGTGTTATGTTGAAAAATAAAATATTTTTTAAACAGAAAAATAACGTTTTCATTAAAAAGTCACTCTTCCGTCAAACAGCCCTCGTATATACAAATTGCGATAAAAAATTATACACAGGGTGTCCTAAAATATTTCAACCTAATCTGAACCAGCATATAAAACTGCATAATATTGCTCATTTAACTAGATCTCTAGTTTTCAAAATAAGAAAGATACCCATCCCACTCTAATTAGGACACCCTGTATAGGATGTATAATAATTTTACCTGCCGAATAGCATCTGAAAATATTGACATTGGAAATAAATATTGCATCTTATAACTTTAAAACAGCGGACCAAAAAGTGACATATTTAATTTTTTAATGGAATAAAATTGTTATTTCGCTGTTTCATTAAACATCCACTTTAATCGTCTATCTCACAATCCAATCGGAGCATAATTAAATTATGAACGTATTCGATTAATTTCAATGGCAATAGGAACAATTCACGTTTTAATAATTATAGGGGACGCATTGAGTGTTCATGAATGGGTTACTATACATCGCTTCTGAATATTCCACGAACCGATTCATTAAATGTACAGGGAATAATTCACAGCACCAACATTGATCCAGTCAAATAACCACCACAAGTGCACAATCGTACAGGGTAGAAATTTATTAATTCATCCCCCGCGATGCGAAATCGTCTTGCTTTTCACGGATATTAACCCCCAACCCCCCAATTAATCCCCGACCTCGTCAAAGCGACCGAATGTCAACCAATTTCCTGCGAGAAACAGACGTTCTGGATGGAGAATACCGTGAACTCTAATTATATCACCGTAACTGCGGTTCCGATAAGAGGCCTTGTTTTAGATAGAGGCTTCCGCCCTCTTCAGGATTCAAGGAAAGTGCTGTAGTATTAAATTCAAAGGTGACTATTGCATCGCAAAATAATAGTTACAAACAGTTTAAGGATTTTAATCAAGAACTAGACATAACATTACTTACATATCTAGAGAGATATGTGTAATAATCATAATAATAATAATTTATTTGTATGTCGACTCTCAGTGGAGTATTACATTGTCAATATTATATACTTATTACACTAAAATAAAATACAGACAAATACAAAATTTCAAATATAAAAATTTATATATACTTGAATCTAGATCCCGTGTACTCCGACATATTGAAAATACACCGCTGTATTAGAAGTATGAGATGCTTTTAAATCAATGGATAGTTTATTGTACACTACTGTGCAAGCATACAGGGTGTCTACGTTAAAAGTTTACGGGGTTGCCGTTGTACTAAACATTTCAAAAAAATCCTCGTCACACGGTTGAATCAGTTATCCTCATGTGAAATATTTTCAGGCTCATCACTTCCGGTTCCACCGGAAGTAGCACCAACTTTCTTATTTTAAATAGAACACCCCATATATTATTTTATTTTTTAATTCCTCGCTTAAATTGGAACATATTTTGTAAGAACGTATGTACACTTATCTCTTCCAGTTTTCAAGAAAAAAATGTAATTTTAAAATGTTGACCTCTAAAAGGTAGCCTGAAATATGTCTATAACTTCTCTTAGGAATAAGATAAAATTATGAGTTATATTTCTAATTGTACCTAGAGGATGCCTCTATGAGTAAAATAATTGGAAACTGTCAATTTTGGTAATAAGTGTTCATAAAATGTCAATATCTAAGTGCCTTCTTAAATATCCCGCAATTCATGTTTTTTTAATGGAATTCCACATGTTTTATTGCATAGCACGATTGGGAGAAACATGTACTACAAAAAAGTATAAAACAACCATACTCCTAAAGCAAGTATTTTTTTAATTATTGCGAAGATTACTTTTTCTTCGCCTGTCTGCAGGGTATAATTTTGCATGTCACAAGTGCACTTTAGTAGTCATGTGATATGTTTTTGTTTTGTTGCTATTGTAATGCAAACTGTCAAATAATAAAACCATTTAGAATAAAGTATTACAGAAATCAAAATCAACAAAATGAATCTTTTTTGAAATTTTTAGTACAACGCCAACCCCGTTAACTTTTAACGAACGGTTTACCGTAGACACCCTGTAGAGTGCTGTTTTCTCATAAAACGTTGTTCGATGGGGAGTTGTGGGTACTTTCATCCCATGGCGCGTATCGTAGTTGTGCGAATTGTTATTTTTATTAAATTGTCGGTAATTTTTATAAACCTAGAATGCACATTTATAGATGAAGACACCCGCCACTGTTAGCATTTTCTTTTCAATAAAAGTGTTACGGCATAATTCAATTTTTCCAAGGTTGAAAATCAGCCGAACGATTCTCTTTTGCGCCACAAATATGTGAGTAGTGGTGTATAATTGTCTAATCTAGATGCAAAAGTTTATAAATAACATTGCATTTATAGCAATATTTGGCGCGTCTAATAAACATAAGTCGTCATAGACATAATCGCATGTCTATTAGCGCGAATTAAACGTAAATTTTAACCTGCAAGTGTAATACACGTTTTTACGTAATTTTTCCCATCTGAATTCTGTATTCCATGTTCTTTCTTGTTTTTTTTTCTATTTCACATTTATAATGATGCAAGAGATGGAATTTTGGACTTTTCGAATGATAGACGTCAGATTTTGACAAAGTCCAATTTATTTTAATGAGGGAACGAAACATATAAATTATTAATTGTCAGCCATAAAACCACCGTCTGTATTAATTTATTGTTCTGTACTAAAGGCATACACAAGGATATTTGAAAATATTTACATTGGAATTAAATATTGTATCTAATAATTTTAAAACAACGAATCTAAAAGTGACAAGTTTAAACAGCTAGAGGAATAAAATAAATATTTCGCTGTTGTATTAAACATCCGCTTTAATCGTCCATATCTAAGGAATAAAACATGACTTAAGAGGTAAAATTGCATAAAAATAATAATTAATAATGATGATTAATCGTTTATCGTAGACGATGTACCTCGGAGTCCAAGTGCTATTATCACCTACAATAATAACCGATGATTTTTGTAGGGTACTAAGATACAAATCAAATGCTAAGGCCCATATCTATAGTCCGTACTTGAGCATGAGTTCGACTCAAGTTGTATATTTGGTTGCGTATTTTCTATAAACGTTTATGCACCAAACGCAACCAAATATACGGAAATACACGACTTGAGTCGAACTCATGCTCAAGTACAGACTATAGATATGGGCCTAAGAGTTCGGTTCTCGTCTAGAGGAGGAACATTTACATAGTTCGATTTCCTTCCGGATATATTTTATTTTTATAGCATATTATCATAAATTGGGGCTATAAGAGCAATAGTGGACTAGCCTACAGTGACTATATATAAACAGTGTGGACATACGATGTATTATTTTCTATTGGTTGTTAGTCACGCGGTACAAATCGCCATTTTCAGGCCAGATTTGTGGTAGTTTTCATGAGTTCCTATGTGCAACCTTGGTTATTTTATGTAAAACGTTGACTTTATGGTGATTTTAAGTTGTTAATATCGTGTAATATTGTAAAGATTAGACTTATGCCCAATTGTGTTATACTAGTTAAACTACAGATGATTTATATTTTGAATAATATCTTCGAATAATATAATAATGAATAATATAATAAGAATTATCTTCGCCTTCCACCTCACAGAGTCACGAAATTCATATTCCAACATGGTTGAATGCTAGCAATGAATCAATGGAATCTTTGGATTTGCCTGGAGAAAAGGACCGTACGAAATAACAGGAAAAATTTAAGATGTATGGAAAGTAGTTGAGATGTAGATGTAGCTAGCAGTCAAAATTTTAATTTGAAAGAATTTTATATTAAAGAAATGGAAGCGCAGGATTCATTAGAAATTCTGAATTGTCATCAATATAAATCCAAAATGATTCGAAGATTTGTGGTTTTTAGATTAAAAATTGATTCGAAGAAAAAAATTAATCTCATGAAGCGCTATGCTAGTAAATATGCTTTTCAGCACCAGAATTGATGTTATATTTATTGTTTCAAAAGATGAATACTAGATGGTTTGTATAAACTGCAGTCAACCCATATATGAATCAATAAATCTATGATTATTTTCAGTGTTATTATTTTTTATATATTGTCCCTGTATTCAAATATATATGCCTCAAATATCTAAATGTGTTTTGTAAAGTTTTTTTTTATTACATCCTATTTTGTAACAAACATTTTGTTTATTTCAATAGAATTGAAATAAAAATGTAACTGAAATATTTAAATTTAGTATGCAAAATTTAGGCCTGCCTCTTATTCGTTGTAATGTATGTAAGTTTGGCCTGAAAATGGCCTCCGATTTCTTTATGTCAACACTGTCTTTATATGGTCACTGTAGACTACCCTACTAGCATACGCCGTGGAGAAAATGAGTTTTTCTCCCGCAAACCTCACCCGCATTTTTCATAGGAAAAGATACTGCACGCTATCGACTAGTTTTTTAAATATATTTTGCAAAATATATTTAAATATTTTAAATCCCCGGATTGAGTTTACAAGAGGGTTTTTTTTTTAATTTTTACTGTTAGGTAAAAATGTTATGGGAATTAAAATTCCTGCTTAGTCTGAAACTACCATTTCAGTCATTAAAACATTGATTTATTTATACAGAGTGTTGGCTAAATATAAAAAATTAAATCTAATTTTGACATTTTATGTCAAATAATTATGAAAAATAACATCATTTAAACAATCTCCCGCCATTTTCATCACACAGTTCAAGCCTGGTATGGAACTCCTGAAGACTGTTTTAGATTTCTTCAATAGTTATTGATGCAAATGCCTCTCGTAGGCGACGTTTTAAATTTTCTGCTTTTTTAATGCTTTTAAATGTAATTTTAAATTCCTTTGGCAAATAGTAAATACATAAGTGTCAAAATAAGATTTCAATATTTTGATTTTGCCAACACCCTGTATAAAGAAATCAAAGTTTCAATAACAGAACTGGTAGTTTCAGACTAAGTAGGAATTATAATTCCTATAAAAAATTTACTTAAAACTAAAAATTAAAAAAATATCCCTCTTGTAAACTCAATCCGGGGACATACTGTATATGTGTAATAATATTTAGATTTAAAAAAATATTTTTGAATTA
Organism: Othius punctulatus; assembly: GCA_951805005.1. Lineage (NCBI taxonomy): Eukaryota > Metazoa > Arthropoda > Insecta > Coleoptera > Staphylinidae > Othius > Othius punctulatus. The sequence continues at coordinate 91,437,049 of OX638139.1, forward strand.
TTAGGTTTTGTGGGTCAGTCCACTCTTGCTCTGATTAATGCAATAACCATTGCATTTGACACCAATCATCAAACAAAAATCCTACAAAAAAGCCAAAAAAGGAAAATCGTTATACTTTCATTCATAGAAACAAGTTATTAATATAGTTTTTATTGTTTTCTTCTTAATTGGAGTACTTACTGGTAGTTTATATATAAAGATGTTTTCTTGTTTTTATTATTGTAATATGTCTTCTTGACCTTACTAGCTAGTTTCTGCTATCTTTCAGCCATCTTCAGAGGTGAATTCTACAATTTATATCTTTAAATATACACTCAGATGCAAAAAAAACCGGGTCATTGGGTCGTTGTTTGCAAAAAAACCCTTTTTTTTAAATTTTGATGTTGGTATAGTCCTTAAAATGTAAGTTTTTGTATTTTACAATCATAGAGACCATCATGATGTAGAAAAAAATAACATATGATACTTATCAGTTTATTTAATAAGCCAAAATAACATTTAAAGATATGCGTTCTTCACTACCTATTGCTCATTCGGCATTATGCATAGAGAATCAAGGTGGCTATTAGGTTTTGACTTGTTTGTTTTCGATTAATTGTCATTTTCATTATTAATCTCTGTTAAGTTTATATTGCAGAAATGTACTTTATTTAGTGTATAAGTACATTATCGTTTTCGCTTATTAATGTTCATTAAATAAATAATAAGTACCATATGTTGCTTCTATCTACATCCTGACGGTCTCTTTGATTGTAAAACACTAAACATTTTATTATAAGGACTACACCAACATCAAAATTTAAAAAAAGAATGGTTCTTTTGCAAACAATGACCCAATGACCTGGTTTCTTTGCATATGAGTGTAGAATGTATATTAAAAATAAGTTTGTGTTTTATGTGGTATATGTGTATTACGTGTATGTATATTTTAATTTAATTTTACTTACTGTTTGAGTTTTATATATTCGATATTAGATAAGATTTGTATAAATGTTTAGACCTTTTTAAAAATTAATTATGTATTCGTCAAATTTTAAAGTTTATGTTATTTCTTGATGTTTCTGTAATTTAGAATCTGTAAGGATTTAAAAAAATATATATAGTGGTTTAAAATTTAGTTCTGTTTGGTCGTTTAAACATATTGTATTAGGTTCTGTATTTATTAATTTATCTATTTCATATGCCTCTAATTAAATTTCTTAGAGTCCTTTGTTATTGTTGTATAATAATTTTGTGCTGGTGTTTATGTCGAAGGTGTGGTTGTTGAAATTTAAATGTCTTCCAAAATTTGATATAGTTTTGTCTCTGATATGTTCTTTAATTATTGTTCTGATGGCTCTTCCTGTTCATCCAATGTATTTTGCATCTTAGTGCAAAAACTCCATTTTTGTCTAAATTTTTAGTATGATCTTTTGCATTAAATAATTTTGTTTTTATTGTGTTTTTGGTTCTAAATGAAATTTTAATATTATAGTTTTTTAATGTTTGATTGATTTTGTCGCAGATGTGTCCTTGGTAAGTAAGTGATCTGTATTGTATATTGTTAGTGTTTTTTAGTGATTGTTTAATATTATTTGATATATTGTTATTAATAATTGTTACGTTTTCTTTTGAAATATGTGTATGTTGTTTTTTTAATTATTTTATTAATTGTTTATAATTTAAAGTTGTTATTAATTGTTGTTTCTTAATTTTTGTTTATTGGATTTATTTTATCATTTTTGTTTAGTGGTGAAGTGAGCAATCTGTTAATTAGCGAGTACAGTGAAGAGTATATGTGTGTTCTATGGTGGAATGAGTCTGCTGGGATAATTATGTTGTTGTTTGTAGGTTTTCTGTATATTTTGAAGTTTAGTTTGTTATATATTTATATATATATATATATATATATATATATATATATATATATTAATGTCTAGGAAGTTTATATTATTATTTTGTTCTATTTCAAGTGTGAATTTTATGTTTTTGTATAACATGTTAATGTAATTGTCTAAATCTGAAATGTTATGTTTGTCGTCGTTTTTCCACATAATTAAAATATCGTCAACATATTTTTTCCCAAGTAGTAAGTTGTAAAATAATTTTTATTGCTGATAATATTGTTTTCTAACTTATCTTAGCATATATTTGATAATATTCCACTTGTAGGTGCACCCATTGGGAGTCCATCAGTCATTTAGTAATAATTGTTATTAAAAGGCAAAAATTGTACTGTATTGTTAATTTAAATATTTTTTTTATGTCTGTATATCCTTTAATGTCGTGTATGTGTTCTTTGATTATATTTTTCGTGTAGTTTAATGTTTCTGTTATAGATATATTAGTGTATAAGTTAGTTATGTCAAAATAAATTAGAATTAATCAAACAAATCAATAAAATAAAATTACCACAAGAATGCACATTAGCTTCTTTTGACATAACTTACTTATGTTACATAAAAAAGTAATGGTAGTAGAAGTGATAATTATAAGTACCTACATGATATTTTGTATTTTGTATTCTTAGGATTTATATCGAATTCAACGTGCTATTATCGAATATTACTAACGAAAACATGATAACGGTAAGAATAATCGATGAAAAGTTAGCGTACTTGCCACTCGCACCAAATGTCCTAGGTTGCGCCCAGCATTTTAGAGTGGTAAAAATTGTCTAGCATCAAAGTGGATGAAGCGAAATTCATAAAGGCAAAATTTCCAGGTGTGTTAGATAGTTTCCTGGCGAAGGTAATTGCCATAGCAGCAAAAATAGATCGTTGATAAATAAACCAATTATAGTAATATATTATCTTTATCTTATATTTTACTAGCATACTTATTTCAAGTTTCACCATAAAGTTCAGTTTTTTTGTGTGCCCGATCGATTTCTGAGCGTATAGGAGGCGAATTAACCCTCCCTACCGCTATAACTTCAGTGTAAATATTAATTATCGGTGAGCTATTCCGCTGTGGAGTTTATGAGCTGATGTGAAGAGTTTATGGCCTCACGACCATTTCACTTTACGCACATATTACACGCACCTCACCACAGTTGATCATTCTAGATCTAAAACGAACCAATAATTACAAAGAGGAGTTCTCCTTTTTTTGGGGGCTTGCTTAACAGTGATATGGGAAGCGGCGCTTGTAATATTATTCAAATTCACTCTTTGAGGAAATAATAAGTGTACAAATGAGGCGTTTATTTAAAAAATAACAAATGTCCAAAAATGCACAAATCGAGTTATTAACAGTAAACGGCTCTCAAGACCAATGTCTATGCACTAACAAACCCGTTTTTTCGAAAAACAATACAAGTCGCGTGTAACAGGCCAATGAAAATATAGCAATTCTTTAAAAACGGCACATGTCCATCGGTTTTTTTTTCTTAAGTGTCAATATCTAAACAAAAAGCAAGAAAAAATCATCAGCAAAACTGAAGAATCTTAATGGGTTTCTTAGAGGAACCCCAAAATATATCATTTTATGAACCGCTTTTTGCAGAGCAATATTTGAGGTGCTCAGAAGAGTAGTGGATCAAGTCCATTTTTCTAAATTTCGTCGATAACGTACTCACAGTATACATTAGTACGTTCTACGTTCAGTAGAAAAATGACTCAAGTAACAAATTTATTTCGTATGCTGTTTATCGACTCGTCCTCATTGTGCACTGACAAAAAGCTTATGACGTTCAGTGTAGTAATGGTTTATGTTCAATTCAGTGTAATAGTGGATTTATGTCCAGTATGTCCTAACCTATAAAATTTGCGTGTTTATATATTCAACAATGGATTCGTCAACATCATCTCAAGAACCTTATCAATCAAGTGGATCGGAATATAAAAATAGTACTGATAGTACTTCCGATACTTCCGGTGGTAAGTAATATAATTGTAATTTTTATGTTCATGTGTCGGATACTAAATTTATATGTCATCCTACAATAGAACGAAAAATGTATGTTGTCACAGATGATGATCAACTTCCGATAAATGAGATAAGAAGCAACACTTTATATGAGCCGACTGCACAAACTGCGACAGAGCCTATAGAGTCTAAAAACGGAAAAAAACGATTAGTTAAGAAGTCTACTTGGAAAGTAAATATACGAAAGCATCACTGAAATACTGGACAAGACTATATTACAAAATCTGGAAAAAATGTTCCTTCTAAAGCCTTTTCCAATAACCCCTGTAATTGCAGACAGGGCTGCGTCCAAAAAATTGCAGAGCATCAACGAAGAGCCATTTTTGAATCTTTTTGGAAACTGGCCTACTATTCCCGGAGAAATGTGTTTATCAGAGGACTAGTAAAAGTCAACACAGTCAAAAGAAAACGTGTTAGAGATTGCTCACATCCGGAAAAGCATGCGTACTTTGAATATGCTTTTAGAGTAGATAACACAACACACCGTGTGTGCAAGAAATATTTTGCAGAAACGTTGCAAATTAGTACCGGTAGACTACATAGGTATATATCTAAAGACGAAATGATTCCGGTGACTGATCAACGTGGCATGAATCCTAGAAAAAAGCTAGACGATTTAAAAATTGTGAAGCATATCAATGCATTTCCCGCGTACCAAAGTCATTATTCCCGAAAAGATAATCCCAAGAAAAAATATTAGAATGAAAATTTAACTATAAGTAAAATGTACAAATTGTACACCGAACAATGTGTCGCCGAGGAATTGATGCATTGAAGAAAAAATTGTATTACCATGTATTTAATACAAAATTCAATTTAAGTTTTAAACCTCCAGCAAAAGATACATGCCAAATATGTGACCAACTGCAGAAGAAAATAGCTGCAGAGCAGGTTGAAACCAAGAAGAAGGCTCTAGTAGCAGAAAAAACATTACACCTTGCTAAGGCCGAACACGCACGAACATGTCTTCATGAGGATCAAATGCTTGCAATGAAAAGTACGTGGCAACATTCGATCTTCAAAAAGCGCTTCCGTTTCCCAAGCTATCTACATCAGTAGCATACTATAAAAAAATCTATATGTTTATAATGTAGGAATCCATTCTTCTAATGAACAAACGGGATTCATGTATATGTACGACGAAACCGAAGGTGGGCGTGGATTTCAAAATGTAGCATCATGTAAAGCATTTACAAGAAAATGCTCCAAGTCATAAACATATTGTTTTGTACTCTGATCCTTGCACCGGTCAGAACAGGATCATTAAATTATCACTGTTTTTACTAAAATTAGTGCAAGATCCTCGAATAGCTGCCGAAACTATAGATCACAAATTCCTGGTGTCAGGACACTCGTATTTGCCAAATGACGCCGATTTTGGCGTTATTAAAAAGGCAAGTCGCAAGAATACACATATTTACTCCCCTCAACACTGGATGGATATTGCACGGACTGCTAAAAAGCAGGATCCAAAATTTATAGCTTTTGAAATAAAAAGAGAAGACTTTTTTCTACAAAACACTTGGAATCAGCAATACAGAATCGAAAAAAAAACTGTTGATGGATACGCATACAGATGGCTGAATATCCGTTGGTTAAGATTTGAGAAGACTTCGCCGACTTCATTCAAATTTAAACAGACTTTGAATGAAGCTGTTGATTTTGATGAAGTAAATCTTAGTAAAACTGTGTGTGGTCGACTAAGAACTTCACTTAATATAGGACAGGAGCAATTGTATCCAACATAGCGAATTGTGACAGACTCAAAAAAACAGCACATGATGGATTTACTGCCCTATATACCGCCAATATACCATACATATTTCAAAAACCTACCTATTGCATCCAAAACAAGATAAAATCGCATTGACAATATAGAAGATAACAATAATGAAGATGATGAGCCTTTCTATGAATAGAGGAAATTAACTTCCTTCAGAGTAGCCATGGTTTAAGTCCACTTTATTTATATATATAAACAATCTTTATTAGGCTATCGACCCCATAGGGTCTTTCCGCCTTCTTTATTTATATTATTTGTGAATAATTTTTTTTTAATTGTTAACTTTTTGCTATACGATAATAAAGTATCATGTTTATAATTAGCGAATTTGTTTGTAATTTTTGTCTACATTTTGTTGCAAATTAATAAAGTAAAAACCTCTTTAAGGCTTGATGACTTAACAAAGAATTTTATGGACTTGGTCCATTTCTCCTCTGAGCACCCCATTTGAGGGTTGTTGATGAGGAACCCGAACTAGACGAGGATGACAACAGTAGTGGTTTTAATTTATATTTAAAAAATTTGAAAAAGGAAAGTTTATTTTGTATATTAACTTTATTTTGTATTTTAATTTGTTCGCATTAAAAAATGTCCACCTAAAAACAACACAAATTCAACTTCCTTCCCAGTTCTAATTTAAAATCATTTTTATTTTTAAAAAAGTTGAAATAAATACAACAGAATAGCCTGATTTATTTTCCCAGTACTTTAAGTATAACTTCCACTGTAACCTTATTTAAATTTCCCACAAATCTAATTTTTGGACAAAATAAACGCCTCAAATGCTATGTGCATTAGGAAATGAAGTCCCTATTGGCTGTTTATGAACTTATGGCAAAATTGTATTGTCACAAACTTACAGTGCGTATTTTGGGCAATAATCTCCCTGGTAGATAAATTGCAGTGAATATTTGGCCCTGAGGTTGAGGGTTCAGGTGTAGAGTTCCAGGCAGCTGATTGCTCATTAGCATTCTATGTGGCTAGTTTTATGCTATCTATCAGTGAGATAGCTTAGACGTTTGATTTAAGAGAAGATTTGTCATTGATGTCATTTGATGCATAACTTGACCTAGCATATTTATGAGATGTTCAAAGTTGGTTGATTTGTGATTTATGTTTTCGGTTTCAATTGATGGTGGAATTGGAGAATTTGGTTGTAATGTCTGGGCGAATGATTGAGCTGAATTGTCACTGATTTGTGTAATTTTAGATTTGGGTTTATGGCGTGGTTGGGCCTGGGGAAATTTGATGTTTTGCAGGTCTTTGTATATTTGACAACCTTTACAATATTGGCTGGATGGTTTTCATTACAGAGGACGCACTTAACGTCGTTTGATCTTGTTTTCCTGGTGCAGTTTTCTGAGACTGTATTCTGAGAGGTGGTCCTCAGCACACTTGATACACATTGGAAGTAAGTAAAATAATTTTCTTTTCTTCAATTTTTGGTCCATTACATAGTAGAGATACACGGTTTTTTTGAGTCATCAATACTTGTTCAAATTCATGAATTTATTTTAAAAATAAATCTCGTGATTTGAATCACATTTAAACTGGCCAAAAATTATCAGAAATATAAAAAAATCAACTAAATCAAATAAATCATGATTTATTTGATTTAAAAAATAAATAAAATTGTAAGTGAACAAGAAATTAAATTGATGGTATTAGTTTGGTTAACTTACTGGTAAAGATATTTTTTAGTTTATTTTATTATTTATTTATTTTTATTTTTGCCTTACTAGTTTCGGTTTGTTCAGTAAACCATCGTCAGAGGCTTGATAAGTGTAATTTTGCTTCGTATATATTTTGATTTTATTTCATTGTAAATGTTTGAAATTATATTTTAATAAAAATCTATCTATCATCTATTAAAACCGTAAATATTTTTTAATGGTATTCATAACCGGTTCATTACGGTACGATTCTAAAGGCAAATTTTTAATATGTAAATATTTGCTTCCGTAATTATTTTAGACCAAAACCGTAAATATGTTTTATGTAGAGAAAAAATGCCGCTTCTATTGCTGCTATTTTTCAGTCCTTTCTATTTTCCTCTAACCGAAAAACTGTGGAAATTAATTCTGGTACTTTGACAAAAATAGCTATATCAGTCAGTTCAGCATGTCAATTGTTGCCATAACAATTATTAAATTTTATCTACGACTGCTTGGATAAGTGACGAATTTGAGATTTATTTGAGTTACGTAATTGAACTCATTTAATGCAATTAAATGAAAAATACACTAATTTTTTAATACCAATTACTATCAAATTTATTAAACAATTACTTATGAACATTAATAATAACATGTTTACATACAGGCAAGTGTATTCCAGAGAACATTTCTGTTTTAGGAATTCCCCTTTGCCCGCGGGCCTTTTTATTGTTAACAATCAAGATGGATTATAATACGGATAAAACCTTAAACTTAATGAAAAGGGCTAGTACGCCAAAACTTATCCAAATACATCAAAAATAACATTAATAGTAAGTACAGAATAATACCTTAAATAAATAACTGGTAATATGGATAAAACCTTAAACTTAATATTTTTTTTTTATTTAAAATTAAATGTGCTTTTATAAAAAATAAATGCTTTAAATTGAATTCATTATTCTATCTATAACCCGACCCCTCTTTCAGACAATGCTTTCTTCATCTGTACTGTGTTTTGAACAAAATAATAAAAGGCACATCCGTAATCTAGGTAAGTATACCATACGATTCTGTAGTTATTTCTGTAGTTACCCCTCTTTCAGCCAATGCTTTCTTCATCTGTCCTGTGTTTTGGACAAAATAACAAAAGGCACATTCATATTTAGGTAAGTTTACCATACGATTCTGTAGTTACTTTTATAATCTAAGATAAAAAATAAACTTTAAAAATAAACATTTTTTTTTTAATTTTGATTGGATTTTTGCAATTGTTTTTTGATTTTTTTATGTAAATTTATGTTTTTTTTCCAAAAATATGTGCTTTTCTAAGTGATTTTTTATGTTTCTTTAATGCTTTTTATACGGTCTTTAGTAATGATATTCGTCGGTAGTGGTTGCAGTTTAACCTCTCTCGTTTCTTGTATACTGGGCATATTATTGATGTACTCCATTCCGTGGATATTACATTTGTACTATATATATAATTTAAAAATGGCTTGGTCAATTATGAATTTACAGAAAAAAGTACGAATTTCTTAGAACATGGATTAAGTAAATGTCTCGTGAAAATGTAAATATGTTTTTAGATGCATTGAAATTAAAAAATCTTTAAATTTTGGACTTGGCCACTTTTTCCTGTATACCAACGATATATTCAAGAAAGTTTATACAGAGAGCGCATAAAGTATTAAACCTGGCTTTATTTTTTCCCATGTATATTTTTTTGAAAAATGCTTCAACAGGTCCAAATTTAATTTAATACTTTTACTTTAACGCACCTTTTCTCAATTTTTTTCAAATGTTACATATTGAAAATGTCATCTGTTGAAAACATAATAAAAAGTACTATCAAAATAAATAATAAAATATATAGGGTGTCATTTAAAAAAAATGGCTCTGACGTCATAACTTCAAAACGGAGAGAGATGGAAAATTGAAAATGGTCTGAAAATATTTTTTGAAAAAAAATCATTTTGACATGTTGAAGCGTTTTTCGAAAATTTATACATGGGAAAAAAGCCAGGTTATAATTCTTTATGCGATCTCTGTATATTTCTTTACATCATTTTCTGTGTTATTCTGCCTAATTATCAGATCATGAAAATATATGGTATAATTGGATGTTTTGGAGTGCTAATAAGAGTCCATTTTCACAATTTATTTAAATTCTTGGTGCTACTACATTAATTGCTTTATTGACGGATGATTTTTATTTGATACTTTTGCACTTTCTGCGTTAAAATATTTTATTTTTGGCATTTTGGATGACTAATTATAAGGTCATCAATACAATTTAATAATGTTTTTTTTTATATTTTGGCATTATAAGTGAAACAGTCAGGTGGAATGAGGTAATTCAATAATAAACTTTTGTGTTATTGTCATTTTACGCATATTTCCATGTTTCATTTGATTAACTTATCACTAAGTTTGTTCGGAAAGTCATAAATCTTGGTTTGGTATATAATGGAGAAAATAATTACAATCGTTGCAGTAACGAGGTCATCAAGAGCTGAATTCAATTGTTCTACATGCTCGCATTATTGCAACTGTTTTTATTGTATCTACATTTTAACCTTGTGATGTGTTTTTGGCTGTAACAAGTGCCGCAATAGAAAACCAATTCCTCGTTACTGGCGCGCTTTGGAGCTGTATTCCATTACATTACACTATACACAGTGCTCAATCACGTCTGTGCCATCAATCTAGCGAACCGCGAGGGCCCCATTCACAATTAACCGCCGGCTAATTGCCGCGGCCCCCACGAACCCCCTCCATCGCCTTGTTTACCCGCACACCCCGTCATAATATCGACGCGATCAGCTGAGTGCGGGGCGGCGGAAGGCGCCCCCAGCGGGTAGCACGAAGGGGCCGTACACACACCATGTGCACAACACCACCGCCACACTTGCGGAGCGGGCGGGCGGGCGGATGATCAATATATACACCTGTTTACGGGACTCCGGGACTCCGGGGCTCCGGGAGGGCTCCGCGCGCACTTACCTAGTGGACCTGGCGCCTCCGCCAGGAAGCCGCCCCCAGGTGCGGCCTTCGCCCCGGCCACTGGAGCACGGTGCACACTAGGAAAACCGCCGCGCTGTTCCCGTTTCCGTTTCCGTTTTCCCGTCGGCGACGCGCGGCATGACACGCCTGGAGCGCAGAAGGTAAACTGAGCAGGCGACGCACGGGTCCCCCACGACGAGGACGGAGCGACGCAGGAGGAGAGCGCAAGTGCCGACCAGGAAAAACGGATCCTCGATAACCCGGGCCTGCACGAAATTTTCGAGTGACACCGTTTTTGCACCGAAAAACTTCGGCGATAACAATTTGCGTTTCAGGGAATTCCAGCATAAAAACTATTTGTACTTTTAATCTGAGAATTGACGCAATTTTACTTACATAAGGAGAGATATTTACTATGTTTTAAATTTGTTATCTAAATATAAAGTTGGAGGAATTGCGATAATAACAACAAGAAACAAACACAGCCTGCTGTACAGCGGAGTAGACGAGAAATAAAGAGCAGCAGAAGGTGACATGGAAAGGTATATCATCGCGAGTACTCTCTGTCACACTTAAAAATAAAGAAACTACCAAGACAATAATTGTAACTTATGTACATTCATGGACTCAAAGAATGTCACTGGTCGCTGGGACACGGCGGTTCGCCGTCTTTATCTCGCCGAGCGCGATGAGGACGGGGTTGCATTCGGAGCTATTCGGCGTTCAGTGTTTCGTTCGGTGTTGTCGCTGAGTGACCGGCTCCCTAAAATTTACCTGGAGGGGCTCTGGGTCCGCTATTCTCTATGCATCCCATAAAAGAAAAATATTTTTCGTCTACATCATTAATTTATATACAGTGTCTGCCAGAAAGTTGGACACATGGAAAAATATTTTATTATTAACTTTTCAGTAAATGTTATTCTTCCAAACAGTTTCTGCATTATTTCAAACTCAATTGGCAATCGTCGAAGTAAATTATCTGGTTGCATGTTTTGAAATGCTTAATACCTTTTTTCTACAATCACTAAATAAAGTAACTTTTTTGCTCGATACTGACAACGAAAAGTTGACGCTTATTTAAGACTTGTTTTTCTCGCTAGCCGCACAATATAAACTAAAAAATGCGCGTCGTCAATAGCAACTAATAAATCAACGTTCTTTTAAAAGAACTCAATCATTTTTTATGTGATTTTAGAAAATATGTTGTATGTAATACGAGCAAAAAGTGGCATTATTGCTTTCAGGTAAATGCCAACTCTCACTTTCAAGCAATAATATATCACGTTTCGCTCTTAATACATACTAGTTATTTATTATCAACTTATTGTTGTTAGTGTCGAGCAAAAGGGCCTACTTTATTAGTGATTGTAGAAAGAATTTATTAAGTAATTCAAAACATGTATCGGACTATTATCCTGCACAACCGTAATTATGTTCAGCTCCTCCTCCGGGTATAGAGTTCTCACCGTCGGAATTAGACTGTTTTCAAGAATATCCACATATTCCCTGGACCACTTTCTTATTTCTTAATTCTCTAGGACCACTTTCCATTATCCACCCCCAATATCCAGCAGAAACTCGCCCGCTCCTGTTATTCGGCCGGACATGCTGCGGTTCAAACCTTGTTCCATTGATTCTCTAAAGAAAGACTGGAGCATCATCAGAAGACGAAAATGTTTTTTCATCGGTAAATACGACTTTGCTCCAGCCTCTATTTAAATTTTCTTGACAAAATGCAAGCCTCCTCGCAGCATGGGCCGGCGCCAACAGGCATTTTCGAGCCGGGAACAGATTTTTAATTCCAGCAATCTACGTCGAATTGTTCTTGTACTACAATTCAAGTTTAAGTCTTCAGCAATTTTGATGCTGGTTGTAAATGGATGATCCCGAGCAAAATTTATAATATCTTGATCTTGATGTCCCGAAGTCGCTCTAACCCTACCATAAGGAGGAGTTACCAGATCTTGTTCCTCATTATATTTAGAAATCCATCGAAATATTTGACGCGTCTGAAAAATAATCAAAAATTAGAAAATGGAAATAGAAACACAGCTGAATATATTAAGAAAATTGTAATTCAAATTTTACAATCCTACGATATTAAATTGAAGAAAATTTATACTATAACAACTGCTAACGGATCCAACATAATTTAGACATTCAAAAGTGTTTAGATAGATTGTGATTATAGGTGAATTCAACAGATCAGGTCAGCACTATCAGGTAATATAAAGTCGGGTAAATCAGGTCTTAATCTATCAGGTAAATATAAAATGTTCAAGTCCGAAATGTGTAAAATTGAATTTAAATTGTGTTTGATATTATGCAGTGGATGAACAATTTGGAATATAAATTTGACTTGAAACGATAAAAGTTATGTAAAATTCTTATCAAAATTGAATGAAGAGTTAAATGTTTACAGTAATGTTATTAGATCATTTTTTTTAGTTATGTTAAAATGTACAATTTTTCTCACTAACCGTTCACTGAATGGTAAGTAAATTACTTACCGTTTTGTTAGACGTAGCAACCGGTAACAACAACTTACTGTCATGGAAATAGACATGGTACACTAATAAAAACAACCTATCGTGCAAAAAAGTATATTAGACCCCCGTTTTTTTTTAAATGTTTAACCTTCTAATGCGTAAAAAAGTAACACCTAAAAATAACTGCTGGTAAAAAAATTAACCCGGCGCTCAAAACGTCGGAAATCCAGGGCTAGTCATTAATATGGAAAAGCTCGATTGCACCTATACCGTTAATGATATTGAAATCAACCAAATTGCACTGCAAACGGGAGGCCAAAGTGCAGTTTGTAAAATTATTTTGTAATATACAGGAACCATCGGAACCAACTACGACGAAAATATTTTCTTTTGCTTTTTCTGATATACTGACTTTGTCATCTTTAAAGGCAGTTTAATCTAACGTAATTGATAATCGAATCACTTTTACATTTATCTAAATCAACACAAATATTTTCTAACTAATTATTTGACTTAAATTTTATTTATCAATACAAAATGACTCCAGTTCTGAGTTTTCAATAAAAGGCAGAAATTGTTTCAAAAACCATCACCATCTTTAGAAATTAAATTATGTTGACGTCAAAATATTCTGGTGTTTTGATTATTGATACTAACAAATTGCGTTTACACCCTGCTATAAATGAGCAAATATTATATGCAATCCAATAGACAAAATTGATCGCTTAAATTATTCTGGAGGTTCTGAATTGGCATGTTCCCGTAGTTTCACAAAACGATATGCCGAACATTTTCGCGCCTTTAGACATAATCAAAATTGCAGTGCATTCGATAACCATAGTTTAGATTGTATATATGCATTTCCACAAATCGAAAACTTAAAAATATTACATAACTGTATCGAAGGCGAGCAGCTTAATCTTCTAGAAGCCGTAGAAATTCATAAACGTAATAATAATACGCTCGTTAACCAGTCGAATGAGCAAACCAACGTAATTAGCACATCGCTTTTTAAAACTATATAAATAGTTAAGCGATTTGTCAAAACTCTACCTGAATAGATTTTTTTTTAATTTATGGGCTGCATAGATAATAGGGACCCAAAGTTGCTTCAGGTAAATTTTAGTTTGCCGGCCACTCAGATGACTGAACACAGAATTCCTCCGAATGGAGTTTCGTCTCTGCCGTTCCCGACGAGACAAGGATGGCGAACCGCTGGCTCTTAGTGACAGTGACATTCTTAGAGTCCATGACTGTACCAAATGAGGATTACACAGCAGACAACAAAGACATATTTTTGATATTATTAAACCAAGCAACAAAAGGAGGCAAAATGAGATATATACATACTGGGGGACTTCAACAGCAGAGCAGAGTCGGAAGAAAGGATGAAGAGAACAAACTCATAATGGGAAACCGCGGAGAAAAGGTACGCAATAATCTACAATAGCATCAACTACAATAACGAAGAATGCCAAGAATATCGAAAAAGCGCAGGGCAGCAAAGGATATAGTAACGCAAGCAAAGAGGAAAGAATGGGAAGAATTTGGGGAGAAGATGGAGAAAAACAGCAAATAAAATCAGAAGCTATTTTATAACATACTAAAAATCAGAAGAAGAGAACCAAAATACGACACGAACTATATATTAGATAGATAGATCGATAGATAAAGAACAGATAGTGATATTCCCTGCATTTTCATCATGACTGAAGTCAGGACTAAATATAATACCAGAGTAAGTCCTCCGATCGGATCTCCGGGAAGGACAGTTGTGACTAATATGAGGAATACAACCGACACGAAAAACACCCTGCTACAAAACTCAATCAGAATTGGAACATGGAATGTACAAAGCATGTACAACCTAGAGAAAAGCCATAACATAATCTTGGAAATGAATAGACTAAACATCAAAATAATGGGAATCAGTGAAACTATCAGGATAAACTGCGGACAGAGCAGACTTCAAGACAAAATTATCTACTACTCAGGAAGTAATGACAGTCAACACCGTCATGAAGTTGCGGTTATACTTGACGAAACTCTTAGAAGATCTGTGAAGAACTTCGTACCATTGTCTCCCCGTGTTTTGCTTTTACAACTCGGGGCATACTGTGGAACACTCAACCTTATTCAGGTGTACGCCCCGACAACAGATAAAAATGACGAAGAAGTGGAATCCTTCTACAAAGACATTGATGAGGTCATGAAATTTACTAAGAACAAGGATGTCACTTTTCTCCTGGGGGACATAAATGCAAAGATTGGACAAGGTTCATATGACAAGTGGATTGGGTCGTACGGACTGGGCGAACGAAATGAACGAGGAGATCGTCTCCTACCATTCTATCAAGAAAAATCCATGGTAATAACTAATACCTTTTACAAATTACCAAAACGTCGCCTGTACACTTGGAAATCGCCCCGAGACAATGAAGAACGTATAATCAGGAATCAAATCGATTATATTCTCGTCAATCGGAGATACAGAAATGGAGTGAAAAGTGCCAAAGCATACCCAGGAGCAGATGTAGGCTCAGATCATAATCTGGTGGTGGAGATTATGGTGAAGCTCAAGAAGTTGAAAGTCTCGTCAAACCAAAGACCTATTGATACCAGCCTACTAAGAAATACTAACGTGAAAGCGAAGGTGCACCAGGAGATAAATGAAACCTAACTAAATAAATAAACACTTGTTCGGCCTCTCAGAATCAACCTGAAGACATGTGGCAAAAATTAAAGTCGGCCATCATAGAACCTTGTAAGAAACACCTGAAAGAAAAGAACAAACCGAAGAGATTGGATGACCAATGAAATATTAAGGCTTATGGAAGAAAGGAGAAACCTAAAGAATTCAGACACACAGAAGTATAAAGAAGTGCAGAAGGAGATCAAATATAAATGCCGACAAGCTAAGGAAGAGTGGCTGAAAGAGAAATGTACTGATATAGAAAACTGCACGACTCTCATAATGTTCATAAGAAATTAAAAGAGTTCACTGGAATTGGTCGAAAACAAAGATCACACATCCTTACAAATGAGGAAGGAAACATTGTGCTGAATATTAAAGATCAACTGACCCTATGGGAAGAATACATTAAATCCCTTTTCAATGATCAAAAAGAAGAAATAACTACCAGCGGTAACAATGACACTGGACCATCTATTCTAAAAGAAGACGTACAAACAGCAATAAAATCAGCCAAAGACGGAAAAGCTCCTTGCCCTGATGACCTACCTGCAGATGTGTTTAAGCTGATTGAAGAGAAACATTTAGATGCTATAACCTCCCTATTTAGTAAGATCTATGAAACAGGAATAATACCACAAGAATGGCTTCAGTCAACGTTTGTCACAATTCCTAAGAAGCATAATGCAAAAAATGCGAAGAGCACCGTACGATTCGCCTAATGAGTCATACTCTAAAGATATTTTTCAAAGTCATCCACCGTAGGATTTACAAGAAACTGGAAGAAGGTATAGCAGATACCCAGTTTGGCTTTAGAAAAGGAGTTGGCACAAGGGAAGCCTTGTTTGCCCTCAATGTCTTGATGCAGCGGTGTCTGGATGTCAACCAAAGGGTGTACGCCTGTTTTATAGATTATAATAAGGCATTTGATAAAGTGAGGCACAAACAACTAATACAAGCACTGCACCGAAAAAATCTCGACACAAGATATATACAAATAATAGTAAAACTGTACCTAAACCAAAGTGCGTCCGTTCGCGTCCAATCCGAACTAACGAAAGCCGTTGAGATCAAGCGAGGAGTCAGACAAGGGTGTGTTCTCTCTCCACTCCTCTTTAACATCTATTCAGAAGAAATCTTCACCGAAGCTCTCGAAAGAGAAGACGGTGGAATACGAGTTAACGGCATCCCACTGAACAACTTGCGTTACGCGGACGATACAGTACTTCTCGCCGACAACCTGCAAGACCTTCAAAATATGTTGAGTAACGTCGTCACAACTAGTACAGAATATGGGCTGACACTTAATGTTAAGAAGACCAAATACATGATTGTCAACAAAACTGAAGCACCAAATGAACATCTGTATGTGGAAGGCGAAGGGCTGGAAAGAGTTTAGAGGTATGACTATCTAGGTACAAACGTCAACTGCGCCGTGGATTACTGCGCAAAAATAAAGATTCGCATTGAGAAAGCTCGTGCATCCTTTGTGAAGATTAAAAAGCTGCTCTGTAGTCGCGACTGAGCTTGGACCTCAGAACCCGGATGCTCAAATGTTACGTATTTCCAGTCCTTTTATATGGTGTAGAAGCTTGGACCCTCAACGTGTATTGCAAGAGGAAATTAAAAGCCTTTGAGATGTGGACCTACCGTAGGATGTTGAGAGTATCATGGACAGAACATGCGACCGACGTGGTGGTTCTGAGAAGAATTTAGAAAGATAGAGAGATCCTACTGGAAGTGAAAAAAAGAAAACTGCAATATCTCGGTCACATCATGAGAGGTCCGAAATATGAGATTCTACGACTCATAATCCAAGGAAGAATCGTGGGGAAAAGATCTATCGGAGCGAGAAGAATGTCCTGGCTTAGGAATCTGCGTAAATGGTTTGATGCCACATCAGCTGATCTGTTTAGGGCTGCAGTTTCCAAAATTAGAATAGTAATGATGATAGCCAACCTCCGGAATGGAGACGGCACATGAAGAAGAAGAAGAAGAAGAAGAAGAAGAAGAAGATAGATAGATAGATATTTAGTTAAACAATATATCATATTTACATGTCGTGTCAATCATACATATACATACACTGTGTATCAGCCAAATGGAATAAATCGATAATAAATAAATGGGGGCGTGTTCGAAAAAACGCTCGGACACGTCGATTGTTATTTTTAGTTGCGCATTTGTTTCAACAAAAACTTTTTATACAGGGTGTGTCATGTGACCGTGGCCAATACCAACTTTCTTATTTTAAATGCAACACCTGGTATATTATTCAATTTTTGGATTCTTCAGAAAATTATAGACATATTTCATGTACAATTTCCTATACCTATCTTCAACTGTTTCGGAAATATTAAGTGTTAGTTATTATTATTATTATTGTTATTAAGTGTGACTTAGCTGACTTAAGAAGACGAGTAATGCTTGCGATTAGATCGGTCACGCCTGAGATGTTGAGTAACGTTAGAAGAAATTTCTATTTAAGATTAGGATGTTGCCAAGACGTTCACGGCGAGCATTTTGAACATCTCCTCCATTGAAATTTATTGTTTTTTTTTTGTTTTTTTACATTATCAAGAAATAAACAGTATTACTTATTAGTTTTTGAGTGTGTTGTAACGAATTTCTGTAATCAAATAATTTTCTTTTTTTAATGTTAATTTTTGCAATAAATCTGAAAACACTTAATATTTCCGAAACAGTTGAAGATAGGTATAGGACACTGTACATGAAATATGTCTAGAATTTTCTGAAGAATCCAAAAATTGAATAATATACTAGGTGTTGCATTTAAAATAAGAAAGTTGGTATTGGCCACGGTCACATGACACACCCTGTATAAAAAGTTTTTGTTGAAACAAATGCGCAACTAAAAATAACAATCGACGTGTCCGAGCGTTTTTTCGAACACGCCCCCATTTATTTATTATCGATTTATTCCATTTGGCTGATACACAGTGTATATACTGCTACCTGGAACTGTAGCTCCGCCTTAATTCTTTAAATTGTTCCCGGATGTTATAGCTCGATCTTCTGATTTCATTATTAATCCATTTCGGCCTCTTGGTAATCGGACGTGAACAGGTTTTGTTTATCGGACAAGCTTCCTTAAAATATTATGATAACCATCCCATAAAAATCTCAAATGATTCATTCACATCATCTGTGAATTTCAATTCGTCAATATTCATCCTTAACGATTTTCCGAACACTTCTAGCGTTTTGTTATTGACTTTCCTTCTCTCGCTGTATTCCTTCTTATTATAGTTTGTTTAGGTACCGTGGTCTAGAATATTATTTCTTGGGCGTAATGATCTGAAAGACTGGAGAATGTCACTGAACAATTGAATTTACTGCTATCAATATTAGAGACTATGTAATTGATTGCGGTTGAAGATGATTTTCCATTTTTGTAATGTTGTACTCTTGTAAGTAGAGTTATTTTATTTATTAAATGGTATGCAGCAAACAAGTCCAACAAAAGCAGCTTTTTCATGTCCATTTTCAAATGATGATTGAGCATGATTGAAAATGTCTTCCAATCGATACATAAAATCAGGAATATATCCCAAGGTGATTATACATATTTTCTCATTTCCACATCTTAAAACTACGGCCGCGCATTCAATTTCCATTTCAACTGAGAGATTATTTATATGATTCATTGTACAGTGTGTTTTGTACAAATATTCCCGTAATTCCATGTGCGCGCTTTGGTCTGTTGTAGAAGAATATCAGTTTGAATCCAGTCAGTTTACTTATTGTATATTTTCACTCGATGCCCATGTTTCAGTCAGACACAGTATTTGGGGACAATTTTCTTGCACAAATAGTTGGAGTTCGTCAAGTTTATTGAGCATACCTTGTATGTTGGTATGTATTAATTTGTACCGTTGACATTTAGTACTCCCGATAAAAAAGGATCTCTGTTATAAATAGGTGAAATAATATCAATGATTTTTTCCTCATCGTGAATTATATTACCTCGTTTCTGGTTAACCGAATAGGTTGAAGGATTTTCTATTGAATATAGTGAATGCATATTTAGAGTATTTGGAACTTGCGTTGGTAGCCAACGCAAGTTGATCGTTATTACTATTAATGATATCAGCCTCATTATTGATTAAATTAGTTTTACCGATATGACTTTCTGTATCAATATGTATTAGATTTATTCGTTGTGCGTACAATTGGTTGTTGAGATCTTTTGTTTTAATCAGTTTAGCTATATTTGTAATAACGATCTTTTTCCCAATTTTGTTAAAGATACGTAATTCTTGTAATGATGGACCAACATTGAATTGACATCCATATATGAACATAATTTCCATACAAGTTGCATGTTTTATGTAATGTAATATTAATTTGGTATATTAAATTATTCAATACAGTTCTATGTTTCCAATAAGGTGCCCCAATTATTATAATATTGGTGTGCTCCAGACTTGCAAGCAATGATTTTAAGTAGCTCTCTTTAACAGATTTGCCTCGTAGTGCATCAAAAGTTCCCGCCATAATGATCAATGTATCATTTTTCTTAAAATATTTTGTTAGATTTATTGCATCTTCAGTAATTTGCTCGATGCTTGCATGAGATTTAAATATTAATGACACTTAAAATTCTGTTTGTGGCAAACAATTCTTCATTATATCAGCAACGTTCTTCCCGTAACTATCAGCTAATATAAGAATTTTATGTCTAGGATGATTGTTTCAATTGTTGATGTCTGCATTATGTGTTCTATTTGTTTTGTTCTGAGCTTTAGGCTTAGTGCAATCCTTAATTGTAATTTGAGAATACTTGGTGATTTTTGTGCTGTTTTCTGTTGGAGTGTAGTTTGTGTTTCCCCCTTATACAATATTTCTTCAGTTTCGTCATTGTGACCCCAAGAAATTGAATGTAGTCGTAGTATTTGACGTTTGTAACTCGTTTTTCGCAGCGGGTACTGTGCCCTATTATCTAAATGTGATTTATTTATTTGATCATCTCCCAAGTAACTTGAGTTAAGTGCAGTTTTTAATCTATTCGTTAATGCAATTTTATTACCAGTTTTTGAGAAGCCCAATTTTGCCAGTACGGCCTTAATTT
The DNA here is from genome assembly GCA_951805005.1 of Othius punctulatus. Classification (NCBI taxonomy): domain Eukaryota; kingdom Metazoa; phylum Arthropoda; class Insecta; order Coleoptera; family Staphylinidae; genus Othius; species Othius punctulatus. Next base: position 91,457,675 of record OX638139.1, read on the forward strand.
CAATCAATTTTAGGTCGTTTATTTTCATCGTATTCATTTTTTTCGAAATGAAATTGCTATTTTATGCAGAAAAACCTTATAGAACAAAGTTCGGCGACAACAGGAAAATGAGTAAATACAAAGAGACTCGCTTTACACCAAAGTGCCCATTTTGATGACTTTAAATACGCCAATTGGGCAACGGACAGGTAACACATATAAGACAAACAGAGGATAAAGAAACGAATGCCGCGCATACGAAATGCAAAAATAAAAATAAAAATACAATAATAAGTAACAACTCTGAGCAGAATCGAACCCGAGGCGGTCAATCTCTGGCCTCTCAATTAGATAGAGAGGGCAAAATTTTAAAAGAAATAGAAAAAATAATGGAAAGATGGAGAAAATACTTAGAAGAACTGCTCAACATAGAACGGGAGGCGGACGAAGAGTATGAAAACCAAATAAACATGGATATGACAACAGAAAACATAAATATAGAAGAACTAACAGAAGCGATCAAGGAACTAAAATGGGAAAGGCACCAGGAGTTGACAAAGTTGAGACAGAGATGCTAAGGAACATAGGACCAGTAGCGCTAGACAGCTACACAAACTCTTCAAACAAATATGGGGGGAAGAAAGCATACCGAACGAATGGAAAACGGCACTTATAGTGCCAATATATAAAAATGGAGACAAAATAAATTGTAATAACTATAGGGGTATAACTCTAATTAATATAGGGACAAAACTACAAGAAGAAATTATAAATAAAAGAATGAGATGAAAAATAGATAGCACCATAGACAAAGCACAAAGCGGTTTCAGAGCAGGAAGAGCAACCCAAGACCATATTTTTACAATAAAACAAATAGTGGAAAATAAGTATCAAACAAAACAAAATGTATATTTACGATTTATTGACTTGGATAAAGCATTTGATACAGTACCATGCAAAAAAGTCTGGAATATATTACTTGAAAGGGGAATAGAGCAAAAACCATCCATATTATAAAACAAATATACAAAGATAATAAGAATGTAGTCATACATAACAACTACAAATCGGAACACTTCAAAACAAATAATGGTTTGAGGCAAGGTGGAGGACTTAGCCCAACATTATTTATATTATATCTGGACGAAATTATAAAGAAGACAACGGGCAGAACAAAAGGAATAACAGTAGGATACACAAACATGTTACCATTAAACATTACAGAAGGAGTATTAGCTGACGATTTAATGATATTAGCAAATAGTACAAGAAACCTACAAAATAACATAGATATAACGAAGTAATGACAGAATATAATATGAAGATAAACAAAAATAAGACAAAAGTAATGGTGATAGGCAAAAACAGAGAAAAAAATAAAAATACTAATAGTAAATGAAAAAATCGAGCAGGTAGAGCAATTTAAATACCTAGGAGTAGACATAACACAGGAAGAGAAAAATGACAAAGAAATAAGTACCAGAATCGGAAAGACAATAAAAGTATACTATCAAATGAATAAGATACTAATAAACAAGAAAGAAGTAACGAGAAACACAAAATTAAATATATACAAAGCAATATACCGGAGTATCTTAAGGCGGCAAGTGCCTGTTAAAAAAAGTAGCGTTTTTGACTGTTTGTAATGGTAATGGTTTGAGTAATGGTCAAGTTAATAATGAAAGACATATTTTGCACACACAATGATGAAAGTACAATAGATGTTCCTATAGCATTAGATTTTAGTAATCGATTAATAACATTATAAAAGTTGCTATAGAAAGTTGTTCATTTTACTGTTGTAATATTGTAATGTTCGATGCGTAAATTGAACATTCTAACATTATAAGAACCTAGTTTATAGTATAGTAAACAATATTCCAAAAATAAAATGATGACTTTTTGTACCATTTCGTCGTAATTAATTATTTTCGGCACCTCTGTAGGCACGTTTTTATATCAATTTTCAGCGCGGTAGTGTGTCGCCACCTATATGAAATCCATTACAGCTAAGCGAAGGGGAGTTGACGATCACGAGAGGAACTCAGGAAATTTGAGGCCCCAACGTTGTGAAGAATATTGTGTTATACGATAATATTTTGCAGTCAGGGCCGCTGCGTGCGGGTGTGCATGCTGTGCTCTATGAGGAGACATGGTGCCACATAGAGGAGGCGCCATGTCGCCACGATAATTAATAATCTCTGTAATTGTCATGCGTTAACTTTGCGATTTAAAATTTTAATGAAAAGTATATTAACCATTATATTTAGTCGTCAAAACTTTGGTGTGAGGGGTGTAGGTTTGTAAAGACGTAGTCGGAACGCTCTAGTATTACAATATCAGTATTTTACACAAGGTAGTTTGTAGTTTCAATATATTTTATTGTGTTTCAACAAAACAAAGTGTAAGGCGTGCAAGTAAATGTCTGGCATTTTTAGAATAAATAACTGTGAACCCCGTAACCTATAGATGTTGGAAAAATGTCAAACAAGTTATATGAAACCGAAAACAAAAGAAGACGATTACAACGACGAAGAGATCCAACATACATTGTTTTTACTAATTGTGACGATATAGAGTACATATTGACATGTAGTACATGAAGTTAAATATACCAAGAAATATAAAACATTTTCATCATGTTACGGGTATAAAGAAAAAAAACTTTCATCATTTTCATCAATATCTCCATTTGCAATTGCCAAGTCTTGTTCTATTTCTGCGGCATCCCGCATTAATTTGGTCGAAACTTCTTCCCATGAATCGCATATTTTATCATATGATTTTCTATACAATTTATTTGACATACACGGAATTTCTAATGATGACGTAAATTGTTCTAAGTGAGCAAGTCCAGAACCAAATGACATAATTCCCAACACAGCGTTTGAATTTACATTATCGCCTTTATCATTTTTTGAAGTTTTAGTTTTGCACATGAAGTTGCACATTTTACACTTGAAATGTAAAGTGGTTATAAAGCCCTTCATTTCTTGTTTAAATATAAACATATTTTGCAAGGAACACCCAAACTGATTTGTATGATTGCCAATTTCTGTTAAGTTGTCAATGAGATGTTGCAAATCAACGATCCTACGTCCTTCTATTAATATCGGGGTGGGATTTAAAGGTATGAACTGAAAAATCGGCAATAAATTACATGCAATATATACATTTATTAATAAATTTTCATACTTTCTCATTATACGGTATCTCATTACTGGAAGTTTCAATTGCATCAATTTTCAAATCAGTCTGATCTGTGTGGGTGCACTGTGAAAAATATTGGTTTACGATTTTATACTTTTTGAAACAATATATATTATACAGTTTGTTTCAAAATAAACGGATAAAATCAATAAAAGCGTTGAGAAAATTATTTGATAAATCGCTGAGATGGTCGATTTTTAAGTTCAAATTATCATTTATGGCCGTATTCACCGTATTGAGAAAAACGCTTGTTGATTATCATATATAATACAATGAGTCGAATCAGGACTATCGATATTTGCGTGAGTTGGGACACTAAACATGTTGTCAAATATTAATTCCACAAGTCTGAAGGACGAATGGAATTATTTGACAACATGTTGAGTGCATTAACCAATGGGATTATCAATAGTCACGATTCCAAGAATTGTATTCGTCAGATTATATCACGAATTTTGTATAATTGTGACATTTCAGTTGACAGCATAGCACACCAGATGTACAGAGTACTAAGTGTGATTATCACTTATTAGTCAATTCGAGTTCTGATTATCAGCTATTAGGCGGTCGCTAGGATAGGGCAGAAAAGCAATATCAGTGATATAATCGTCTAAATTTCGTTTGACAATTAATAATAAACGATTTTCAAGTGATCGAATATTGCCACTTTAAGTTATTCAGTAATAAAAAATTTAATTTTAAATTTTATATAAAATATAATCAATTAATTCATTACATTAAATTAAATGTAAATGTTATCATTAATTCAGATAAGTCCAGAGATATACACGGAACAACATACCTTGTATATTTCCGGACACATCTCAGTTAATGAAAAAAAGATTTACACCACTTTAGTTTACAACGGCTCATATAAAAATATTCATTTGTATTTAATGCATCTCTTTCAAAGTATCTAATATTATAGTAGTCTATAATTATGTTTCATACTTCCTTATTATTCAGTATCTCTCTAGGGGGAGATTCAATTGCATCTACCCTCAAGTCACCTTGATTTATATCGGTACACTTATTCTGTAAACAACAATGATATAATTTTATAACGCATTTAAATAGTACAATTTATATTTATTTTTGAATGTTCTAGAAAAAGAGCCCAAGACTATATCAACTTCAATTGTTATGTAACCATAAGTAAACATATCTATTATTAAAAGAGACAGTCTTAGCTACAAGTTGAAAAACATATTTTTTGCACTACTAGCCATAAAACACATCATTGTGTCATGTATCAAAGTACTGTAAAGTTGATGTTTATGATTAGTAGTTAATTTTTTTTTATGTAGTATTATTTTGTACTTACTGATAGAGTTAATACATTTTTTTTTACCAAGGTAAAAAAATGTATGTTCGTCTCAGGCTACATTTTTCTTTTTTTACTAAGGTAAGAAAAAGTATATATTATTACCGATTAAAAAATATCCACAGATCCACAGTTTGCGACAACCAAATTTCAACATTTGACAGTCGTTTTTTTTTTAATTTAAAACACTTCTAATTGTTCTAGTAGTACTATTACACCCACGGGTCATGTATATAATAGTATAATTCACAATCTTGGGGTATAATATACTATTTTAAACATGTAAAATTTGCATTCACCAACTTATCTAAGCTGTCCCACTCGCGGACTACACAACAAATATGTTTATTCACAATATTCATCAATACATTCATTAATATATATTTCACAGGGGAAGTTGTAATACCTTCTAGCGCAGTGGTTCCTAACCTTTATAATACTGCTACCCCTGTAACCTGTTAGGAAATCAAATTTTACCCCAATTTTAAAATGTTATAAAAACACTCAATGCAAGCGAATTCTAATGTTTATTAATTACAAAGTTGTCATTGCCCAGTAGTTAGTCAGAAAACTGGATACATTGTGGCTACATAAAAACACAACAATATTACGATATTTTAACTATGAATTAATAATAATAATCAGTGTGAAGGTTGAAATTGTTTTGCGTTTACAAGTTTTTTTATGTTAGGTTTAGTGTCACTTAAAGCACATCTCATGTAATGTTCCACATTGAGACGGTTTCTGGCCTTTGTTTTCAATGAAACTAAAGTTGAAAAACCACTCTCGCATCTGTAAGTGGTGGCAAAAGGTACTATCATTTTTAAAGCTCTGTTAGCTATAACAGGATATTCGGCACCTGCTTTAATCCAAAATCTGCTGAGATCATACATTTGAAATTCTACTTTGAAAGTACTATTCTCGCGCAGTCCAAGAAATTCTACTTTGGCCGCTACATCTTCGTCTTTAATAATGTCATCATCAGTAGAAAATGGTCTTAATATCCAAGAGTTGGACTGACGATTATCTAAATCCGGAAAGTATTGCTTCAGTGACTCTATTAATGCAGATAAATGTTGATCCACGGCATTTCCAAATGTGATTTTGTTTTCTTCGGTATTTACCAATTGCTCACAGAGTAGTGTAAACATCGACACATCGCCAGCTTGCACTCTGCGTTGGTAAAGTTCTAATTTACGTATAAAACTAGCAACTTTATCCTGCGCTGTCAAAATATTCGTCATATTCCCTTGCAAAGAAATATTCAGATTGTTGATTTCACTGAAGAAATCAGCAAGATACGTCAGCTTTTCGACGAATGTTTTGTCTTTTATGTTTGACAGATACTCATTTTCTTTCTGTGTTTTCTGTTTTTCAAAAAATAATGCTATTTCTTCACGGAGCTCATAAACCCGGTTCAAAACTCTGCCTCGTGATAACCAGCGTACCTCTGTGTGATACAAAAGATAGTTATATTTGGCACCAACTTCATCACATAAAACTTTAAATACTCTCGTGTTTGTTGCACTGCCACGAACATGGTTCACAATTTTCACTATGTCACTCAACGTGCTTAGTAATTCTGGTGGAAGCGTCTTAACATCCAAAGCGTAGCGATGTATGAGACAATGATAGGATAACACTTGAGGAGCAACTTGTTTCACGAGTGCTTGAAATCCAGAACGGACACCCATCATTGAAGGCGCCCCGTCTGTACAAATGCCGACCAGCTTTGACCAGTCCAGACCATTTTCCCCAATAAACTGTTTCAGCGTTTCGAATACGTCTTTTCCACGTGTAGTGGTGGACAAGAACTTACAGAACAGGTATTCCTCTTTTACACAGTCATCTTTAATATAACGTGTAAATACCAGTAGTTGTGAACACGAATCTGTGGACTCATCTAATTGCAGCGCAAACATAGAACTTCCTTTCATTTCATCAATAACGGTTGCCATAATATCGTTACTCAAGTCTGAAATGCGACTTTGAACTGTTGTATTTGAAAGTGATATTTGTTTTATCTTAGCCACATGTTGCTCGCCAATGACGAGTGATACTGCATCACACAAACAAGGTTTGATGAGATCCTCTCCTATAGTGTGCGGTTTTTTGTTCACAGCAATACGATAGGAAATTTGATATGATGCTTGAAGACACGATTCATTTCCTTTTTGCATATTTCCTGTGGAATCCAATCGCGAAGACTTCAGAATACTCTCTTTTCTCTTGAAAAAATCGATATCTTTGCCTGCAAACTCTTTGTGAACTCTCTCGAAATGATCTTTTAATTTGCTCGGCTTCATGCTCTCTGTATTAAGCACTTTATTACATAGAACACACTGCGGCTTTTCTAAATTCCTGTCTAGAATATTCGTAAAACCCCATTGTAAAAATGCTTCTTTATATGAGCGCTTTTTTGCGGTATTAGAAGCCATGCCACCTAAAAAAATATATAAGGAAAAAATAAAAAATAAATTACATTTTAGAATATTGAGAAACAAAAACTATTTATAATTAATTATCATTATTTGTTACTACTTACCTTCAAAAACGTAAATAATATATGTAATTACTTGAAGACAGGAAAAGCGAACGTATATAACTTGTTTGAATCTCCAACTGCCATACGGCGCGGTAGGCTGAGGCAAATGCGATAATGCGCCCGATCGTGTGCGCGCCCGCTCTCAGTTCGGACAGGTTTATATAGGTTTATACATGCGAGTATTTGTTTCGAGCGCGGCGGATTCCGCATGCGTGATGCGCCGTGACTCAGGATTCAGCCTTCGGTTAACAAATTGTTCTCTTTTACCCCTGAAGAATAGCGTGTTTACCCCCCGGGGGGTAATTACCCCCAGGTTCGGAAACCCTGTTCTAGCGGGAGTACCGAGAGTACAGGCCTTTACTCACAACACTATACATATGCTACCGCGGAGTTGTTTACGCAGAATTTTACGCTCTACAAAAAACTCCAGTAGTTTTTTTGCACCACGTTTAGATTCTGCATTAGAAACGATTAAATATAAGGAAACCAATAATATACTACTATATTTTAAACACGAATTTTAATATTCTAATTACTGTATCATTTTTAGCGAAGTCTATATATACCTACAGAAATCCTTTGCTATGAATATTGGTGTTGTACTTGTAAAAATAATGAAATCTATCCGTAACAGCGTTCGACGGGAAGTGGATATTTGCGGCTCTTTACCTTTGATGCGATTTTCATATGAAGCGCTATTAATATTGTACTCGCGGTGGCCTTAGTACTGTCCTGTATTCGCTCTCAAGTTTCGTTGAAAGGGACAACTATACAGTGGTGTATTGGGGGGGGGGGGACGTGGGGGAACGACGTTCCCGCATCTTTTTTCAGAAACGGAACGCGTTCCGGTACTTTTTTTGGTAGTCATTTTTTTTTAATTTCATAAGAAAATTATGCAAGTGCTAGAACTAAGGAAAAACCAATGGATATTCCATCAATATCAACTGAAAATGTTCAAAAAGAACCAGAATCCCCATTATTAAATTGAGTATTTGGACTGCAGATAAGTGGTTCGAAAAGAAAAAAATATATGCTGGGCTAAAATGCGATTCCGGAAAATTAAGATGTCTGAGTTGTTGGGCTATTCAAAATTTAGGACCTTTAAAGGCGCAGGGAGTAAGCATCTCAAAAGAATGGATAGGCACTCAGGTATCAGCTTATGAAAAAGATAAAGCCGCACAACTAAAAAAATTTAAATGCCTTTAGGGATTACTTGGCTTGTGGTGGTCGTAACATTTCATTCGATTTGGAAACGTTATATTTTTTTTCTAAAATTATAGCTTGCATTTCTTCAGAATGCGAGCGTGGTTTAAGCAGCATGAATTTAATTGTAACGGAAAGAAGATCGCGCATTTTAATTGATAATGTTGCAAATTTATTGTTTATAAAACTTCATGGACCACCCTTGGAATTTTGGAATCCAATTTTATACTTAAAAACCTGGTTGCGTTCTCATCGATCCGCTACTGACTAGCAAACTAAAAGAGCAGCGGCAAATGATGAAATTGTGTGTGATTCTATTTGTTAGTTTTTGTAGTACACTATAAATGTACTACATGAAATAATAATATCTTTAAGATTCTTATATTTATCTTTTTTCGAATTTCTTATTTTTGTGTTTGTATACTAAGAATTAAAAAAAAACTTATAAGGAAAACAATACTTTGCTTAAAATAAGACCTCCAAAATCTCCGAAAAACTTTCAGGAAGCTGCTTGTGGAAAGTCGCGGACTATTTTTTTGCTCTCACCATGCGTTCCGTTACTTCTTATTTTACCAATACACCACTGCAACTATATAAATAACGCAAGCCATCCCTTTCTAAAAATCACGCCTCACGAGTTGCCGATCTCTATACCCCTCTCACCGATCCTCTTCTGGTGAAACAGTTCGTCGCGGCACTTGCCGCCTTAACGTACGGCTGTGAAACATGGATAATGACAAAAATAGATGTAAGCAGAATCCAAGCGGCTGAAATAAAGTATCTGAGGAGAGTAGCAGGGAAAACAAAAATGGACAGAGTAAGAAATGAGGAAATCAGGAAAGAATTTGAAATTGAAACTATACAGGAGTACATAGAAAACAAGAAGATTAGTTAGTGGGGTCACTTAATAACAATGGATGAAAAGGCTCAAGTGAAAAGAACGTGGAAAGCGAAAACGATAGATAAGAAGAAAAGAGGAAGACCCAGAATAGGAAGGAATGAAACTGTTACAAAAATACTAGAAAATAAATAATTGTCAGAAGGAGAAGCAAGGAAACTAGCCAGAGATAGAGATAAATGGAAAAAATGTGTAAATAAAAAGTAAAAAGAAATAGTAAAAAGAAGAATAGGACAAATGGGATGTAAATAAAATAACACTCTACACAAAACATCAACACCGCAAGGTAAAATTTCAATTGATTAAATAAAAATCTAAATATGAAAAGGTACATAATTTGTAAATAGAAGGAATAATATCGTGGGCATATTGCAAAGACGTACTATTTTTGGACAGAGTAAGAAATGAGGAAATCAGGAAAGAATTGGAAATTGAAACTATACAGGAGTACAAAGAAAACAGGCAGCTTAGTTGGTGGGGTCACTTCATAAGAATGGATGAAAAGGGTCAGGTAAAAAGAATGTGGGAAGCGAAGACGATAGATAAGAAGAAAAGATTAAGACCCAGAATAGGATGCAATGAAACGGTTACAAAAATACTCGAAAAGAAAGGAACGTCAGAAGGAGAAGCAAGGAAACTAGCAAGATATAGAGATAAATGGAAATAATGTGAAAATAAAAAGTTAAAAGAAATAGTAAAAAGTAGAATAGGACAAATAGGATGTAAATAAAATAACACTGTACACAAAACCGCAAGGTAAAGTCGTAATTGATTAAATAAACATCTAAATATGAAAAAGCACATAATTTTTAAATATGTTATTTAAATATGAAAAGGTACATAATTTTTAAATAGAAGGAATAATATCGTGAGCGTATTGCAAAGACGTACCATTTTTGGATAGAGTAAGAAATGAGGAAATCAGAAAAGAATTAGAAATTGAAACTATACAGGAGTACATAGAAAACAGGCAGATTAGTTGGTGGGGTCACTTAATAAGAATGGATGAAAAAGCTCAAGTAAAAAGAATGTGGGAAGCGAAGACGTTAGATAAGAAGAAAAGAGGAAGACCCAGAATAGGATGGAATGAGACGGTTACAAAAATACTCGAAAAGAAAGGAACGTCAGAAGGAGAAGCAAGGAAACTAGCAAGAGATAGAGATAAATGGAAATAATGTGAAAATAAAAAGTATAAAGAAATAGTAAAAAGTAGAATAGGTCAAATGGGATATAAATAAAATAACACTGTAAACAAAACCGCAAGGTAAATGGTAATTGATTAAATAATAATCTAAATATGAAAAGGTACACAATTTTTAAATATGTTATCTAAATATGAAAACGTACTTAATTTTATTTCCTGGTTGAAAAATGTTATTTAAATTGTAAAATGTAAACTTTTTCGTAATACCAAATTATAAACTGCCATTTACTTGTGTAGCAACATGCTTTCCATATAACTTATTTGTAATACCTAGGAAGGATATGCTAGGAGGAAGAGAACCGGGAAGAAGACTAATTGACTAGTGGTGTGGAATGGCCTTACTGCAATTGTTTCGAAAAGCAGTACAAAAGGTCCAAATAGTAATTATGATCGCTAATATCCAGTATGAATAAGGCACACGAAGAAGAAGAAGAAGAAGAAGAAGAAGAAGAAGAAGAAGAAGAAGAAGAAGAAGAAGAAGAAGAAGAAGAAGAAGAGAAGGGTAGATTAAACAAAGAGCCTTAACACATCCCTTATCAAAATTAGGTTAGAAAACTTTCACATACCTGTGTTGTGTCATATCTATTAACATATAGCCTTCAGGCATATTTAAACGACTCGCCTTCATCTCGTACGCAAGGGGCGTTTCTAAAATACATCTGTAGTTGCAGCGTCATCTTCGTTATCTTAATCGATAGAGATGAACAGATGCTTTTTTCTTTATTTGGATCATGCAAGAGGATGATCTAATCAGATTATCACGCGGGGCTTGATCTGATCTGTAATTAAATCATTTCAATGCACCGGCCCTGATTTCAATTTAATTGCTCTTCTGGGTAACCCGTCTTGATCTGAATTTAATTGGATCATCTCTGGACCAGTTTAATTGGGGGTTGACCTATCATCTGGGGGCTGACCTAGGTACAGATAATCTGAGAGACGACTCGGCTCTTAACCCAATTTGACCTATTTAATTTTTAATAGTTCAATCTGGGGGCGGAACGGTCTGGGGGGATGAGTTAGAACACAGGTTGTTATTGATGATCTGAGAGGCGGCTCGGCTCTTATCTCAATTTAACCTAATTTAATTTTAAATACCGGGTGGCCGAAAAGTCGCATTACTGAAAATAATACAATTTGAAAAAAACAATACATATTTTGGAAATCATGCTATTTTCGGTAAAGCGACTTTTCGGCCACACTGTAGATCAATCTGAGGGTGACACGGTCTGGGGGATGATTTATAGGGGATATGGTTTGATAGGGGATGAGTTGGAAGCCTCTTTGTTTCTTCTACTGAGAAGTAATATCTAATCAAAAACTGCCATTTAACTGTATAGCAAGGAACATTCTAAATAACCTATTATGTGCGATACTATAATTATAAGTAAAACAGCCATTAAAATTAAAACGAAACAGCCGTTGCTAGCTTTAAACAGGATAGCAATATCCGATTTTTTAACCGTTAATTTAAAATGATATTTTAATAGAACATGCAGGATTTTTAAGGTTATACTAAGGAATTCTCTTACTTGTTCTAAAATATTTTGGGGCAAGTTTTTCTCTGATTTGCACATTTTTAAACGTCAGAATATATCAAATAGCATATAATACTCAGTATAGTAAGATATTGACAACAATGCGTGAAATTTAGAGCGGTCTGGGGGATGAGTTGGAACACAGGTTGCCACAGATGATCTGAGAGGCGGCTCGGCTTTTATTGACCCAATGCAATACAATTGCACAAATAACCTTGTATGTTACATGCCCTCTAAGCAGTCTTAAGAGCTGGGTCGGCAAAATGCTCGGCTAACGCCTCGCATTTAATATTCCATCATCGCTCTTAAAAGCACATTTGTAGGGACTTGTAAAGTCGGGTATTGACCAGAGCAATTGCCACGCCTATCTTGAGCAAATATTTGAACGAAGTCATAGATGAATTTGCTAGTAAAAAAGGTCAAAGAGTTCAATTTCAAGTATAGTGTCTTTGTTTTGCTGTACTCTATTACATGTTTGTTGTCCTGTTAAAGTAGATATACAGTAAGCGACAAAAGTAAGGAATAAATTCAGTGTATTCGATATGAAAACTATTGAAAAAATATTCTTGAACAGGTCGATTCGCAAAATTAGAAATTTTAGCATAATTCTAAAATTTTTACTTCTACTTATTTTGTGGCTGTTACGTCCTCGTATTTTTTTTTAAATAGGAACCTTACTACACGACTCAAAAGAATTATCGCATATTCCAAAAAAAAAACCATTATTATATTTTTTAAAATTTCCGATGTGATTCGTGTTTGTAGGTAGAAAAAAAAATACAGCTATGCTATAATTCTTTTGAGTAGTATATTTTTAATTAGTGTACGTTAGATTTTATTTTTCTGGATATAATTACTTACATAGGTGAAAAATATTGAGATAAAAATGTTAAATATTCGCTATTCCCTACTATAAAAGTTGTACTATTATTCGAATATCGGCTGGGGGTGAAATGCGTATTTCATTGAAACCTGTCAAACTGTCCTAAAAACCGTATTGCAATCATCTACGCGAAAAGCAGAATATTAAGATTCTAATGATGATCAGTTTCGGAGATAATATGCTCGGCCAAAAACAAGTTATGCTCATCTAGTCATATCCAGAAAATTAATATTTATTGAACTAAATTTTAAAATATTAGGGTTCCTATTTACAAAAAAATACAGATGGAGTAAAATTCCTATTCGAGGAATTTTGTTCATTATTTTCCGCTTTGAATATAATGAATATTTATTATTCCTTATTTTTGCCGCTCACATACAGGGTGATTCATTGGGAATATTGGGAATATATATTCAAACAAATTTTTAAAATATTGATATACAGGGTGTTGTTTCGAGTCGAAACCTACTTATTACTTTTTTAAGGCCGGACCTAGAATGAGATTTTTATTTATTATGTTAATCGATATCACAGTGGACAAAGAACATACGTACCAAAAATTTATAGTGTGGTTCGTAAGTTATGATTAATTGAAAAAATTGGCAATATTAATTAATCACCCTTTATATTGGTTATAAAGAACGATATACCCATAAAATATAGTTTATTTAGATCAATCTCGGTGTGCCGCATCTACCATTACTACCATTAATTTATATTCATTTTAATTTTTACTTTAAACAAAATACCTAGGGCGGCATTAACTGGGTGGCAGGCAGACTTTAAAGTACCTAGATTTAGCACTGTCCCGAGTTCCCTGAACCTATATTTTTGTTCAGATATTAGGTACCTTCTTGGAATCTGAATTCCTCTCCCATAGGCTTTAAATGATTTTTTTGTAATTTGATACGTCATTCAAACATGTATTTTATTTTTAGATTTGTTAACATATTTATTTATTGTTTTTTTTTATGTCTTTAATATTGTAAATTTTCAAAAATTTGCCGCCCTGAATTTCGCCACCCTGGCCGAACGTCAGCATAATTTATTTTTGAAAAATATATTTTGTTTTTATAAATGTGCTGACGTAAATATATGTTTGTTACACCTCTAGATTATATTTGTTTCGAGCTTTAAAACAAGGTAAACAACAAAAATTTGTAATAAAAGACTAAAATATTAAATTGTCTTAATTTTTCTATTCTAATTATACCAAATTCTATTCAAATTATACAACGAAAAGTCCAGCATCTCATTTATTTCTGAAAGTAAAGTATAGCAAACCTTATATCTTTATAAAGAGAACAAATTGTGCTTTTTAAAAATGTCATAACCAACAATGACTGCCATTTAAAAAAAAAGTTTGTACTATAACTCAAAAACTATGTTTTTTCTTCAAAAAACAAAAGCATATCTTGCATAAGCCTTAACATGACAACTCTTTCCTCATTTAATCGAATCTCTATGTTTTATGGTTTCCGAGATCCCTATGCTTAAAATTTTAAAAAAATACTCACCCTGTATATATCGATTAGTAAAACTCCGTTTCACAGTGGAACTTAGGGAATTCGGCCTGGGCAAAAGAAAATGTTCTTTATATTACTTATTCCTAGCTTTCGAGCCTAGTTTGGGCCCTTCATCAGGGAGATGTAATGTAGAAAATATTGGAAATATAAATCATCGCACATGGTTAGTCTTTTTTTTATGTTACATGAACCCTTAATTTATGTTTAATTTATAAAATCCAAGGCGATGCCAAAATATTACTTTTAAAAGATAACTTAAGTCAATAAAAGAAACCCCGAAAAACCAGGGTTATAGGATATAGGTTTTTCAGGGTTTCCTTCGCACAAGGCTGTAGTAACTTCATTTGTTATTTAATCATCAACAAACCATATACAGGGTGTCTCCAAATTATGTGGACATGGCTTAACCACAGATTACTGGGATCAAAAGAAGACGATTTAACAAAACTTATCTATACCGGGCTTTTTTTTCGTTTTTACACATATGATTGACAATGTATAACTGGTTGCCTGCATCTACCCGTAAGGAATTTCCTATGTGTAATTCTAAAAAAAAAAAATCAACTCGTTAGCGGCGTCGGTGCAAGCAACCTGTCAATTTTGGCATATGTTACACAGAGAGGTTAGGTTTTTATTCAAGACAATACAAGAAAGTATTCCTAATGTATCAAGATCAGCTGATTTGTCAACAAATGATTATTTTCTTTGGGGTTACCTGAAAATGAAAATTTTTAATGACGTACAAATACATAACGTAGATGAATTGAAAGGCCGTATACGTACTGCATGTAATGGCATAAATCCACAATACATTAGGAATACTCTGCGTATCTTCAAAGATCCCGTCATGTACAGGTTGTTATACATCATTGAAAAGAGGAAAAGGAAGTCAATTTAGACGTATCAAAATCAAATATAGCGACCATTTAAAATAAGAAAGTTGCTATTAGTATCTCCGAAACCTCCATCTTGACTTTTGTTTTGACTTTATTCTCAAGTTTGTGCGATTGAACCAAGTAATTTTCATTTGAAACTTTTTTCCGCATCTTTAATAATTATGAATATATCGGAGTTTTTAGAAAATCGTAATTTTTAGTTTTTTTTTAGAATTTCTAAACAGCTGGGACTTTTGAAATTTTTTCAACATAATCTGAACCAGCATATAAAACTAAATAATATTGCCCATTTAACCAGATGTCTAGCTTTAAGAATACGAAAGATATCCATCCAATCCTACTCTATTTAAGACACCCTAAGGGTATTTTTTTAAATTTTAAACATAGGGATCTCGGAAACCATAAGACATAGAGATTAGGTTAAATGAGGAAAAAATGTCGTTTTAAGAGATTATGCACGATATACCTTTGTTTTTTTTTTTGAAAAAATACCACAGTTTTTCAGTTATAATACAAACCTTTTTTTAATGGCAGTCAGAGTTGGCTTAGACATTTTTAAAAAGGATATTTTTTCTCTTTATAGCGATACCAGGTTTGCTATTCTTACTTTGATAATTAGAGGCCATCTTCAAAAATTTACTTTATGAAAATTATTACTTACTTCGACAAATATACACGATACAGGACTATTTCAAGAGAAAATCAAAAACAGAGTTTGCCATGAAACACTTTTTGTTTTCCTCTTACTACAAGAATTCTACTTATTTTTCTATTCTAATTATACTAAATTCTATTCAAATTATACAACGAAAATTATTGCATCTCATTTATTTATGAAAGTGAGTATGGCAAATCTTGTATCGCTATAAAGAGAAAAAAGTGACCTTTTTAATAACGTCAACGCTAACTATGACTGCCATTTAAAAAAAATGAAGTTGGTATTATATTTCAAAATCTATGTTTTTTTGTCAAAAAAACAATAGCATATCTTGCATAAGGTCTTAAAATGACAACTCTTTCCTCACTTAACCGAATCTCTATGTTTTATGGTTTTCGAGATACCAATGTATAAATGAAAAAAAATGACACCCTGTATACAGGGTGAGTCAATAGGACGGGCAGGCTCGATTACACCTACACCGTTAATGATATCGAAATGAACCAAACGGCACTGCAAAACTAGAGGCCAAAGTGCAGCTTGTAAAATTATTTTGTCATATACAGGGTGTTCCATTTGTGCAGAGCAGCCTTCGACCGAGTTTTTTTTAAATGGCACCCCCTGTATACATTTACATATTTGAATTTGCCATTTTTTGGGCTTTGTAAAACCGTCTAGTTTTTGCAATTCGCTTTAAGCGTTCTGAAGTTGTTCAGTTTTTCTAAAAATTAATGCGTTTGCAGGCACGTATTAAAAAAATCGCAGGGCACTTAGTTTCTGGGATATCAAGTTGGGACTTTGCCTGAGGCTAAGCAACTGACTGACGTATCTTCTGGCGGCAAGACCGCCTGTATGCATTGTGGCATCACCTTGCTGTGACACATTAATTTTGGTAAACTTTGAAGTTCCATAACTTGATTTTTTTAAATGGCACACCGTATATTTCAGTACTTAGTCCTATTCCGGGTCTCAGTTTACATCTTTTTTGCCCCTTATATATTTTTTTAAACGTTAATAGTTGAGAGATAATTCTGATTTTCTTAAAAAATTAGACAGATCTCATCGATATAAACTTAGCGAGCCATGAAAATCACTTAATTCTGTCATGCCAATGTCAACGTGACATTTATTGAACGATACGTTTTATTTTTCTTAGCGCATTTTCTTAATGAATTTTTCTCATAATGAAATAATGATATGGTTTATGTACACGCTGACAGTGCAAACCGTTGCTAATGACCAGATTCTATTGAGGCATAACAAATCAATAGCAAAAACATTTGAATTAAACTATTTCATCATGCGAAAATTTCATGTTCACGACAAAAATTACAACGTGTCGTACAATAAATGACACTTTGACTTTGACATGACATAAACAATTGATATTCAATGCACGCAGGGGCGGATGGGCCATAAGACGAACCGGGAAATTTCCCGGTGGGCCGGCTGTTCAGAGGCCCACAGGGCCGGTGCCTGGAACCGGAATGCTTTTTTTTTCATTCATGCCCCGCTCTCTGTAACGTCGTAAAAAATCCGGGAAAACGTTCATTGTGGACGCTCGAAAAAATATGATGGAAATAAAAAAATGCGGCCTTGAAGTAAAAAATGCAGCCGGGAAGTAAAAATATGCGGCCGGGAAGTAAACCTATGATTGTGTCGTCATCATAAAATTGTTTTAGAGTGTTTTATTTATTACCTTTAATCCCACGAATAAACGTTTTACCGTACGTTTTTTACAGAGCCTCGGCGCACAGATGAAAAAATATATATCGTACCCTCCACTTCTGTGAATTGTTGCAAGAATATAAAACGAAGGTGAAAACCGAGCGTCCACGTCTACTGCTTTAACAACTTCTTGTAAATTTCAAAGCATTCCAAAAACCAACGAAGCAAAATCAAGCTTTCAATCCTCAATTAATATTACTGATAGTCACTACGATAGTTATTTTAAAAAGCCAAATTTGTACGATATTCATTTTTTTTTTCATTTCATCTGAGACGACCAGCTTTAATTGTGTTTTTTAATCGCGAAAAAGCCTTCAAATTGAAAAATGGCACAGTAAGGAACATACAATGAGAGCACTTTTAAGATGATTTGTACTGTATGTCTGGTATACGCAAAGCACGAAAATCGATTTGTTCTTGGTATGAATGACTTTCCGCCCACTTATCAACGAATTGAGGAGCATGAAGTAAGCAGTGAACATGAACATTCCGTTAGAGATTACTTTATGTGCAAGAATCAAAAGGACATTTCCAATTTGCTTCTTTCATCTACATTAAATATCAGACGGCAGCAAATAAAGAAAAAACGACGAGTATTAGAAGTGAGTATAGACATTATAAAACTTATTGGAAAACGCGGATTAAGTTATAGAGGAAAGAAATATGAAGCTGCATATACTTCAGCTGGTCCCACATTGGACCATGGTAACTTTTTGGAATTAATATTGTTAGTAAGTAAATATGATGTACACTTAAAAGAACATTTAAATGAGGTCAACGAAAAAAGCAAAAATATCTACGAAAGAGGACAACAACATAGATCTGGATCATTCATGAGTTTATTATCTAAAACAACTGTAAATTCAATATTGCAAATCATAAGAGAATTGATCAAAACATCCATTCTGGTAGAAATCCAAAAAGCAGAAATATTTTCTGTGCAATTGGACACTACTCAGGATATTTCGGTTCAAAATCATTGTTCAATTGTAATACGGTATGTTTTGGGTTGTGAAATCTATGAAAGACTGGTTTCCGTTGTAAGTTGTACAGACTCTACCGGGAAAGGTATGTTTAATCTCATTCAAATAGAATTTTCATCTTTAAATATTCCACCAAAAAATTGCGTCTCTAATGCCACTGATGGTGCAGCAAATATGAAAGGGGCTTACAATGGTTTCTCTAAATGGATGTCTGAAAATACACCTAGTCAATTACATGTGTGGTGTTACAGCCATATACTGAACCTAGTTGTGTCCGACACCGTCAAAATAACAATAAATGCAGCGTCTTTATTTACCTTATTAAATTCCATTGCAATTTTCTTCAAAGAATCCCACCAAAGAAAGAATATTTGGAAAATTACATCCCTAGAGGCAAAAAAAAAAGAAATTACAAGTAATTGGAGAAACTCGTTAGTGGGCCAAAGACGCAGCTTTGAAAAAGATATTTGGAAATTACAAAAATCATGCCAATGCTCTTTACATCGATGTATTATTAGCATTAAACGATATAAAATTGTCTGAAAAGATGCCACCAGTGTCCGTGTGAAGGCCTCTAGCATGCTTACACAATTTATAGATTGTGAAATGCTACTAAAGGCTCATATTTTTACAAAATTATTTTCAATTATTGGTCCTGTCTCGAAATATTTGCAAACTAGCGGATTAAACTTACTAAGATGCCTCGAAATTATTATGAATTGTACATCACAATTAAAGTCCGTAAGTCGCGACATGAGTGATATTGAAACATCTACGCAAACGTTCATTGCATGGGCACAAGATGAAATTGACAGCCGTGAAGAAATCGACATCGACATACCAATTTCCTTTCCCGAAAAGGGAATAAGAAAACGAAAGAAAATGGCTGGAGAATTGGCGGAAGATGATCCCATAAAAGATAGCCGACAAAACTATGAAGTTGAAACGAATAATAGAATTTTAGATAAAATTATAAATTCTATAGAATGTAGATTTAAGAATAATGGTGAGCTTTATAAGGATATTGCCTTATTGTCTCCAACAAATTTTGATGATGTTAGACAAGGAGTACCATCAAATACCTTTAAAAAAAAATGTGTGAACTGGTAGAAAACTATTACCCAAATATTACAAAACAAAATCTGCAAGAAGAATTGGTTAGTTTCGCGAAAAATTGGGATAAATTTATAAGTTTCGACAACAACAAATGCGGAGAGTAATCAACAATTTCAGAGTAACGTTATAGAAACTGATGAAGAAGACAACGATGATTTTGAAAGAGGTGGTGGTTTTGATGTTAATAATAAAAAATGTAAATCTTGTCTTAAATGTGCAATTTGCTGTTATTCTGTCATTCAAAAGTACAATATGTACAGTGAGGCATATTCTTCACTAGGAAATGCTTGCAAATATTTATTAACATTATCAATAAATCAAGTGCAATGTGAAAGAAGTTTTTCCAAGTTAAAATACATTAAAAATAGATTGCGGAATTCAATGTCGTATAATAATTTGGATGCTTTTATGTTAATGGCTTGCGAAAATGTTATGTTATATAATATTGACTCTGATAACATTATAGATATGCTTATGCAGCAAAGCAAGTTATTAAATAGATTGTTAAAAGAGTAAAGTTTTTATATAATAACACTTCGAATTAAAATACTTTAAACTTTGATTTACTTTCATTTTGTTTTTTTTTTGTTGTATGTTTCTATATATGTACTTGACTGGGAGTCCGGCATTTTTAACTAAAATAATGTTTTTTTGATAGTAAATGCAATCTGATTCAAAAATATGTAATAAAGCTATGCTCTATGTAATTTTAAAGGAAAATGCGTAACACCCTGTAAATGTATATTTTAGCCATATCCGGAAATTTAAAAAGGGCCGACAAATATTATTTCCCGGGCCGCTAAGATGTTGCCCATCCGCCCCTGAATGCACGTTAAGTTTATATCGATGAGATCTGGGTTCATTTTTCAGAAAATCCAAATTATTTCTCAAACTATAAACTTTTGAGAAAAATATAAGGGGCAAAACAGATGTAAAATAATATGCTCTATACGACTAAGTAATGAAATATAGGGTGTGCCATTTGAAAAAATCAAGTTATGGCCCTTCAATGTTTACCAAAATTCCAAAATTAATGTCCCACAACAAGTTGATGCCACAACGCAAATCAACTATCTTGCCGACAGATACCCCACACAGATGTTTAGAATCTGGCAAAGTTCCAACCCGATATCCTAGAAAACAAGCGCTCTACGATTTTTTTAATAAGTGCCTGTAAATGCATTAACGTTTAGAAAAACATAAACAACTTCTGAACGGTTAGAGCGAATTCCAAAAACTAAACGGATTTATAAAGCCCAAAAGAGGGCAAATTCAAATAAGTAAATTTATACAGGGGGTGCCATTTAAAAAAACTAGATCCAAGGTCCTAGGTCCCAACACCCTGTATATGGCAAAATAATTTTACAAACTGCACTTAGGCCTCTAGTTTGCAGTGCCGTTTGGTTCATTTCGATATCATTAACGGTGTAGGTGTAATCGAGCCTGCCCGTCCTATTGACTCACCCTGTATATATAGGGTGTCCCATTTGATATTCTGAAGTTGGTGTCGTTTTTTCGGAAATGAAGAACCGGGAATGAAATCTAAGTATACAGAAAGGGGCATCATTTTGAAGCATTTAAATCCACCACATTGCATTTTCGTTCTACTAACCGTTTACGAGATGTCGCCTTTCAACTACCTCGTGGGACACCCTATATAGTCGTTTTTTTTTTAATGAGAGTCACCATTAGGGATATTTCATAAGTGCAATTGGTACTGACTAGTTTATTTTGTTTTGACCTAACTGGGGGACTGGTATTCCCTTCCTTCAAAGTTCGTAACACAAGACAATAGTTACTAAATCTTGTGGTGACTATTTGGATTTTTTTTTAATGTGAGTAACCATTAGGAATATTTCATAACTGCGATTTTATTTGGTACTGACTAGTTTATTTTAAGTTGATCTTTCTGGGGGAATGGTTATACAGTTTTAAATTTACTAATAGCGCAATTTCAATTTTATTCTCTCTTCTTTCAGTTAACTCAACTCGACCAATCTTTGTAAGAAAATTTACAATCATACACCCGTTTTTTTTTAAATCTGAGCAACCCTATCTAGGTACTTTAGTCCACTTTTACCTTATGTTACGAACTTTCTAATAAGGAAAACTGTTGTATTGTAAAATGGGTTAACTTAAGTTAAAATGAGGAAAAACCCAATAAAACTCTTAAATGAATCACTCTATATATTGGTTGTATGTGAACTAATACCTAAAACTGATACCAACGTAACTAAATAATGTAACCAACACTGTCATTACTGTCGGTTGCTTTCTTTCATCACAGTTTTTGATAAATTTTGATTGCACCACTTTCGTGCGTAGACTTTGGTGTTTGAGAATAATATTATTAACCCCACTGTCTACATTATACTTTACTAAAACATGATGTTGTGTCAAGGTTGTCTTCAGGTCTGGTGAAGTGTGTTAAAAGAAATTTAACCAATTTGCAAATCTAAACATGAAGTATAAATAATCCAAAATAAACATAGTTGACTCATTTGACTTATTACCAGCTACGTGAAAGTTGTACTCCAAAGAGATGTTATAATCCCAAGCCTGCCGTCAATAACTCCAGCAATCTTTAACAAAGGTAGCCTATAAAATGTCATAAATGTAAAAATTACAAGAAAACTACAGTCCCAGTATAAAGTAGGTACTTCTACTCTGCCTCATTTCAAAACATGTTCGACCAATTTTTTACATTACATGCCGTTCAAAATATAAGCATACCGGTGTGTTTTCAGCTGTGTCCAAGCCGCCCTCAGACTCCAACATGTCCTTTCTGCGTGGCTCTGTGAACCATGTCTGGTGCACCACCAGCGTCCTGGGCAAGGGGGCCACTGGCGCCGTCTACCAGGGCGTCAACAAAATCAACGGTGAGCCGGTCGCCGTCAAGACTTTCAACCAGCTGAGCCACATGCGACCCCAGGAAGTACAGATGCGCGAGTTTGAGGTCCTCAAAAAGGTGAAGCATAAGAACATCGTCAAGCTGCTTGCCATTGAGGAGGAGCAGCAGGAGAGCCACGGCAAAGTAATAATTATAATAATTAATCTTTCAATACGTATAAGCGAATCTGATTTTTAAGCAGCAGCAGGAGAGCCACAGCATAGTAATGACAATAATTAAAATGAATGTTATCAATCTGTAGACAGGTTGCTTCTTTTAAAGCAGCTTTTCCATATGTAACAGCTTGGGGCTTTGCTTTACCAGATAATTATCTGTGATAAGAATGGTGTTTACAGAATAGTTTTAAAGTTGATGTGTTTGCAGCTAGTGTTTTCTTTACAGTAGTTAACTGGGACACTTGCAGATAAATATATGTAAATGTTAATAAATGTCGAGGCATAATTCGCAAAGTGTGGACTCTGAACTAATTCTATTTTTCTCAAAATCACTGAATACAATTGCATAAGCATAAAACTTAATCAGGGGAATCACTCAAGGTTAGAACATGTGAAATCATGTTATTGCAGATATTTTCAGTACAGTAAGTCTCCAGATAGAGTTACCAATAAGAACAACTTTTTAATTTTTTATTTCACAAAAATCACTTTTTACAATAAGTTCTGCTTGTTTTTTAAACCTGAAAAACAAATTCAAGTTTTAAATGTGTGCGATAGTCGGCAAAAAATCCAGTTTAAGAAAATAGAAATGAGTTCAAACATGAATAATACCATATTTTTGTAAAAAAAAGTCCATCAAATGTAGCTGTGGAAACTAAAACATCGAATGTTATTGAGCTGTCAGTGAATGTTAAAAATATCGCATACTTCTCACTGCACAAGTCGGCTTGACCGGGGGCCCCATTCGTAATCCTGGACCATTATTGTATTGGAAGGACGTCCGAATATTGCTCACAATTGCCATTTTCCAGCGGCGAGAGTTTTATGGCAAATTCACGCTCTATAAGATTTGTGGTGACATTGTTGAACATAATATCTGCATCTACCTGGATGTCATTTGCAGGTGTCCCATGCACCTTTCGATAGTGATGCGACAGTTCAGCATCCTCACAAATCACTTTCCACCAATAGGTCGTCTGCTGCCTGTATTGTGTAGTGACTTGATTCGGTTGCATAAAGTGCACCTGGTGTAGCATCCTCATAAGTCAGTCTGCTCCGACATGTCCTCTGCTGTATCCTCTAGAGGGCATGGATGACTGACGTGGTACAGAGTATTAACAAATATATTTTTTTCACCTTAAAACTCTTTATTTATAAACTGTCATACCGTCAAATAATTCTTACCTATTTCTAAACAACCATTTTCAAACTATAACAAAACTGAAAAAAACGTTCATTTTTATTGACATTTCCTTTTTTTTTTTTATTCGGCTATATGTTTAAATATATTTCATAATCTTTAAAGGTGATCGTGATGGAGCTGTGTACCGGCGGCAGCCTGTTCAACATCCTTGACGATCCGGAGAATACGTACGGCTTGGAGGAGAGGGAATTCCTGTTGGTGCTTGACCATCTCTCGGCTGGTATGAAACATTTACGCGACAACAATCTTGTTCACCGAGATTTAAAGCCGGGAAATATAATGAAGTACATATGTGATGATGGCTCTACAATTTATAAGCTGACGGATTTCGGAGCCGCACGGGAGTTGCAGGAGGGGCAGCAGTTTAACTCATTGTACGGGACCGAGGAGTACTTACATCCTGACATGTACGAGCGGGCTGTGCTTCGTAAGCCACCAGGAAAAACATTTGGTGCCACTGTTGATTTATGGTCAATAGGTGTCACTTTGTATCACGTTGCAACTGGGAATTTGCCCTTCCGTCCATTTGGTGGCCGTAGGAATAAGGAGACAATGTACCATATAACGACGAGGAAAGAGAGTGGAGTGATTTCTGGGATCCAAACGGAAGATAAGGGGCCTATTGATTGGAACCGGGAACTTCCGCATAACTGTCAACTGAGTGCAGGGCTCAAGAAAATTGTAACCCCACTGCTCGCCGGTTTACTAGAGGCTAATCAAAAAGACATTTGGACATTTGAAATGTTTTTTAGTCAAGTAACCAACGTACTATCAAGGCACATCATCCATATATTTCATGTCAACCGTGCCGTTAGTATCAGAGTTTATATACACCCCGATGAAATGTACGAGCACTTACAGAATTATGTGACGGAACAAACCGATATTAAAAGCGCCAACCAAATCCTTTTACAGAAAGAGAATTTATTCATCAATACCGTTGAAGACTCGACAAGAGCTTGTGGATACCCAAGCACTAACGTTGAAGAACCACTGATCTTGTTTAGTAAAGAAAACAACAATATATCGACTGTAACAATGCCAGACATCCCACGTTTTCCCGAGTTTGCTAATTTGGTATCTGTAGAAAACGATGCAGCACAAGCTAAAACTGCTTGCAGTATTGGGCACATGTGCAAGCGCCGCATTGAAAAAGCGTCCTTATGGAGTTCACTAATGAAGTACGCAGTTGATAATTTCACCAAATACATTAAAAACGAACTGAAGCTTCTTGAATCTAAATGCGCTCATTTAAAAGAAATCACCTCGAACCACAAACTCACTGGACAAATCTTTTACGTAGCTCAAACAACCATCAATGCATTAACAAGCAAAGATTGTAAACTTAAACTAACTGACTTCCCAGACGAGCTGAAAAGACTGAGCGATGATTTTTTGAGTGAAACGGATCCTAAAGTCATTCAGGTATTCCAGAAGAACGTTACGGAAAACACTTTGCAACGGGAATGGGAGTCATCCAGTAGGGTAATTAAATTCCCAGCGGACGCAAAGGCGCCAGCATGCGCTAAAACCCAAGTGGAAAGGCTGCGCGACTCCTGGCAGCATTTAGTCCGAGACCGTGCCACGCGCTCCTTGAGCTACAATGATGAACAGTTCCACGTCCTGGAGCGGATTAAAATCACGGAAACAAACAGACGTATCAAGCAGCTCCTCGAAGTCGAATGCACACCCGCGTACAATCAGATAGCGGACACACTGGGCGACTGGTACAAAATCGCTCAGACAATATACTTACAGGCGATGATCCTTGATAAAGACGTGCTCGCTTATGAGAACCGCTTGGAAGAGTTCTCACAGAACTTATCAATTTACAGCAGCCAGTACATTGAGGAGATACAGGCCGTGCTGGAGCAAGCAAAGGACGGCATGAAGGCGACGGGTTCGCTGAACAAAACACAGAATCGGAAGCTCAGGAACATCTTTAAAGAAGTCGAGAAGGAGAAGATGGAGATCGGGAAGCTTCTGGGTGAAAACTCTGAGTTGGTCGAGCAAATCAATCAGTTGATCAGTAAGAATTTGGTTATCGAGTGTGAGGAAATGGAGTGATTCATCGACATTGTGACTTTGTCGTATTAGCCAATACATGCTAGCCATGTAAGTGATACAGTTTTAACGCAATATTTTAAATACTGCACACGCTAAGTTAACGAGTTAGGGTAAATTAAGTTAAAAAAATAATTGTTTTTAATTATCAAGTCTATTTCGTTCCATCAAAGGAGCAAATTATGTCATTTATGATTGACCGAGGATATATGTGATCTGATGACTATTTATAATCAATGTATAATTTTAGTAATCGATTTGGGAAATTTGCATCATTATTATCATAAACCTACTTGTTACACTCCAACAATATATTTAAATATTGAATGACTCATAGGATTTACATCGTAGACATTTATTTTTGCTAAATAGTATGGAGTTATGTTTATAAATTTAATAATAAACTATTTATATTCGTTTTTATTTAGTACAAACTCAATTCAACATATTGTGCAGTTTTCCAATTTCTATGGGATTGCATTTTACTATCGTCTATAGAGAAGTTGGCATTTATTGCATCTCACTTTCAAAATTCAAGTGCAAGGTGTTATGGCAGCCGACATTGCTAGACTTCTTAAATAGTGTTTGGTCTGGTGGCTGCGTGTCGAAGATGTTTAACTCCTTAAAAATGACAACTTCGGGAGAGAAAATTTATAAAATATACCTTGCCCTATTTCTGCATTATTGAATTTCCAACACGAGATGCAGTATATACTTTTTGCTTGTTGGTTTTATGTGCATTGCCAACATATGGGGCATATTAGAGCCAGAGTCTAAATGAGTTATACGTTTTTGTTGATCTTGCAAAATAATTCATATCCTAACTCCACCAAAACGAGACAATCTAAGTGTTAAATTGGATGTGTGAGTTGTTACCACTTGGTAAAACATATTAGTATAGGAATAATAAAATACTAGGTTAACGTTTCACAGTATATACCGTTAAACGTCAACCAAGTGTTTTATTATCCATAATCTAAGGATTTCTTATCACACCTACATCTCAGATACCACAATTTTTGTGGTTATTGAAATGGGGAGGACCTGAGGTTACTAAAATTTCAAAATCACTGATCTACTTCACACTCTTGGTGCAACAAGGTGATCCCAACACAACAGTTTACTATATTCAGTGCTTTGGTTCTACACGTCAGGTGCTGACAATAGTTTATTTTCCGCACTTCTGCTTCCATTTATTCTTTCAATGAGTGCACAGTCTATTGGGTACTCTTCTTCAAAGTGATGAAAATAACATGAAGTACTCTTGGTTAATATTTTAGGTTTACAAGTTGATATAGGAATAGCAGAAACGATACACAGACGCTCAGTTGCTGAAACAGAAATAATTTAATCAGAAGAGATTTATAACGATCCATAAATAAGTACGTAATATTAAACAATAGAAAACGGCATGTGTGAGAAGTTAATAACCTACGAGAGCACAGAATTTTTACAATACGATGATGCAATGTCCTACTTAAAATCTGAGCGAGGCAGAAGGCCCCAGTGCGGTGAAATCCTTAAGATCTGCTGTCCATGGTGCTTCTTGGTGCCTTGTTTTTTTAAACAAAAGCACCAACAGATACCATAATATAAAGTTTTTAATTAATGTGAAATTTACTTGGTGATTGAGTTGATTTTATAATTATGTGTCCTGATGTAGACTGCTCTTATGACAAAAATCGATGGTACACCCTATATTTAAACTGATAGTTACTCGTTCCCGCACATTTAAAAATGACATCAGTTTATAAATGAATCGGAAAATAAAGCCAATTCACATGTTTTATAGTTAATTACTGCATTAATTAAATAATGTATTAATCAATTATCTCGTATGGCAATCATCTGATCAGAAAGAATTCAATGGATATGAAATAACTATTGATTTAAATATCATAGGGATATATAACTTGTTTTTTGTGGATACACTGGCCGACAGGGCATAACAAAGTTTATGTATAGTCTATATATGAATTGAGAATAATGCAACGTTTAATACATTACATCAACAAACGTGGCCATTGATAGTGAAAAGCATCCACATGCTTGGAACTGGATGCCTTCCTGAAGGGTTTGCAGCATAAAGGTGCTTCTCTGAAATAACAATATTAGATGAAATAATTTTGCTGCTAAGTAACTTACAATGATTGATGCAGTTTCGTTCTTGTAGCAGAATGACGATTCAGTCAAATACCGGGCCAAGCCCTTTGTCTGAAACAAAACTAAACGTTGTCAATGATGGAAATTCATTTTTTTCTAATGTGGAAAATTGGGTCAATTCTAGCTCACCCCGTACACTTGACATTATATAAATTTTTTCCAATAAAATTTCGTGATTAAAATTCTTCTAAAAATTTTGTTGACACAAAATGATGGAATGAAGATGAAAGATGGAATGAAATTTTTCGTCGGAAACAGTTGCATCTCTAATTTTGAAATATTTCCACCAAAGCCCACTTTAATTGGGAAGGCTCAATATCTACAGAAGTTTTAATTTACTGCTTACCTTTTTATGTAAGATGCCAGTGGGGAGGAGCAGCACGATAACTATGGTCATGTTGTAAACCCCATAGACAATCATCTTCTCGTTGTGCACCTTCATTACCATCACAAGGTAGACACTTAGCAGCGTCTCCAGCATGTTAAAAAGGATCATGAAAAATAGGGAGAAACTGAAGACCTTGTTCAAGTGCTGCGCCCCGTTGCAGAGGATTGCGTACATCGTGCACATGTAATTCAAGGTGACGATCGGGTCGCTCCGCAGACTGTTGTTAGCATCGACGAACTTGACTAGCGTGTTGTGTAGGTAATTAAAGCGGATAAAGAGTATTGTGATATATAGGTTAAAATATAGTGCGACAAAGGAGTGTATGACACATTGTAG
Source organism: Othius punctulatus (assembly GCA_951805005.1). Lineage (NCBI taxonomy): Eukaryota > Metazoa > Arthropoda > Insecta > Coleoptera > Staphylinidae > Othius > Othius punctulatus. The sequence goes on from OX638139.1 coordinate 91,486,587, forward strand.
GCCGGTCGAGAATGTATCGTAGAGAATCAAAGGGATGCTTTGCCCATCATACATGTATGCTAATACACCGAACGCTATCGGAAAACAGAAAGTGATTATTAACAAAATAAATAAGTCGAAGTATAGCACTCCGTTGTGGATGCTGGCTTTACTTTCGAGCTTCCGTGTATACATATCAAACTGGCTGATGCGCTCGAAAGCTATGGCGAGGTTCTTGCTGTTGTACGTCACATACGCGAGGGTCAATATTGCAGTTATAATCTTTCCCCATGAGAAAAACCGCAGCAACACCTCGGTTGAGTTCCCGGCCTTCGTCCGCGACAAATACAGATCTTGGAAGTATATCATGCTAGCAGCTAAAACTAAGAACAGAAATCGATTAATCTGCAATACAACCTTTTCTACGTACTTATTATAATCAAAGCCTGTATGAAGTAGTTCTTCAATTTCCGGTAAACGATATTGCCCTTGCATATCCGCATGTTATATGGGGCCATTCCAAACAGGCTCGCAAATACATAGACGTAATAGATAACATTGTAGATGCTGTTCATGGCTGCGATGTGCAATGTTATGTAAAATATGGGACAGTGTGATTTTTGAATAATTTATATCCATGATGAGTTTGAACAGCATGAGCTCAATTTATGAACAAATATATCTTATTAATTTTTAATGCAGAGTCAATAATTACCATGGATATGGAGTAATAATTATGATTACATTTTCTAGATATTTATAATGGATGGGTAAGGACGCTATATTCAATTATAGGAAAATACAGAAATGTATATAGAACTATTTTTTATTACACAATCTAAAGTTTATAACAATTATTATTATTAACTAATTCATGGCTCTGTATAAAATATGGACCATTAACATAAATATTGGATATAATAATATTTGACCTTACATCTATGATGAAGTATTATACAATTTAATATTTAGAATACATTCTTGTCCGGCGGCATCTTCATAAATTCCATAACCAACTTTCCTTCTCCTATATTCCGTATGTCATATTCTGCACCTGAAAATATTAGTATAACCTTCATGTCAACTTCATTGATGGAATTACAAGGAAAACATTTCTTAGAAACTATTTACTGTCAACTCTTAAGCCCATGTGACAAGATCCTATTTATTGCTTGAAATATTGTCCCTTTTATGTTTAGAAATATTTTAACATAAATTGCTGAAAATGCAGCAATTTGTGTATTACACTATCCAATTTAGGTTTTCAGACTTGCGCATTACATGTTTCTTCGGCTTGTTATTTGTGAAATATCCTAAAATAAGCGCTTCTAGATGCCAATTCTAATTGTACACATAGGTATACCACCTACCTATTAACAATAAATCGAAAAATAATCGATTATGAAGAGCACTGCTGTGAGTGACATTAGCATAAAATTAGTATCTCCAGGACAGGGTTCCTAACATGAATGGAACTATAATGAATATAGCAAGTAGTAAAAAAATACTATAATTAGCATTCTTTTACACCACACGCAACAATTTAATAAATTGTCATATTGACTATGATACAACCTTTTTCATTATTTTTATGTGTATAAAATAGGCAAGTTTTGCAGAAAAGTCAGTTTAGATATGCGTAGTAGGTTCTGCGCACTTTTCGAGCAATAAAATAGAACATCCAACAATTTTCTGTACAAGAATATTAAATTGAAGATTCTCTGTACGGCCCGGTCCATTATTTCAAGGTAACGAAATTGAGCATTACTTTGTTCAATAAAAGGGATCGTGTCACACGGGCTGTACTGGGCTTGATGTGTTGTAAAAATTAGAGGTTCACACAAAATATATAATGTGGAAGCTGGATTTCACGATCTACTTTACCATTAAGTGGTGAGAGAAGGTGTTTTTTTTTGTATGTTGCATTATTTTTCAAGCTTACCAACAAAAGTGTCATTATAATACAGTCAACTTGGCCAAGAATACATAGATTGTAAATGGTGTTGATATACCCGTTCAAGTAGTATTCTCATCAAAGTGTTGTTATGACTGATATTTTTCAAACAAGTTGCATGCATGAAAAACTGTGACAATTTACTGACAGTGCTGTTGAATGAATTCGTATGCACAAACATAATCACACATTTTGATGGCATCGGTGCTAAAAAATAACTTAATACCAATATGTAAAACATGTATAAATTGTAGAATCGCAAAAACCTCAATTTAGATAATTAATTTTCAACATTTGCAAATACATTACCTTTTGGTATAACAAATCTGACTCCCACATTTGCATTCCTTCTTCGATTGTGAACTTGTACTTCTGCTTGTCCTTTGATGATCAAGAAAGACTAAAACAAAATATTGTCAGGAAAATCTTCACAATTAATACCACAAGAACTGGACAAAGAGTCTTATTGTTAAGTATTGTTTTTAATTTATAGAGTGTGCGGCCTGCCAATTTGACAAGACCAAATTTTCCATCAATAATGTGATATGGTCAGGGTAAATTGTTGGAAAGGAAAATTCAAAACAATAAATACAGCCCAATTTTTTTTTTAATGTGAGTGAATCTAGAATGCATAGAATAAAGGATTCTATCTGATCATTAATTATATAAATTTATAATTATATACCACACGAGAGTTCAATAAATCAAAAATAACTCTCCAGATTAATCTCAAGCTTGTTGCCATTTGGAGATAGCCAGTCGAGCCAAAGTACTACTGAGGTACTTTATATTTACCAGTCATTGGAACTACCGCGGTAGAAGTACTGCGGTACTCTACCGTGGAACTTTTGGACTACCGATTATCGTACCGCGGCAATTTTTTAAAAAAAGTATCGACTACTGTACTGCGGTCCTTTTTTCTCAAAATCTACTGTAAATGTTCGGTACGGTAGCAGTAGTTTTTTCCGAATGTTTTCGTTTTCGAAGATATTTCTCAGAAAAACAAAGTAATTATCTTGTGCAGATAGATACCTAGAAGGCCAAAGTGCAATAAATGTCTTAATAAGGGTTGGGATTATTTTTCAATAGCAGGATTAGAGGGGTCATAAATTAACCTAAAATTCCACCGTAATTACACAAAAGTACGGTTCCCGTACAGGTTTTTATCTTTGTAGTGCGCCCGTATTTTTCATTTGAAGGAAAATGTGTCATAGTTAGTTGTTACTTTATTACTTTATTGGGGCGATAAGTAGCATTTCCGTTAATTCCGGTCGGCCGGCTAACGAAAGATCATAGAACAGGTAGTAACTTAATGGTTTTATAATGCATAAAGGGTAATTTTAAATGATGGTGGATTTGTCACGAAATGTGTACTCCCATAAAATTCTTGCACAGCTTTTCGCCACAGTTAGCCAGTAAATCATTATGAATTATTTGGTTCATTGGGGTATCAACTGTCTAGGCAGAGTGTTCGAAGATAAAAGTTGTGGCATTGTGTAATTCTATTGTGTATATTATATTAAATTTATAATGGTGCCGAAGATCAGTGAAGAAGTACCACATTGTAATCCACTCAAATAAATCTCTTGCTGCACAAAATCAGCAGGAAACTTGAAAACATATTTCTTTAAGTACCAACTTAGTTAATAAATAAAATCAAATTTTCATAATTTCCAATGTCGCATAGTGCGATATATTTACCATATAATTACCCCTATTTCCCATTTCCAAAATAACTCAATTTTTAAAAATTGCATAAAGAGAATTTACAGAGCTAAAAAATGATGTGCGTCTTGACCCATGTAGCTGTGACACGATTTGCTACTATCGCAAAAATTATATATTAACAGAATCGAAAATTTTGGGGAGGCAAATTTTAGCTGGGACACCCTGAATAGGTACCTATGTATATTTATTATGATATTTTGTTACAGTAAAAACATGCCCTTTATAAAAAAAAAATTAAATACGAAGATCGAATGCAAAAAAACATCCCAATGATATAGTTAAGATAAAAAAGATTAAGAGATAAAATTAATTAAATAATGACAAAAAAATCGAATGAAAACTGCCGCTACCAATTTCGTGGTAAGCGACTACCAATACTGCAGTACTTATTCACAAATGTACCGTACCGCGGTACTTTTATAGGGAAGTAACGCTACCGCAGTAGTTTTCTGAACTACCGATCCAATCACTGATATTTACCATATGATGTCTTTTCGAAAACGAAACAGATTTAACACTGTCCGCATCCAATTCCATCAATCCAGTTGAAAGGCCCATAAATTTCAACTCAGGACCAATCCGAAGGTTCTCCGACTCAGCAACATAACTTTCCGGCAATGTTGACATCCACACTGAAAAAATATAATTCAATAACGCAGCTCCCAAAAGTATATCCCCAAAAATATGTTTATATATTTTACCAACTTATAGATCTCATCGATACAAACAAAAAAGTCATGAATGACATGGGTCCGAAAATCAACCATTCCTGAGATACGGCCAGCAGGGGTGAAGAATCGCATTTATCACGCCTACTATGGAAGTAGCACAAGACCTCACTCCACTCGACATTTGTATTTGAGGGTATTTAAAGTCGTTAGTTTATTCAAGCCCTGTGAATAATATAAACGAATTGCAAAGGATGAGCACTAATGGAAGAAAAATGTGTAGAACATCTACTTTAATTATTTGCAATTCAAACAATTTATTTACACGGCTGTTATATTCTGATCTGGAAATTATAGATATGACTCGTAGTGTGATGAGGGGGTGGGTACAAAAATTCTATAGGCGTGCGCTCGGTGTGTAATTATTTCGTTTGTAAGTAGTTTTATTAAAAAGAAAAGTCCAAGGAAGTCGCCAATGAATATTTATCCGTGAAAAAAAAAATACATGCAAAAATATCAAAAATAACAGCTAACATAATTATTCTAATTCGAATAATAACTCCTGTATACCACTCTAGACTTCGCCTATGGTTGCCGTCATACAAATTTAATTTGAGTCGCGTACTTGTACTTGTGTATAAATATAACACAACGGGAATTTTCGGGCAATAAAACTGCTCAACAATCGGTTGAAGTCGGAGTTACACAGTCGCAGCATGCACTGAGTAATAGTAAAAATGCCAGTATCTCAGGAATTTTCGGGCAATAAAATTGCTCAACAATCGGTTGAAGTCGGAGTTTCACAGTCGCAGCATGCACTGAGTAATAGTAAAAATGCCAGTATCTCAAATGGAAAATCATTTCTGCATTTAAAATCAACAGGACTCGGGCTTGGCTTGCTACTTGCTTCATAGCAACTATGAACTGATACTACCAATGAGTGACATCTACAATGACCAGATCCCAGTATAGTTAGTGGAAGTTTAAAACTTATAGAAATAAGAAGCAACAATTATTTTCTAAAAACAACTCCATATCTCGAAAACAGTTGATTTTCGGACTCATGACTTGTGAGATTACGATATTTTTTAAATACCCTGTGTACAGGGTGGTGGTTAGTTTTTCCGTAGCTTTTCCAGAAATATATCTAACTTTGGTTTTTTAAATGGAACACCCTGTATATTTTTACAGAATCTGATTCTAAATAAAATTCTTTTTACAATGATGTATCACAAGTACACTCTTCTGAATGGAAGTCAAGAACGTCTAGCGAGACAAAAATTTCGTTAGGAAAAAAGCAAAATGTTGTAGGTTTTGAGGGGTTATTCATTACGAATTCGTTCCAGAAGGGCAAACTAAGTATAACCAAAGAATTTTACCTGAAAATTCGATGGCAATACTCCATGGCAATTCCTCAGCCCACACAACACACATAATCACGCATAAAAGCAACGATCACAATTCTATCTGAATGAATACTGGCGAAGACAAACAACCTATAGCTTGTGTGAAGCTTTTTTACTGTGAATAACATCTATAATAGATTTATTCTTATACGTAGTAATTAGATTTAGACGTTGTTTTGCAAATGACATCAGAAAAGTAACAAAGATTTCTTAATTTTAATCATATAGAAGCTCATAGAAATCGGCGCTTTTAAATATGTTTTATATGAATCTGGAGATCAAAAGTCTTGTTACAAAATAGACTTTGCATTATTTTAAATTGAAGCCCCATATTGTTCTTATGGGAGAAATAATTCATTGGACACAGCATTTGGTTTGCCTAACGTACGTGACATTATCACTTTCTGGTTTATTTCATTGCTACTATAAATTTTTTTTATGTGAAATGGTAAATTACAAATAAACCAATATAAATTCCCCTTCAATCATGAAGATAGGATTTCTAAACAATACAAACTTAGAGGATAAATAGGTCATCATTGAACAAAGCAATTAAAAAGGTTTAACTTACAAACAGACTTTATGTCTCCGTTGCTGCTTGGAAAATATAGTTTCCGGCTGGACTTAACAAACTTAGTGGACATCTGTTTTAGCTCCTTTTGGATTGAATTTGGAGCTTTAATAATGCTGTCCTGTTCTTGTTCTGAATAAGAAGTAGTTGGCCTGCTGGAATTGGAATCCTTGGAGCCCTTAGTGTCAGAATAAAAGTGGATTGAGGACCGTCGCTTCATTATGGAAACACGTGGCGGTTTCTTGTGTTCTTTAGACTCGCCCTCTGTTGCTACTGATGCCGTAGTTGCATTGTTTATTTCATTATCGGATGACAACACTTTGTTTATACTCTGACCCACATTATTATAGGCAGAGTGGTAATTATAATTTTGAATATGAATTCTAGTAGAATTTCGATGGGCCTGTGGTAAACCACTTGTTAAAATTCCATCATCGTCATTAGCTAGTGTGCATAAGGCATCTTCAATAGCAGCTTCTTGGGCATCTGAATCTCCAGTAGTTGGTGTATCACTTTCACAGTCTTCCATTACATTCCCGGAATCAGTGTTTAATTTTTCATGTGATGGATGGTTATTTATATTTTTAGGGAGTGGTTTCATTTTAATTAGTTGCTTTCTAACTATACATCGTTGAATAGGTTCAGGTTTCTTAAATACTTCTTCCGCGTCCAATTCTATGTTCGGCCTAGTAACACTGAGCTGGCAACAATTATCAATCACATCGATTGGGTTATTAACTTCGGAAGGTCCTCTATTTCGAATTTTTGATTTACTACTGTATGCCTTTTTAATTTGGCGATTTCTTTCAGGTTTAACAAGGAAATCTAGAAAATAGAAGTCAATAACATAATAGTTCTTCTATTCCTAATACTAACGCAGAAGTAGGTGGTCAATCACAGGAGGCCTCCGGTGTACAATTTTGCGACCTAGAAATGATTTGATTAGTTTTTATTTTCTAATTTTATCAGGTTTCACTAATTTAGCCAAATTCCGGTGGATGTCTCTAGGAGCTCGTTTGAAGGCTGGGATCGCCTTAGTTTTTAATAGTGAATGTCCCTTTTGGAAAATCATAACGCGAGAAGTATGCAAGGTAACATGACAGTGCTGCCTACTGTTGAATAGAGGAGGTTTGGGAGATATTTTTGGTTGTAAGTCTTTCTTCTCAGTTCGATACCCTTCGTGAAGGTCCGGTAGCACTATGACTGTCCCAAATCGAAGGCACTCCAACCTTCAAAAGTGCTTCTTGAGACATCTACTGTACCGTCAACCGAACAAATCTCTTAAATCTCCTCTACGCAACAGTAGATCTTCTAATTTGCTTCCTGCGCAATGATTTTTCAAAATAGGGACATTCTTTTGTAGAAACCATGTACAGTAGGATTAAATAGTTACAATTTACCTTACTTTGCAAAATAAGAATAAATATGTAAATAAATAATCTATACTAAATTCCCAACGTGAGATTTTGAACAATTGGTAATAATGGCAAGTAGTGGTCTTTAATTATCAATATAAGATGAATGGGCATACCTCTAGATGATACACTCTCCAAAACTACAACAAAAAAAAGAATTAATTAGTCAATCTACCAGAAATATGTAGGAATTGAAGGTGTATTTGTTCAACATTTTTATGTCTATTACAACGTGTCTCAAAAATAATTACTTCTAATCTAGTTTCAATTTCGTATGCAAAATGATGTGCCGCTGTCACGCAATGCTGTTATGCTACTAAGCAGAAGAACAACATAATATTAATAATAACATACCCTGACAGTTAATGTTAATTACAGTGCTGTACAATGCAAGACCAATAACAATCAAGTGGCACATAAAAATTTACATGCAAGCAAATTTCAGAAATAACTAGATGTAAATCTTTAAAGACACGCTGTACAATGCCTTCAATAGAAATTTACCATAACAATTTTAAAGTCATTGACACCAAGACATTGACATTTGACACCAAGGTCTAGTTACAACTGTATTACAACAATGTACACACTGGTGGACATAAAAGTCAAAATTTGCTGAACGGTACTGTAAATTCTTCCGCAACTACATTAGAAGGAAGGCCACTTTTGATTCTCATAGCAACTGTCGCCCTTTGAATGTCTGCGATATGACAAGGTATTATATGTGAGATGCATTTTATAATATTTGTCACTTACGACATTATTCATTATTTTGAAGAATCGGAAACATATATTACATCATAATAACTATTTATGTTACTAGTACACGATGCTTGACTTTACAGGGCGAGCACATATTTATGGCCGAGCGAGTCCAAGAAAGTGCATTATGTACGGTCGCGGATATAAAAAAGTGGGACAGGTTTTTTGTCTAGTGTGAATTTGGTTTACCTGATGATGTCAAAACATTATTCAACTTGCCTTATGGACTATCCATTTTCAATTTCTCTATTATTCTTGCTTTATTAAAAGCACTAACTTGAGGGCCATTCCAAAATGTGACTTTTTATTATGAGATGTAGGTATTTATGTCACAATGACAATCATATGTTGCTTGATTCAAATTCGATTACCGCTATGGGGATATCGGAAACGGTAAGAGATACGAAGTCGATTAAATTGGGGCAAAGTTATTCAATTATTATTTTTTTAAATTATTCAATATTCAATAAAGATAATTAAAAAAATTTCAATGATTGCATGGTACTCTAGTTTATATTTTTATTTTTTAAATCCAGTTTAGTGCTAATTGTAGACTTTGATTAATTTTCATATTAAAACGTTATTAAAACCTCAAGTGTTGCACATCATTTTAAAAATAAAAATTGCAGGTCCGCATTTAAAAATTTAAACTTGATGACGGTTGCACTCACACGAAACGTCTGAATCAAAATCTAAAATTCCCATGTAGATGAGAAAAAGTGGCAATGAAGATGTATTTATATTTTTTTTAATATCTCTTCAAGTAACGAATTTTTTTAAATTATCTTTATTGAATATTGTTCCCCATATGATTACGCAACTTTGCCCCAATTTAACCGACTTCGTATCTCTTACCGTTTCCGATATCCCCATAGTGGTAATCGAAATTGAATAACCCTGTATACATAATGTCAAGCTGACAGTACATTTCAAAAATACCCGCACTCGTTTGTATGGTAAATGTGCCTACCTTTGCAAACATTTTAGCCTTAAAATACACAGCAAAAGTTAGTATTTTCGTCAAACATAAAATAATTTAAACAAATTTTAGCGATATTTTTTATGGCCAAGACTATAGGTATCAAACCACATTTAATTCAATTTTGTTTTACACAGTTGGTAATGATGCTAAAGATATCCTGCAACAAATTTCAATTCCCTGCACAATGGACCTGGTTTAAACGAAAATAATTAATTTTGCATTCATTTTAATTACGACAGGGTAAATAAATCAAAACTAGATACACGATATAACCAATGGAACTTTTAAATTTCCCAAATACAAATGAGATAATGGGAAAATTAAAAATTGTTATCTTACAATTTGCCAGGACCATGGAATAATTATTAACGAATAAAATTACCTGTTGAATTTCTGTTGTCCTTTATTTCATCACATATGGATAGATATTGGCTGTAATTAGACTTTCTTGTTCTTCCATCTTTATTTCGTGATCCGGTTTTACTTCTTGGGGGATCAATATTAATCATGTTCTTCGCATTTTCAGGTAAGTGGTTTCGATCTCTATTTTGCTTTGTGGAGCCTGCTTTGCCCAATACTGGTTTCTTTCCGTTGTTCAGTTTTGATTTTTCGACTACTTGCGATTTTGTATTGACTTTAGTTTTGTTGCTGAGCTTTGCTGGTACATCATTTTGTAGTTGACATAAATTGTCAATACTCCTCGGAAGTAATACAATTGCTTCAACAGTACGATCAACTGATGCAGACGCAGTAAGTGTTTTGCCCAATACCGTTGCCGTATGGTTATCCATATTAGGTTCCTCTATTACCTTGATTTCATCAAAGTCATGCTTTGTACAGATCGCATTATTGTTGGTGCTCTGTGACTTTGTTTCGGCTTCAGATTTATTGCTTAGGTTTGCAGATATTTCGTTTTGTAGAGGACATAAAATGTTTGAGGCACGTGCTTGACCTTTGTGTTCAATTACATCTACTACACTGTCATTTACTGCAACTGATTTGAAATTTTTTGAAGTAGCTATCTTTCCTTTGCCTTTCCCCTTTTTGGGATCAACTTTGTTAGTGACCAACCGTTTAGGGGATTTCAAAATAACGCTATCAATATCCAAATTAGTCAAATTTACAAAACAGATGTTTTTCTTATCTGATTTGACTCTTTTGGAAGTAGCTTTACTTCCTATGCCTTTCCGCTTTTTGGGACCAACTTTTGTATCCTTTGTTACTTTTTCAGTTTCTATTTTTGGACCTTCTTTAGGGGATACGTTCCTTCCTCTTTTAACATTTTGCTTCACAGCTGGTTCAATGATTTTCGGTGGTTTGGCCACCGCAACTTTTGTATCCTTTGTTACTTTTTCAGTTTCTATTTTTGGACCTTCTTTAGGGGATACGTTCCTTCCTCTTTTAACATTTTGCTTCACAGCTGGTTCAATGATTTTCGGTGGTTTGGCAACTTGGTTATTCAATTTCGACCGAGACCGAGTGTTTGGTCTGTTCACATCTACAATTATAAACATCAAATCAGAAATAGTTATGTTATTAAGTGTACATGTAGCAGAGCTACGGAAGATTTACACTAACTAACAAGCCATCTATAATGCATTTGAAGTACATGAAGAGGGGCACGAATCAGATTTTCATGATATGTATTATTGTGATATTCATATAACATTGGTAATGGTTGTAACGGCGCGCCCCTGAGAAATTATATCATCACCTTAAAATAAGGGAGTAATTTCTCGGGAGCGCTCTCTAATAAAGAAACACGGCGCCGCGCTATCCTGAACAATACGTGATGCGAGCTATTCATACGAACACATGGCCTGGACGTCATGACCCATTGTCCACGCCAGTATATAAAGCCCGGATTTGGACCACGAAAATCACTTCTCCGCCGGGAACGAGTGGAAACACATCGTACCGACTGAAAAGGCTCTAATACTAACCAGTCCTCTTGTAATTAACCTGCCCCGCTCCCCTGTAATTAGATAGATGTACCCGCAAGCTTCCGAGACACGGAATCTGTCTAATAGCTTTCCCGTTGATTCTTCGGAATTACGGACGAGCTTAACATTTCTCTTGTTATTAACCGTAATTAGTCACCCGCTCCCCGGTAATTAGATAGATATACCCGCTAGCTTCCGAGCCGCGGAATCTGTCTAATAGCTTTCCCGTTGGTTCTTCGGAATTACGGATGAGCTTAACATTTCTCTTGTTATTAACCGTAATTAGTCACCCGCGCCCCGGTAATTAGATAGATATACCCGCTAGCTTCCGAGCCGCGGAATCTGTCTAATAGCTTTCCCGTTGGTTCTTCGGAATTACGGATGAGCTTAACATTTCTCTTGTGATTAACCGTAATTAACAGAGCTACCTATCGGATCCCTGTACCGTACCGCCAAATCCGAACAGTAGTTAACCGTTTTCATTATTCAGAGTTAAGAGCCGGATCCTGTCCAGAGAGGCCTCGGAGGAGCACCGGGAGCCGCAAGACGAGGGTGCCGCTAAAGGAGAAACCCGCCCCTAGAGCGACGACCGCAGATGTTAATTTTAATTATTATAGCATTACTTACTTTTATCGAGAATATATCTATTATTTCTGTGTTTACTCATTGATTTAGAACCCTCGCCCTCTCAGTACCAAGTAAATTAAAGACAATATTAAACCGAACCTTGGCCGACCCAGGCAAAACGTAATGTAATAAGAGCTGCCACGGTTGTGTTGTGCAATTGGGGCGGAGCGCGTTACATGGTAATATAGACGAGTGTGATGAAACACTAGAGTGACAGCCTCTCACGCAGTAGACCTGCGTTTCATTCCGGGCCCACAATAAAATTTATCTGGAAATCCTCTCGTCTCCTCTCAGAAGGCAATGGCAAACCAATGAGAGTAATCTCCCTAGATAGTTTCCGCAAACAAGTCGTTCACAGCAGACGTTAAACTGTAGGTGCCATAACACTCAAACACTGATGTATGTGAGGAAATTGCCTTCGCTCGTTTCGAGCATGGCACTCCAAGGAATTGCATTCTTGCAAACGCAGAAAATATAGGAGCAATGGTCAGTTATGCCACACTGCAAAGTATGAAAAGTGCACACCCATTGTGTCTGCAATTTACCAAATCTTTATCCTTTTTTTAAGAGCCTACTGTGGGTTCTTCTAAAGGAAAGCAAAGATAGGGTTCTGGAACGCATTTTATGAATCACCGGAATGTATGTTCTCCAGACATGTTCCAACCAGAACTATGTGGCTCAACCTAACACAACACAGATAGTGCACCCAAAAAAACCTTACTCTCCAAGTGTCCTTTCTTTGCTCTGGTATGAAGATTGTATTCTTAGGATAGGTTAGACGGTCTGGGTCAGATTAATGTGTAAATTGTGATAATGACTGACTCAACATATCGACTGTTCAACAAAAATCGACGTTAAAGTTGTAGTTGGCAATCTCAGTCATGTCTGCACTAAGATCACACGAACTCGAGCAATGCTCGATATTTTGTATGTAATGAGGTTATGATTTGTGTAGATGACAATTAACATATAAAGCTTGAATTACGTTATACTTTATCCGTCTTTTTCTAGATTTTGGTTCGAGAGAATCTTGTGTGAATGTAATTCAGAAAATTTCATCCAACTTCCGTTTAACTTTGTTGAACAGAAATATGCAGTCAGCAAGTATTTTGCTTTTAATATTGGACAAAACTCGGTACTGCGAATGTAAAAAAAAAACAAGCAATGAGTTTTTTGTGCCAGCAACATAACCTATATAACCGGTTACCCGCGTGTATTTTCAGTGGCAATCAGTAATTTTCACAATCTTAAGCTCATTTGGACAACACCTGAACACTAACCACAATTAATGACCAACACGTTTTTATACAGTGGGATGGTAATTCAGTCATCGCTAGCAGGGCCTCTATATCAAAAGCAAAGAACTAATATTTGAACGGAAATTGAACCGAAATTGAAAGCAAAACTTGAACAATCTAGACAAAAAAAAGACGGATAAAGTATAATGTAATTTAAGATTAACTCATAAAGTTTTGAAATATCATCATGACATTCGATTGTACTCAAACATTCCTCCTATAACTTCTACAAAGAATTTAAAATATATAAACTCTAATGTACTGCCAATAAGGATTAGTTCACATAACAACACATAAAATATAACGCACTTACTCTCTGTAATTACTTTCTTGGTATATTTTCTACGATTGGTGTCAATAATATTTGAGCATGCTCCACCAAACTTAGCACACTCATCCGTCACCTTCACTACATCTGGACAAAACAGTTCTGCTGCAGCAGCTGCTGGTATATTTTGGTGCAACTTATCGTCATTCATACAACTTTTCCTTTCTGAATTTGAAGCGTGATATTGGGATGTCATGTGATCCACAATTTCGTCAACATTGCCACTCTCTTTCTCATTAATACCAGTACCGATTTTATTTATAGTTTTTGCCGGACTAATATCTGCTGCGATATTATTAGAATTGTTTGCAAGATTAGTTTTCTTGTTGCTATTTCTAATTTTATTAGGTACTTTGGTGACTTCATTGGTATTAATCAATATGTCTGATAATATTTTAATTTGCTTAGGTGGCTCTGAAGCAGAAGGTTTTGTAGAACACTTCAAGCTTCTTGGAGTGGGAGGGAGACTGGATCTGAGAGGGCTTGTTTCCGTCTCAATCTTTTCAAGTTGATCTTGATTAATGTGCGTCGAAAGTGATTTCTGCCTCAATCTAGTAGAGGTGCGACTTAAACGTCTATCGTCTTCTTTTGTAGTCCAATTAATACATGATGTATTGGTACCCACGGTTTTTCTTTTCCCATTTAAAAATTCCCGATGTAAGGGCGAGACTACTGGTGTGACGTCAGAACTATCTTGCGGTGAGGTATTTGTCATTGTAGTTTTAAGATTTTTTAAGACACCTTTACAGCGCTGAGGTTTTTTATAAATGCCCCCTTTCACTTTCAATGGAACAGCTAACGGCGAAGGAGTTTTAGAGTTTTGGCTACTTTCAACAACATTTTTTTTTTTATTGTTTTTACTAATTGGTGACTCTGTAGGTTGCTTCATAGGTGTGGATTTTTGTACCATGGGGGTACTCGTTGGAAATGGTTGTTGTGCATTTTGATTTTTATTTTTCATATATTCTACATACTTTGTCACCACCGACTTGCGAATTGGCATCTTCGAAAGCCCCTTTGGGCGCCATGGCTTTCCCTTTGGGGAGTTAGAAATCTGAAACAATAATAATTATTAATGCAAAAAACTATTATTCATTGACATACATATTTAACAAAGAAACAGAACCATTTTAAGCGTGTTCAATGGATTTTCTGGTAGTTAGTTTACCATTATATTTTATACATAAAACTACATTTTTAATACAAATGGATGAAATTGCTTAAGTGAAATTTTAATGTTTCTAAGGCACTACATGCAGACACTACTCCGGATCTCTGGACTCAAGGCATTTTTGCGTTTCAAATCCAAACTTGCAAAAGACAGGTAAGGTAGTTGGGATAATGTATAAACCTTGAAAATTGTGTCAGCTCTGTGTGCTTTTAACCTGCGACCTTTAGAATTCTCAACAACCCTTTTCTAGCCGCACACAAACTGTTGTTAGAGAATAGTAGGGTATACCGTAATAATCTTACAATTTCACTTTGTGAATTCACATTATAAGGTATGTTTAAAAACAGTGTCCTGTCAGCAAGCTACCTGATCATTTAAATACATTTTGAATCGATTACTTTGTAACAATACCTTTAAAGAAGTAACATCACTTCCTTCTTCACTGTCTGTAGCGGACCAATCTTCAGACAAATCGAACATCAACTTGTTGTCTCTGAAATTAAATAGTTATTAAGCACTGAAAACTTAAGCACATGGGTAATTAATGGAAATAAACCATGGTAACGAGAAGTGTTTAGTAGCAACTACTATACGCTAGACCAGGGGCCCCCAAACTTTTTGCCAGAAGGGTCACATTGGAATTTTGTAAACTCTGAGCAGGCCGCATCATATTCAAGACAGAGTGATGCTGTCAACATACGTACATGTTACTGTTAATGTTTCTTTATACAGGTTATACAGGCTAGAATTACAGGCACGTATAATCATAATATTAGTTCGTCCCTTGCGTTATATTCCGCAAACTGTTCACGAATTTAGAGGAATGTGTGGCGAAAAAATACACTTACAACTTCAAGTTTGTAACCTACTAAACAGCAACTTAATATCTCTACATCATCATGAATAATAAAATTTATTCAAATTTTGTACGGCAGTTTGTGATAAGTTGACCAATGCGTTTCATCAATTAAAAACAAACAAAACGCTGAAAATTTATTATAACAAAAACATCAGAAGTCATAAAAACATCAGAAAGATCTGCATTGTGCATTATAACAAAAATTCGCTACCCAACTAACCCGCTAGATAATATAAGCAATGAATCACTCTACATCTCACCAAAATCCACGGCAGTGAGTATAGAAATTATAAGGAGGTGTAACGCGCGTAAATTCTCTGTTAAGAGCTGGCTATCTCATTCTATTTTCGTCCCCTTGCCCCTCAAGTCCTAAAACTGCACGCCTGCAAACAAGCGACACTCGCAAATATGCGGACCTTCCGAGAGTTACCCATTTGCCGCGTAGCCGCGTATCGCCGCACGGAGTAATAGGTACACGCAAAGCCAAATAATCGACTTTCGACGATTTCGATGGTCAGGTATCTTCGTGATACATAATCAAAATAACACTATTTTTATAAAGTCCGTAACCCCGAGCTAGCGATATCGGTGACATAAAATATAATTTCTAATACTGAAGCGATACGACACGAAAAGAAAATATATTATGTAATAAACAAACTGATGTACATATAAATGATTAGTGTATTAATAAAATGAATGTTCACAATGCTCATACCATGCTTACAAATCATATATAAAATATAAACTTATATACAAAGTACAGTGTGTCTCAGTGACTGCCAGACAGCAAAATTAACATTGGAAAATTATTTGGATCAACTATGGCCTCGAACTACATATTCATTCTGAATGGTCAAAACAAAATATTTAAAACATCAGAAATTTACTTCTGTCAAATAATTTTATATTACATAATTATTTAAAGGGATATTGATAATTAAATAGTGATAGTAGTATTGAGTCAACAAACTAAAAATAACAGCAATCTTACAGTAATGCAAATTTGATTAATTCAACTGACTGCTGTGTTGCATTTGTGAATTCTGTTGCGAAATGTTGGGATGAAAAAATGAAGAAAAATTGGAACTAGCAAGTTTAAATGAATTCTAAAATGAATGAATGTTTAAATGAATTAAGTGTAAAATTTTGACACTGACATAAGCGAAGTTCACCATTGCCGGGTGTTTTTACGAAAATAAGCATTATAATGCTTATTAAACGATTTGATGTTAAAACTTTCAGGATCTGGTGCAGGCTCAGAAAGTATGGTACAACATTTTGCTATTAAGATTTTTGACTCAGAATTTTTCGACCAACATCGTACATTGCCATGTTTTGTTCTTTGGCCAAATTATACATACCCTGTATAGGTATACAAAAATATAAACATACAAATAACACAACATCAAAATGAATCATAATAATGCACATTAATTGTTACATAATATTCGTATTTTTCGATGCGGCTTTAACTTTGGTTTTGATATTATTCTAGTATCGGCAGAAACCCATTTTAGTTGCCTATATATTTTCATTTTAATGAACGTGTTAATAATGAAATCTGTGTGAGGCATGCACTCTCTTCTAACGTTTACAAACCAACTAAAATGGGTTTCTATTGATAGTTTTAGGTCACCAGTAATTCATTTGCGGACATTTTCGCCACATTTATACTTATGAAATAAAAATGTAAATTCTTTAAACATATGGTCAAACACATTTGCCATTTCACCAGTAGGCCTTCTTAAAAATGCAATATTTTGGTCAGTGGAATAATTTTTATATAAAATGAAAAATTAATTTTTGTTAATTAATTCTTCTCCATCTTTAAATAAATTGGAAAAACAAATGTTGCATTTGATTTTTTTTGTTGCAATTTATGAAGTATGTAGCCTGCCACATAAATATTGGATGAAGTTTCCAAAGTAAATTTATTAGGATCTAACAAATTTTCTTTGGATGTAGTAGCTATAGCTACAAATTCTGCAGTGTCTGTTGTTCTGGATGCAGATTCCGACTCTTCTTCCAGTATTAACTGTTCCGAGTCATCCTCATTAATATATGCCGATTTTTCGACTGAACTTTGATCTGCATCCGCGAGCTTTGTTTAAACTTACTTAGTTCTTGCGCCCTAGTTTTGCAACTGATGATTTTGAACAAAAAATGGATATTGTAGTTAAATACTATATTGTTGCTTAAAACTGTTTTTAATCATTAAAATTGCCACAGGCTCTTAAAAAGAGTTTAACTTCGCCACGCCCCCTTTCAGAAAAAAGGCTGCGGCGCTTCTATCCCTTTCGCGACTCCGCTTCTTAATTGTTCAATTCCATCTCGCCGTCCCCTTCATATATTTTTTGTTTCATTGGCCCTCTGGTTGATTTCAGTTGGCCATTCCTGGTCTATGTGATAAAGCATGTTTTACAGAATAGACACATATCATTTATATGATTTGTTCATAACTATTTGAAATGGTACTGGTATCTTTGAAATCGGCACAGTATACAAGTAAAAGATGTAAAATGAGACGCAGAATACGTTATAAAATATTATAAGTTATAGGGTATGTCATTTAAAAATATCAAGTTATGGCCCTTCAAAGTTTACCAAAATTAATGTGTCACAGCAAGGTGATGCCACAATGCGAATAAATGATCTTGCCGCCAAAAGATACCCCAAGCAGTTGTTTAGTCACAGGTAAACTCCCAACCTGATATACCAAAAACCAATTACACTGCGATTTTTTTTTAATAAGTGCCTGTAAACGCTAAAAACAGGGGGTTCTATTTAAAAAATCACAACTTTGATACTTTTAAGGCTTTTGGAACACCCTGTATAATATGAAATTAATTTTAAAAAGTAACCATAATAGTTTCTAGTGGCAAATTCGAATAATAATAATCGAATAATTCGATTATTGGTATCATTCGGAATAATTCGATTATTAAAATCATTAGAATTATCATTCGTGAAAATAAATCATTCGGATTATCATTCGGTAAAATCATTCCGATTATCATTCGTGAAAATCATTCGGATTATCATTCGGTCTAAAATCATTCAGTAAAATCATGTCCACCAATATCCCAGCGCCGGCGCCCGGGTCATGTTGCAGAAATTCTAGAATTTGTCCCCAAAAATAGATAGGTTTGTAAGGTTAGGTTCGCTTTAATTAATTTTTAATCCGGCATTTTTTTCGGCCGTCACGACGCTTGTACCTATTTCTTATTGTTTTGTCGCCAACGCAGCCAAACTGAGAACGGCCAAAAAACATCCAGAATATATGTATGTCGAACCGATGCGGGCGGCACATCAAATATACATGTAAAGAAACTGTCATAAAAAAATAAACAAGGGCTACCGCCAAAACAACCGCGGCGGTCGTTTGTGTCGGTAAAATCATTAGTGAAAATCGAATTATGAATGATATCAAATAGAATGATTCATAATTCGAAGTATAATTCGACTATTAAAATCATTCGATTATGCCCATCACTACATAATAGACCCCCATATATCCCAAAATTGAAACTAGTTTTATCACGTGATATTTTTGGTTGCTATATTTATCACAAAGTAATTATGGTATTCGATATACGTTTGATTTATTTTGTAGGTAGGTAAATTAGAAAAAATATCGTCAAGAACAGAATTCCAAAAATATCCGCCAATTTATGTTGACGCCGATCCTTTCTATATTAAATAAGTATCTTGTTGATTCAATATAACAGGCACTACATTTTTTCTCAACAATTTTCGTTGATTAGACACATAATAGTCTGTCGGCAAAAAAATATTTTCACACACAAGTTTATTTGACAATTTTTCATTTGTCATATAAACTATATTTATATTCCCGCAATTTTTCTTCCATTCCTCTGTCCTCGAGAAATCTTTCACTGGAAATCGAAAGAAGCTGATCTCTTTGTTTATTCGGCTGTCATTACAACAATTATTGTACACACAAATATGAGCGACTGTACTCATATTTGTTTTGAAAATACACAAAAATACACGCAAACAACGCAACGGTTTGGAGCTCGCAGAACGTCGCTAGTCCGCAGTCGTATTGGAAGTGTAAAGTGTTTTGCCACCACCGCGGGCGACCGCTCGGTGAGTTCTCAGATACTGGTAGCGCGAACTAGGTGCGAGAACTTTCATCGCTTAACACCGTTCAGACCTCGTTGCGTATCTATATGTATTTAGTTAATCAATGCCAATACATAATTTCTTAATGAAAGTCTGCAAGTCTTAATTTCCGTCCAAATTCACTGAGAATGTGCCGACGCATTGGCAAAAGTATGAACTATGATGTGGCCGGATTTAATTTTTCATTTTACTAATGGTTTATTAGCAAAAAAAAAGATGAAATATACAGGGTGTCCAAGATTATCCAAGATGTCCAAGATCACCAGCATGGGGATCACAGAAACCATAAAATATACAAAGGCAGTTAAATTACAAAAAAGTTGCGCAATTTAGTGGTCAGTAATATTCTGTTGAGAAAACCAAAAAAATCCACTTACTTCCAGAGATATTATACTGTATACAGAAATACGTGTGTTAATTTTAAACATTGGTAGAACTCGTTAAATAAAACATTTTTTCTATGTTTTTTTTTTTCAAAAACCAACGTTAAACTGATTTAAAATATGTTCTAGTTTATCTACTAAAACGCGTACCCGCCTATGGTTAAAGGTGTGCAGCGATAAAATCTTTTGTTGTGATGGCAACGGTGTGATAAAGGTACATCATTGCCTGTTAGGCAAAACACGTTCAGGATATTGTGCACTGTACAATCTACGGGCTTCTGCGGCATTTCCAAAGGCTCGGCCATATACCAACACAATATCGGTTAATTCTTGATGAAAATGAAAATTTGGCATTTTGAAATAAACTTCACTTGACAATTATAGTGACAGTACCTGAGGACGGCTCGTTCAGGCAAAATTAGGGGGCAAAAAAATGTAAAAAAAACCTGCAAATTTTGAAAAAGAACATATAGAAAAAACGTTTTATATAACGAGTTCTACCAATGTTTAAAATTAACACACGTATTTCTGTTACACCCTGTATATATATATATACAGTATAATATCTCTGGAAGTAAGTGGATTTTTTGGTTTTCTCAACAGAATATTACTGACCACTAAATTGCGCAACTTTTTTGTAAATTAACTGCCTTTGTATCTTTTATGGTTTCTGTGATCCCCATGCTGGTGATCTTGGACATCTTGGATAATCTTGGACACCCTGTATATTTCATCTTTTTTTTGCTAATAAACCATTAGTAAAATGAAAAATTAAATCCGGCCACATCATAGTGCATACTTTTGCCAATGCGTCGACACATTCTCAGTGAATTTGGACGAAAATTAAGACTTGCAGACTTGCATTAAGAAATTATGTATTGGTGAATTCACGCAAATATGATTTCATAATGCGAGTCTGCAAATGAAACATCAACACCGTTTACATTTACATTAAGAGTATTTTGAAGTGCTATAAAATATCGTCGTGGACAAAGTACAGCGTACTAGTCGCGTATAATGGCTGTCTATCACTCCAACGATTTACTCCACTCGCATAGAGGCTCGCTCTATACGCTCATTGTATAATATACTATTATGTACAGTTGCCACCCCTGTTAAGAACATTTAAACAAAAGGCCATACCAATTCACTGTGAAGGTGAAGTAATAAATGAGGTGAGCAATTTTCATGTAGCTATTTCACTAGGCAATTTACACTAACACTACAGTGCCACGGTACTCAAGCACCGGTATCCAAGACTTGCAAACCATTTGCCACTATGATTGTAAAACAAAAACCACAAGACTGATAACTATAAGATAAACAATAGCAATTGACAAACTTAATACGAATTGTACACCAAACAGCGTAAACAGCAGATACAGTACCAGTGCATGAGTACATAATTAAGTCATTCATGGTGGTTGTCACATTACTGTAAATTGCCTACGGAGAACCCATTACAATTTTTTTTTCTATAATGTATAGACATTTGAAGTAATAAATTAATTCGTACTTGATTTTATAATGTGTGTGGATGTTTGATTTGAATATTAATGCAAATTACTCTGTGTAGTGTTTTAAAAATTATTTAATTGGCTAAAGTTAAAAAATTATAAATATTTCCTTACTTCTACATAAATAGCCCCGCCAAGTTTATGGTTCTATCAAGGCTTGTCCTAATGCCACTTAAAAGCAGTTGAAAAGGCAACTCTATATCACTATATTTCTGGGAGTAGTAAACCTCGAAGTAACACTTAAAGTAGATTGTTCGTTAAGTGTTGTATGGGAATGCATTTACCAAAGCAAATGCATTATAATAGCATGCAAATCTCAACAGAAACAAAATCAACCAATATAAACAACCATAAGAGAATATGTATGGTCTTGGAGATAAACATAACCACTTACTTGTAACCTGGTATATCACATAGCTTTATCGTGGGCTTTTCGTCTTGCATTTTGTATATATGTAAAATACAATTGTATATTAATGTATAAAATAAGGTATCGTCAGAAAATTAGCGGCGATGTCACCCTGACAGTTACATGTCTCCTTTTTCAAAGTTGTAAAAACAAATGACGGTTGCTCGGCTTCATCCCCACCACCACAGTTTACGTCGGTATAGCGCAGCTGAAATTAAAATAATGAATTTATTTTGAAAAGTTGATTAACTATTAATCAAGTATAATCATAATATTAGTTCGTACCTTGCGTTATATTCCGCAAACTGTTCATGTATTTGGAAGAATGTGTGGACAAAAAATAACTTAAAACTTCAAATTTATAACCTACTAAACGCATGACGCAACTAAACGTAACTTGAGAAAAATAACAGTGTGAAGTTGTCCACAATTTCGCGAATCCACGAACTTCACCCCAATAGATTATGTATACAGGGTGGTGCGTCGGACAATGCAGTCAATGCACCATAGTGCATGTGATTAGTGATTTACATGAAAAAATAAAATCTTTAAATATTGTCTTCACTTCTTATTTTAGAGAAAAACTGTAGGCGGCGCAGAAGTATAAATCGGGTAATTACCAGTAATAACCCGACTTTACTTCAGAAACAAACTATGTTCGGTTTCTCCACCAAACGCAATATTCACTGTAAATAATATCCTATAAGATGGTATGCCTGCTGAAGGGATAATGCCGAAAAATATGTGTTCATAGTATGAGATATTTGATTCCGTAAAAAAATAAAAATCCATAAAAATGTCTGTTAACGAGTTTCTGAAATGAACGATTCAATTGTTGAGTGGTCACCTTGCGTGATGGTGGGTGATGCGTCCAGTACCAGTTTCACGTATTTCGTCAAAATGTGCCAGGGGGCGTATCATTTTACAATCGTCGAATATCCTTGTTCAATTACCTAGGATAATTGGATAAGATCCTAGGTAATTGAACCAGGAACAAGGATGTTCCACGATTGTAAAACCGGCCCTAATAGTCATTGGACTTGACATTTTTAAATTTTGCACACCGTATGCTTCACATAAACGCCGATAGACGTCACCACATACATATTTCTTTTTAAATTCTTCCTAACCTCAACCACTTCACAAATATTTATAAATTGTTACCTACATAAATCGTTATTAACAAAACATAATATTTCAGCTCCTCAAAAATGTCTCTGGTAAGGAACGTTCAGCTCCTGCGACGCTTGCAGACGTGTCCTGCTGGAAACGTGCTCAAAAGAACTTACTCTTGCATTGATAACCACTACGATATCATAATCGCCGGCGGGGGAATGGTCGGAACGACCCTGGCGTGCACCTTAGGTAAGTCTGATAACGTCGACTAATGCTGATTAAAAGCGAATCTCGTTTGCAGGCAAAAATAAGAAATTTACGAACAAGCGGATCCTTCTCCTCGAGGCCAGCAAGGAGTACAGCTGGAAGCCGACGGAGACCTACAGCAACCGGGTGGTCGCCTTGAACCCTCACACGAACAAGCTGTTTAACAAGATCGGGGTGTGGAAGCATATAGATGAGGCCCGGTTCGGAATTGTAAAGTCGATGCAGGTTAGCATCTCTTAATGACCCGACGTGGAGACCCTTACGGTGGGAGTTCACCAAATTGGGCTAGCCCTGGGCTTAATATTCAGCGGGATCGCCGTGAAAATTAGTACAACAACACCAACGGCTGTCAGTAGTCAGTTCAGTTCTGCAGAGAGTTAGTACGTTCTAGTTTAAAAAAGAATGTATATCGTGGAAGTCAGCTTTTACAAGACTAGCAAGGATGATTTTGATTTAGTGCTTGGTCGAAGTATTATCAGATGTTTTTTTCATAACTTTGTTAGGATGAGTGCAATGGATTTTGAGTAACTACTTTGCTTAATTGGACGAAAAATTGCTCTTCAATTGCACTTCCAAAAACAACCGGAGTCAATACCCGAGCAACCTGCGAATATTCCTTTGATCTTTACTGACATTTCGTCGCAAGCGAAAACAAGCCGGCGACCTCGGTGGATGTTTTCATTTTAATTTTGCTGCGGCATGTGGCGCCGAGCTAGCCCAGTTTGGTGAAGTTCTGCCTTAACATTGTACTGAGATAGCACAGCCTTAATAAAAATTATTGACAGTATATAATAATACACATAATAATTTTAATTCTACAACATATATTTAAATTCTGATTTCTGTATAAAAATATTATAAAATAGATCTCACTGAGAGTAACGTTTCGGCAGGGATACAAATAATTGATATTCATATGGGTCCACATAAATACTGTTGGTTATGTCCAATGTGGTATTCTACAATATTTTATCCAAATTGGCACATACCATTGTGTATGTACAGTGTGTTTCAAATTAAACCACTCAAATCGCCATTTCCATCCATCAGATGGCAGTTATTTTTCTGTAGAGTAAAGTAAAAACAGAAATCATCTTTTTTTGGGGCTCTCTGTATACCGGGCTTTTTTTTCTTTACTACACATATCATTGACAATGTATAACTGGTTGTCTGCATCTACCCGCAAGGAATTTCCTATGTGTAATTCAAAAAAAAAAAAACAACTCATTAGCGGCGTCGGTGCAGGCAACCTACACTGTCAATTTTGGTATATGTTACACAGGGAGGTTATGTTTTTATCAATTAAGAAATCAATTATCAATAATGGCATAAAACCACAATACATTAGTAATACTCTGCTTAGCTTCAAAAACTGCCTTGCGTATTGCCTTGAACGACAGGGAGGGCATTTTGAAAACTTGCTGGGACATTAGACTTTACCCACACTTTACTTTTTATGTTGTTTTGTTTGCCGTTAGAATTGTTTGAATAAATTAATATCTTCATTTAAAACTGAATTTTTGTGATTTCTTTATTGATAAAAACATAACCTCTCTGTGTAACATATGCCAAAATTGATAGTGTAGGTTGCCTGCACTGACACCGCTAATGAGTTGATAATTTTTTTGTTTAGACTTCCACCAAGGAAATTTCTTGCGGGTAGATGCAGGCAACCAGTTATACATTGTCAATGATATGTGTAGTAAAGAAAAAAAAGCCTGGTATAACCTGGTCAATGAAGAATTTTGCCACCATGTATATTTGAAAATAAAATAAATACTGGCAAAAAAATGAAAAAATGAAAATTTATGTAAGTATTAGTAGTAGTAGATCGATCTTTATTCGGCTATTGACTTAACCGGTATTAAATAAACATAATTAAATGAACTTAAAAATTTTAGATTTAAACTTCTAAATGGTAAATGCCTCCAATTTCAAAACTCTTACAGCACCCCTGGTTTAAAAAATATACTATTAAAATATTTCTTACTATCATTAATCAGGAGATGATATTACTTACCAATAGTTGTTATCAATATTACTATCAAAATAAACCACCTCTATGCTTCAATTTTTTGTCTTATGGATTTTCAATGTATAGGTTTGGGATGCAATCTCCGACTCGATGATAGCTTTCAACAATGATGACCTGTCTGAACCGGTGGCTTACATAGTGGAGAACGATTTGGTACTGGCCTCTGTTGATCACGAGACAAAGAAATTAAAGAATGTATCTGTGATAAATGAAGCCGCAATTACAAATTGTCATCTAGTCGATCATGAGAAAAACATTAACACTGTAAAGTTAGCCAATGGCAGTGAATACACCTGTGACCTTTTGGTGAGTATATTTATAATATTTGTCAAACTGCTTCCCGAACACTTGTAGTACTATTGAATAGAAGAAACTAAACCTATGCTTCGTATAAAAAAATTAAGGATATAGTATGCACATAACATGAGGGATACATTTCTTATGAAAACATTTATTATGATATCTATATTATGAACAACAATAGCATGATAACAATACTGTCATAGATTTATTGATTATTAAAATCTATTCCACTCAAGACAATCACATATTAAAATTACAATTTTTTGGCATATAAATATAATCATTCGAAGTATGAACTCTCATCATCGGATACTGCGATATATTCCCTAGCCGGCTGTCTACTTTGACACTCCGCCTCCTTCGCCTTGACCGCTCTTTCCGCTCGGCCACTAGCACATAAATATTCTTTATGAGATCCTTCGGGATCCTCTGCTCCCTCGGGTCATTGGGTCTTATGTACAGTGCGCTGTGGTGCTGTGTCTCTATAAGCAATGCATGCTTGTATAAGAACGTAAGGAGTCTTTGTGGCACCCATTTTAGCAGTCTTGAGAATAGCATACTTTCTAAGTGAGCGACGAGCTCTGCCTGCCTGACCAGCCGGTCCAGTCCGGCACTCTGCTGCAATCCTTGGATGTCACTCACAGCTAACCCCACCATTAAATTTGTGAGGATTACTGTAACCAGCAGCACAAATGCTAGAAACATTACGTGAGCTGTACCTGGGTACACAATTGGTGTGTTGTCATAAAATATATCTTCAAATTCTAGCTCTCCGGACATCATTATAACTGTTTTCAGCAGTCCTAAGTAAATGCTAGCAAACGATTTGTAGTTTGCAAAGAGCACCCCGAAACTTAACCCGAAAGCTATAAGAAGGCATAAATAAGCGAGTAAAAATTTTGCGAAGTTTATAGCGACGGTGGTGAACATCTGTATGTAAAGTCCAAAAATTGGGAATCTCCCCACAATCATCATAAGTTCCAACCAAGTCAAAAATATGCCGACGGCTGCAACGTGATGTTGCCAGGTGTACATTCGCAATATATCGTCGCTCCTTGGGGCCACACAGCAGAAAACGGAGATTATAATAAGCCACTGAAGCCAATTTTCCCACTGTTTCACGTAAACAATCCAGCTGTGAGCTACCTGGAACAACTCCTTGCCAAGCAACATTAAATTCAACGATATTAGCAAATGCCCGATAATTTTGGCCCACATGGCTACCCGACAGTCAGGCGGTCTCATCGCACGTGCCGACTGGCAGTTCCGTAAGTAAACGCCAATTGTATATGCCGTAAATAGGAAGACATACAATGCATGGTAAAATAGAGAAAATAAAAAGTATTTTCTAATCCGTCTCCATTTCAGGAACAGAAACGTTTCACACAAAGGATGTTTTAAGATATTCCTATGTCCCACTTCAATAAAATTTAGCAGGAGCTCCGTCTCACCCTTTGTAGGTGATGGTACCAGGATTTTGAAATCAATTTTTAACTCACAATCGACGTCTCCAAGCTCATGATCTGTGAGCCTTATGGAGTTGTCTAGTTTCGATATGTATCTAGGTATAACATCCGGTGTGCGTCTTGTTATGAAAGTTAGAACTGATATCCCACCTTTCGTTCTCAGCGTCACATCGCCCCCATGGTTGATGAGCAAGAGTACGCAATTCGAGAACTCGTTTAATGCCGCCAAATGCAAGGCGGTATACCCGAAAGCATCCGGTTTATTAACATTCGCCCGGTAACTCAGCAGAAGCTTAACGCACTCACATGAGCGTGAGACTTTCACAATGGCACTGTGGAGTGGTGTGCGGCCATCTGCATCACTCGCATTGGGGTCGGCCCCGCGTTTCAAGAGTAATTCCACGCTCTCCGTCGCCTGGCAGAGAGCGGCTATATGCAGTGGGGTCTGGCTCTTGTAATTCATGGCTGATATGTTCGCCCCGCTGTCTAGAAGAAGACGCACAGCCTCGATGTTGCCGT
Organism: Othius punctulatus; assembly: GCA_951805005.1. NCBI lineage: Eukaryota > Metazoa > Arthropoda > Insecta > Coleoptera > Staphylinidae > Othius > Othius punctulatus. Next base: position 91,514,442 of record OX638139.1, read on the forward strand.
CTTCCGCGGCCAAATGCAGAGCAGTCACTTTGTCGTTGCCGCACTGAACGTTGATCGAGGCAGCGTGTTTTAGGAGGAGCTTTATGATTTCGGTGGAGCCTAGAGATGCAGCAACGTGGAGGGGTGTCTCTGAGAAAACCTGTAAAAATTTTGTTGTAATTAACTTGAACCATTAATAGTCATTGCTTATGTGATAGAGTTAGTGTTAATGTAGGGGCCAGATCAGTTGGGTCGGCCTCATCGCAATTATTTGTTAGAATCTATATGATCAAATATTTTGATACTCTTTGTATTGCAAATACAGTACTCTTATACAAAGAGTTGCTGTGACTTCAAAATCTGCAATGTATATAAATAAACGGAAAACCACAACCTGTCTATCTGACGTTTGTACAAATCCTAAAGGTGCTCTTGCCACTGAATGTGCTGAGTAGATTCTACGTAACCTTTTTGACCGAATGTTCCACCTACTTTAAATTTGAAAAGTTGGTTCACATATTTTCCAGAGCTATTGTGTGCATTTGAGCACTGTACATTAATTATATTTTATGTACTTGCTTAAACAAAGCAGATAAAAACAAAATATTTTCGTTGGTTAGATTACCTAGTACCGACTTTGATAAACTGGTTTTTAAACGATATGGTTTATCAGTGAGTTTTGTTTGCAATTTTTCGAAGTTACTTTTAGTTGCAATTGTTGAGAATGTGCCTATAGAGCTGGCACCATATTAGTGGATCTTCCGTCATGGATAATAACGGCAGATCCCCAGTACCTGCCTTGTCATGAGTAATAAAACATGTAATGTGAAAATAAATCTAGTAATGTTTCTCCTAATATGACATACAGATGCAAGATAAAAAATAATAAATGTCATCTTCTCCCAACACCTGCAAAACTAGCAGAAATTTGGTAACAAGTTGTGAACAAAGTACAATTCGGCTTTTTCTTTAAATAAGCATGTTGCTGATGAAGGCTTTGCTCATCTGTTAAAATTATCTTTAAATTCCATTTCATTACTGTAATACTATTGATCTGCATATGAAAAGCAGAGGATTAATTGTAGTAACATTACCTGCAAAGTATTCGGAACAGCTCCATGATCCAGTAATTCTTTTACACAATCTATGGCGTTGCTCTCAACAGCGCAGTGCAGAGCCGTTTTCTTGCTGATGCAGGCATTCACGTCGGCCTCTGATTTGATCAGGCATTTGAGGCATGCAAGACTTCCCTTGCTTGCTGCGACATGAAGTGGAGTGAACTTGTTAGAGTTGTCGTGCTGATTCACATTCGCTCCATGATCAACTAGTAATTTTACACATTCCAGGTCTCCAGAGTTTGATGCGAGATGTAAAGCTGTCCTACAATTTTGTTTAAAATTAATTTATTAAACACAGTTTGCTACAGGGAGACTATTGACTACAGCGTATTGGAAGATATGTTACGCAAAATCACATATTAAGATTATGCACTTTAGAGGGTTGCGTGAAGCATTATATTTGATAGTTGCAATAATCGTACAACCCAGATATACATTACAAGAGGTAGAAACTAGGTTATGTTATTTTAAAAGTGTGTTTATAATTATTGAGTCAGCACTGTTGCCGGTATGTCGGTAATGTAGGCAGTTGCTGTAGACAGAAAACGATGGGGAAACGTTGTGCAGGCCACATCCACATGCAGTATGTATGCCCCCGAAATCTTTAAATGCACAATACACTTCTGTTTCTTTGACAATACTTTTATATGAATGCTGTCTAGCTCGCCACCTAGACCTCTTTTGTGGGATAATTCGGTGGTTGATGTGTTGAACCGTGTTCTTTAAGCATAAAATCCTCCTTCGCCCTTGTCTCCTCTTACCATCTATATTTCCTTGACTAATCAGTTGTAACAAGTTGTATTTTTCTGAATGTATCATTATGTGACCTTCGAGTATTGTAAATAACAAAAATTTAATGATTAGAGTAAATATCCACTTTATCATGTCAATTATTTCCTAAACATTTTCAAAACTGTTTTGTAAATCTTTATTTCAAAATTTGGTTCTCTTGTTTATCTTAAGCAGTTTTTGCGCGCTTGCACAAACATTTTTCAAAATTTTTCTTGATGAACTCCTGAACAGATATTTTTATTGAGATCTGGAATTTTCATGAATACAGTTAGATTTTTCTTCAATCAAATTGCATACTATTTTTTTTTAAAGATTCTCTTATTTTTAATGTGTAATTTTATTACTGATGTTCTTTATAAAATATTGTTTGCTCAGCGCTACAAAATTTGAATTAATATTGTACTCACCTTCCTGCGGTATCAGCCACTGTAATTGATCCGCCAAGTAGAAGTAGCTCTTTCAAAATCTCAGGTTTCCTCATGTGAGAGGCCAACAAGACTCCGGTGGTCATAGAGTGGTCGATTTTCAGGATTTCGAAAATGTCTTCCTGTCTGATCAACTCTGTTAGGTCCTCTGCACCAGGCAAAGACTGCAATTATGTTTTAAATAGAAACAAAGGTGGACTACAAATTTTCCAAACATTACTTATTATTATCAATTTTCAATTTTATTTATTTTTGCAGGTTTAGCAGTAGTTAACATCTTTATTAAGGTTTTCTATCTTACTGCTGCATTGTTATTTTATATACTGGGTGATCCAGTTAGGGTCAGTCTGTAACTTAGTTACAAACCTTAGTTTGGTTAGTTTGGTAAGCTGCTAGTTGTTGCAAGCTTTGTGTGTCAACAATGTATATTGTCAAACATGATGTAGAGAGATTAGTGTTTATTATAAACAGTGCTGTAGATAATGGAATACCACAGGAGATATTTTTAGTTTTGAAATTAAATTGCTTTTATACGGGGTGTTTCAGACCACCCGTCCTAGGCCTTTTCTCGGTAATTTGACGTTTTAGAGGTTCAGGGAATAAAAATAGCATAACATAAGCCCACCTGAATAATGCAATAGTTTTTTAAAAGTTGTTTTGATTTCCGGAAGTTCCCTGAAGTAGCGCAACTGCACTCAACTTCAGAATTTTTGCGCTCAGACAGCCACTATTTTTCACAACCACTCATGAGTCACATATTTGTAAACTTTGGGTATCCAATATTCGCAATCAGAAGGAAATGCAGTAGTCAACAGATTTACTCTAACCCAGAAGAAAGAAAATCCAAATTCAGTGGATTTTGTTCAAAAATTTATGCCATGGGGTGCTATCAGAGATATTTTTCTTATAGTTCCATTTCCGTTATGGACGTTGGCAACCATTGTCGCAATCATTATTTTGTTTGTTGCTACCCAGAAAAGCTCGGTGGTACTTATTATTTATTGGCAAGGATGAATTGCCTTCAGCGACTTGATATGTAATTATGACAACGAATGTTGAATTTGATCCTTCTAGCATTCAAAGAAAATTGCACACAACCCTTCAACATGGACTTTTTTTGTTAATGTGAGTAACAATTATAAGGAACCATTATAGGAAATATTAAGTGTGATTCGTACCGACTATACAGGGTGTAACAGAAATACGTGTGTTAATTTTAAACATTGGTAGAACTTGTTAAATAAAACATTTTTTCTATATGTTTTTTTTTTCAAAAACCAACGTTAAACAGATTTAAATATGTTCTAGTTTATCTACTAAAACGCGTACCCGCCTATGGTTAAAGGTGTGCAGCGATAAAATCTTTTGTTGTGATGACAACGGTGAGGCTGCGGTGGAGCGACCGTTAACGCGTTCGCTTCTAGACCGCAAGGTCCCGGGTTCGATTCCCGGGTCTGCATTTCTGGGGTGGTTTTTCTGCAGTTTTCCCATTTCCTTGCAATAAATGTTGGTAATGTGCCTCTACCATCTATAAGTCGCGTGCAGGCGCAGATGGGCAATAATAATAATGCCCCTCTCCTCTTAACGCCCGCATAACTAGTAATAGTTCAGGGGCCTATGGTAAAATAAAAATGTAATTGGGTCAGAATTCTCTGTCAAATTATGACAGTAACCAATTACGCCATAGGTGGAGGAGTAGTACGGATTATTATTATTATTATTATAAAGGTACATCATTGCCTGTTAGGCAAACATGTTCAGGATATTGTGCACTGTACAATCTACGGGCTTCTGCAGCATTTCCAAAAGCTCGGCCATATACGAACACAATATCTGTTAATTCTTGATTAGAAAAATTTGGCATTTTGAAATAAACTTCACTTGACAATTATAGTGACAGTACCTGAGAACAGCTCGTTCGGTGAAAATTAGGGGGCAAAATAATATTAAAAAAACCTGCAAATTTTGAAAAAAAGCATACAGAAAAATGTTTTATATAACGAGTTCTACCAATGTTTGAAATTAACACACGTATTTCTGTTACACCCTGTATAGTTTATTTTGGTTTTACCTAACTGGGGGATTGGTAATATACAGTATGTCCCCGGATTGAGTTTACATAAGGGATTTTTTTTTTAATTTTTTACTTTTAAGTAAAAATGTTACAGGAATTATAATTCCTGTTTGGTCTGAAACTACCAGTTCAGTTATTGAAACTTTGATTTATTTATACAGGATGTTGGCAAAATCCAAATTGTTATGTCTTATTTTGACACTTATTTATTTACTATTTGCAAAAAGAATTTAAAACTACATCTAACAACATTATAGAAAAATATAATCCTTCAAACAATCCCCCAAATGCAGAAAATAACACTGAAAATTTAATAAATCGCCTACGAGAGCCATTTGCATCGATAGCTATTGAAGAAATACAGTTTTCAGGAGTTCCATACCAGACTTGAACTGTGTGAAGAAAATGGTGGGGGATTGTTTAAATGATGTAATTTGATGTAAGTGTCCGAATTTGATTTAGTTTTTTTTTTATTTAGCCAACACCCTGTTTAAATAAATCAATGTTTGAATAACTGAAATGGTAGTTTCACACCAAGCAAGAATTTTAATTCCTTTTAGATTTTGACTTAAAATTAAAATTAAAAAAAATCCCTCTTGTAAACTCAATCCGGGGACATACAGTAGATTCAAAATTTATTGACAGCAAAATTTCAATTTCACAGTCAACTCAACCAAACTTTCTGAGAAAATGAACAAATATAGGTAAGTGCACAACTATTAGACAAGACAAAAAATTAAATAAAACTTTCACAGGTTATTTTCAACATTAAAAGCTATTAATTGTGACATTGACATTTCAACATAACCTCATTCTTAAGCTTGAACGGCTTGAAAGTTCTTAACACTCAATGGCGCAAAGCATGCGCCATTGTCAGCTTTCAACAGGCTACTATACGTAATAGATACAAGAATAGAATAACACACAATGAAATAACAAATTACTGACTTAAACTTTAATTAAATACGAGGAAATTAATGGAAGCCCCAATATAAGAATTAAAAAAAAAATGCTCTCAATAATGAATCAATAGCTAATTGTACGTGATTAACTTGAAATGCCGTGTTGTAACAGTTACATTTTTTTTTTTGTATCAAATACAGATACTTCAGAAAAAATAATGTATCTAGATACAACTTTAGGTACTCAAGCAAGAATGTATCCAGATACATTACAACACTGGCGCTTCATATCACGACTCACGACTGATCCCTTCAGGAACCAACATAAAATAGCATAATTGAACTTAAACTAATTCAAAATGATTATATTTTATATTTAAGTAAAGGGTGTTTTTTTTAGACATGTGGTTTTCAAGATGGCTTTACTTTTTTCGGAGATTGTCTTTTTGACAGCTGTCACTTGATTTATGCTCTGTTTGGTTTGCCATTTCATAATGAATAGACTTACTTCTGAACAACGTTTGCAAATCGTGCAAATTTATTACCAAAATAATGGTTCGGTTCGCGCGACGCATCGCGCGCTGCGTCCAATATTCGGTCGACATAATCGCCCTGCAGAGTCGGTAATTCGAGCAACCATGGATCGGTTTCGCACCACGTTTACTCTAGTGGATAATGCGCATCCTCAGAGACGCCGTACAGTGCGCACCGAAGACGCTATTGCTGCTGTGGAGCAGAGTATCGAAGAAGACCCGAATGAGTCCATTCGCCATCGCGCGCAACAATTGGAGCTGTGCCCATCAACTTTATGGAAGATTTTGAGGAAGGATCTTGGTTTGCTTGCTTACAAAATCCAACTCGTGCAAGAATTGATGCCAAACGACCATCAAGCGCGTCGCACGTTCGGTGAATGGGCCCAAAACAAGATGGCCACCGATCCTGATTTTCACAAGAAAATTTTGTTCAGCGATGAAGCTCACTTTTGGTTAAATGGGTATGTCAATAAGCAAAATTGTCGCTTCTGGAGTAGAGATAATCCACAAGCTATTGTTGAGACGCCGTTACATCCTCAAAAAGTCACTGTTTGGTGTGCTCTATGGGCAGAGGGAATCATTGGTCCATATTTCTTTAAAAATGAAGCCGGCCATAATGTTACAGTTAATGGGGAACGCTATAGAGCCATGATTAATGACCTTTTCGTGCCTGAGTTGGAGGATGTTGATGTGGACAACCTATGGTTCCAACAAGACGGTGCTACATGCCATACAGCCAACGCAACAATCACTTTATTGCAACAAACTTTTGGTGAGCGCATTATCTCGCGTCGTGGACCTGTGGCGTGGCCTCCAAGATCGTGCGATTTAACACCGCTGGACTATTTCTTGTGGGGTTATGTGAAATCGCTTGTGTACGCAGATAAGCCCGAGACGATTGACGCCTTGGAAGAAAATATTCGGCGCGTTATTGCTGACATACGGCCCCAATTGCTGCAAAAAGTGGTCGGAAATTGGGTCTCTCGGCTGGAATTTCTTCGAGCCAGCCGCGGCGCCCACTTACCCGAAATCATTTTTAAAACATAATGGCAAACCCTTATCTTTCTAATAAAGCTAAATTCTTGGCATAATATTAAATTACATGCGTTTTATTTCTTCTCGAAAACCACATGTCTAAAAAAAACACCCTTTACATAATTATAAATGCGTAAAATTTCTACATAGGCTTTTCATTCAAGTGAGAAGAAATGATTAATTTTACAAAATATAGAACACGCTCTATACAGGGTGTTCAAAGTTATCAGGCCCCCATTTCTAACTCTGTTATCATTGAAGGTACTAGCTCGGTTAAATTAGCAAACAAGTAGTATTTTTTTCTGTTTATTAAGACAAAAAAAAAACGTAAAACTTACAAAGGCGCTTATTTTGTTCTTCGTCGTCATTATTTCAACGCCTACTACAAGGATAAGTTCGAAATGTATTAACAAGCCCTTTTTCTGAATTAAAACATGAGAAACCATACTGTGATATAAATCGTTGACTTCGTAATAGTAAATGCTATCTAATACAGGGTGCACTCTTTTTAAGAGCCGTATAAAAAATCATCAGTTGATGATGGTTTCTTCTAAACGAAACGTTGTAAACGCTTATAGAGCTAAAAATGTGGGAATGAGAAAGTGCCTTTTCTTTAGCGTTTCATGTAAATTCAGAAGAAAAAAAATCAAAATCGCAAGATTTCGGATTTTGTCTAATATCTTCGGAAATAAGTGGAAATTTCTGGTTTTCTCAACAGAATATTACTACCCACTAAGTTGCGCAACTTTTTTTAATATTTTAACTGCCTTTGTAATTTTTACGGTTTCCGAGATCCCCATGCTGTTGATCCTTATCTTGGACACCCTGTATATTGTTACATATTTTTAAAGGTATTTTAATTATAAACAAAAATTGTTTATATACTACCAATCTAAAGTTAAAAATACACAAGTAATTCTCACTTAAAGTTGATGATCACATTGTGTATCTAAATATTCATTTAAATTTGTTAAATAGGATAACTATATTTTAATTAATGTTAATGAAGACAATTTTTTACAACACCCTGTAAAAGAGACAGTCAAAAACATTCCAGAATACGCCGTTTAAAAAGTATAATCAATAAAACAACTACATCCTAATTATATAATTACCTGTAAAGCCCCCCATATATCCTCCTCGTGCCAAATATCTCTCACGCATTTCGTCCTAAGAGTCCTCCGCCCGTCTGTGTCTGAAGCTGATCCCTCGTTCTCGCTGGAGATGCTATCCTTGTCGATGTCGCCTGAATCCCTGCTGGTATCGTCCACCCACTGGATCTTTTCTGCATCGATGTTCACGCTCTTATACGACATGCTTCCTCCAGAAGTCACTTGGTCACTTCCGGACTTAGGCATTCACATTAGCAAAGCAGACTGTGGAATGGGCGTCGCAGGAAGCCCAAAACCGCACGACACGCGTTTGTTCATAGGAAAATTTAAAATAATCACTTATCCGGATTTAGAACGTGTAAATAAACTCCGAACGCACATACACACGGCCGTCGATTGGATTGTAAATTGGAAATTGTAAACGCAGATTAAAAGAAAATCTTTGCAGGTGCAACTGGGCAGCTGGGGGGCCTGAGAACGACTATTTTTATTTCATTCAAACCGTGGAATAGTTACATAAAAGAAATTGAATTGGAGGCGCAAAATCGGTGCTAAAATTTGGGCCAGCTTTGAAGTTTGTTTATTGAATTATTGAAACGAAAACACACACTAATGGAAAAAATCGTAAAATTTATGGGATCCACCATTTTTATACTTCTTGGATTAATGTATTTTTAGTTTGTTGAAATCAATGTAATAACGGATTAATTTGAAACTGGATTCCCACGCAACAGTCTTTAAATATTTAGTTAGACAATTACACAAAGACTTATTCTTACATTGCGCAAAATACAAAGGTCAAATTGAAAATATTATTCTCAATGCAGCAGCAATAGGGTAAAAGTACGATGCAATGCTGCTAAGCCCATTACGGAAAGGAGCCCAATAGTTCCGGATTCCTAAGAGAGCTACTAATGATCCTTTTGCCCAGAAATTCTGTCCCTCATGCTTTTGATTACAACCTACATTTTGAAAGTAGCAAACCTCAAAATGTTTCAGAAAAAACTAGATCTTTTGGCATTGCATTGGTAAATCCTTTCAGATATTGGTTACTAAACTAAAAGCTGTTTCTTTCACAAATCTGCTATCCACATCCTCTTCCACTCCTTGTGAAAAAACTGGGAGCCTAGATAGCAGAATTGTTTGACGTCTTCGACCTCTTGGCCCTGAATAGTTATCTTGTCCGATTCCTTAGTTCCAGCTGATTGTTCATTTTTAGCACACCCAACATGGCAATAAAATACAGGGTATCCTAAATAGAGTAGGATTGCATGGGTATCTTTCTTATTTTGAAAGCTAGAGATCTGGTTGAATGGGCAATGTCATGCAGTTTTATATGCTGGTTCAAATTATGTTGAAACTTTTTCAAAAGTCCGAGCATTTTAGAAATTATTCTAAAAAACTAAAAATTGTGATTTTCTAAAAACTACCATATTTCCATAATTATTAAAGAAGCGGAAATAAGTTTAAAATAAAAGTTACTTGGTTCGATCGCACAAACTTAAGAATCATGTAAAAACAAAGGTCAAGATGGCGGTTTCCGAGATATTAATAGCAACTTTCTTATTTTAAATGGCCGCCATATTTGATTTTTACTCGTCTAAATCGACTTTTTTCTTCTCTTTTCAACGATGTGAGCCTATGTTAAAATGTAAAATATGGGATATATCAATTGTTCCAATTTTTATTAATATTCTATAAATTATTTTTAAATCAAATCTAACAAATTTTTTTTTTAAATGTAATATAACTAAGTAGCAAAATAACAATAAATTATAAAAAATGCTCAAAATGCTGACTGTTTTTGGCTAAATGGCCAAAAAGAAGCTAAACATGCGTTTGACAGCGTTTTAGAATATTGCCAGTTACTTATCGCAATGTGTTGCAATTAACGCCTTTTATTGCCTCTGTCATTGCTTCACGAAGTTCATCTACATTATTGTAATTGAAGTTTAGATAATAAAAGTCAAGAGGCGTCAAGTATGCCGATCTGGCTGGCCACTGAACAGTTGTATTAGTCGCTATTACTTTGTTATTAAAACGGCCATTTAAATAAGTAATAACATCTCTAGCATTGAGTGGATGGACCATCTTACTGATACTATTTTTGAATATTTTGTGAAAAAGGTAAATCATCCAATCAATCTTATAAGGTTGTTTGAAGTATTTCCAAATGACGTTGTGCAGTTAGAAATATTATAGCACCATGTAAATAATTTCCCAATATGCCACAAAATACATTAAAGCCGAACCGCACTTGGTTTTGCCATGGAATCACTATGTGTGGATTGTGTGGATAAGCCTGTTCGTTATGATGTTTAAATACTCCGCAATTAGAAAAGTAGGATGCATCTATCCATAAAATTGGATTTATAAAATAACCATTTTCCGTAATTTTGTTGATTAACCTTCTGAAAAATGTTAATCTACGGTTGTTATCATTTACTTGTAAAGTATGAGAAATATGCAATTTATAAGTGTAAAACTTATGCTTTTTAAAATTGTTGATGCTCTAGATTTACATACGTTAACTTGATTTTCTATTTGGCGAGTTAAAATGCTCGGATTAGCGAACATTTAACGCTGTTAATTGGTTTTGGCCCATAACTATCAGAATTTTGAGCGTTGTTTATAATTTATTGTTATTTTACTACTAAGTTGTATTGCTTTTTTAATTTTTTTACATTTGTTTTAAAAATAAATTAAAAAATAAAAATAAAAATTGGAATAATTAATATTTCCCATATTTTTCGTTTTGACATCGTTGAAAAGAAGAAAAGAAAGTCTATTTAGATGTCAAATATGGCGGCCATTTAAAATAAGAAAGTTGCTATTAATATCTCGGAAACCGCCATCTTCACTTTTGTTTTGACTTGATTCTCAAGTTTGTGCGATCGAACCATGTAACTTTCATTTTAAACTTTTTTCCGCATCTTTAATAATTATGAATTTATTAGAGTTTTAAGAAAATCGCGATTTTTAGTTTTTTTAGAATAACTTCTAAACTGCCCGGACTTTCGAAAAAATTTCAGCATAATCTGAACCAGCATACAAAACTGCATGACATTGCCCATTTAACCAGATCTCTACCTTTAATAAAAAGAAAGATATCGATGCAATCCTACTCTATTTAGGACACCTTGTATATACAGTCTGTAAATTTTGACCTGCATATGATTCAGACTGGGTGTTAGAATAAAACAATCATCTGCGCAGCCTAGGTCTGCTAGTGCTCACATTGGTTGCCATTTAACGTGTTGCTTATCCATATCTACTTTCTCGTTTGCATCGTAATTCTACAAGAAAGACTTTGTGTAGGCTCCGCATACTCTAAGCTAGTGGATCTCGGTCCAGTTATAATAGAATAAACTCCGCCATTTCATTGAAGGCTACAAAGGCGTTGCTTCCTACCGCTACAACTAATAGAGATAGCAGGGTAATTTAGGGTGCCACACAATTAACGATATGTACGACTGGTTCTTTGCCCCTAATTGTGAAGGGGATGCTAAACATATGAATTGTGTAGTAAAATAAGGAACAAATAAGGCGATCCAAGCTGCCATGGTGTTACCGTTACAAATCGACACTCTAGTCTAGGCTCTACTTGCAGCTCTCTAATTTGGGCTCCTCTTCTGGGTCTGGGGATGGTGGCGAAAGTGTCCTTACCGGCGTTGGTACAACTGGCGTCCTTGGTGTCCTACGGCCTGATGGCACCCTGTATTAGTGGCTGGCTTTCTACGCCCTACTGTGCTTTCGGATCTCCACATCAGTATCCAGCACCCTCATAATTGAATATTTAGTAACATTTACTCATTACCTAGCTTAATTTTGCCACACCATGCCAAGCCTTTAGAAATATATAATGCCTTACCCTACCCTAGAAGCACGATAGGAGTTCTACCTTCCTTTACCGAGACACAACGTGTATTCACAAATCCTCAGAGGTCTGAGGATATACTAAAACCCCGGAAATTTTACCCAGTTCCTCTCTTGCCAAGATACACTGTACCATGAAACAACGCTGAATCAATGAACCTAAATTACATCTGGCGTGACGTTCCCAATTTCACTCCCGAGACATGGGCCCGGTACTCTCTAATCTTAAAATTAATATTACAGTTGCTCAAGCCATTTTAAGTTAGTAGCTACCAAATCTATCCCAAATTTATTGAACAGTATTGATGTGTGATTTTTTAAATCGTACGTTTGTTCCAGCTTGGTTGTGACGGTGCTAAATCCAAGGTGCGAGAAGCTATGAATATACAGTACCTTTCTTGGGATTACCATCAGATGGGCGTAGTTGCTACTCTAAAATTATCAGAGGTAAAGTAAATTTCATACAGGTAACCCCACAAAGTGCAATTTTGTACTCTATAAAATTTAAATTGATCATTATGAATAATACTCAGTTATTTAAAACTGAAGACTAAAAAATAGAATCTGATCGGAAACTTATAATTTAACAGTTGTTGAAATGATTTCTCCACAGAGACAGTATTTTCACGTCGTCCACAGTTCTATTTAGTGCTTCCCAAGAATATTCCAAAAAAAAAATCACAATAATACTCGAAATCACATGAACATTTCCAACTAAATGAAATTACAAAATCGCCTGCTTGTAGTAGGTCAGTGACTCGAGCACTTCCTGGAGGTGTATTTTACAAAATAAATAAAACATGTAGTGATATAGAATCTTTGGTGATGCAGGAGAGTTTTGTCATCTCTTTGTCATAATTAAATAAACTTTTTGTAAAGAAAATAGAGCAGATAACAAAAAATGCGACATGGTTAAATTAATTTGAAAGTTAAGTTACGTAAAGTTTTAAGTTAAATCGAAATACATGGAAAACAGATGGCTCTCTGTGCTTTGCACCCAAAGCGGACAGTGCACAATGCCTTTATTGGGAACAAGGCGCTGCAGCATCATCTGCTTCCCCTAATGTATACTGTGTTTTAAAACTCAGAAAATAATTTTCAGACTCCAGATAATTTTGTCGCTTGGCAGAGATTTTTACCCACTGGCCCGATTGCGTTCCTACCTGTAAGTATTGTACATTATAATTTTTTTTTTAATTATGTAATATTAAGCCAATGGTAGATGGGAGGTCAATGTAATTGACGCTCCACCAAGGGTTGCAAGTTCAAATGTCGATGATCTGAATATTTGGGCGTTTGAAATTATCTGTCATCAGAGGATCGTACAGAGGGGAATTTAAGGTGTCAGTCATACAAAGCGGAATTGCAACTGGCGATCCCATGTTGTGGTTCATTTTACAAGCACGTAAACAGAACTGGAATGGATGAAGTAATATCCATAGAGGTAAAATACAAAAAAAATATTGGTAGATCACTTCATTATGATTGCAGTAAGCGATGTTCAGCAAGTTTAGGCCTTCCAAAATTATGTAGTAAATTGCAAAGATTATAATGTACTGCATTGTGATGTGCATCTCGAGGCAATTTTACCTTAATATGACAATGGGGTTACATGGGCTGTATTGGGTATAAAACAACGGTAACCATAACGTTTGCGTTATTTGACAGCATTGATCACATTTGAATATCACATGTTATTATGTTATAATTGCATTTGACATTTGAATGTGATGTTCTCACATGATAAACTTAGCTGATTAACCTACTTGCAAAGGATGCTATAAAGGATTGTTAAGGATAATCGCACCCACCTCTCACCCACTCAATACACCACTGGTATATTTATGTTTTTGGAGTTATGTCTTTAGTTGAAGGAAAATATGAGCTCTCTAGTCTGGTCGACAACGACCAACCATGCCAAGGAGCTGCTGAAACTCCCTCAAGAAGCATTTGTGGATGCTGTTAACGATGCAATTGTAATGCCATCATCCCCAGACTTTATATAATTATTTTAACATAATTAAATTATAGTGGAAGGCGTACGAAAGAGTCACCATTATTGCCGAGATGACCAAGATTTTCGATGATTTTATGAAGTCCTTGAATTGTCCCTCCAATGCTGTCAGGCAGTTGCCACCAAGTGTGAGCTCCATCGAGGAGAACAGTAGGGCTGCCTTCCCATTAGGTTTTGGTCACGCCACGAATTACATCAAACCCGGCGTAGCTTTGGTTGGGTGAGAATAATTTTGAATTAATAGAAATTTAAATCGAACGGTCTGGTTTTAGTTATTCTAGGTAAATTTCTCGAAAACAAATTGCTTGAAGTACAAGACTAACCTAAACTAAATAAAACTAACTTATCTAACCTAACCTAACCAAACCTTTTTGACGAAACTGTATTTCGCACAAAGTTACATGCAAGGAAATATATTTTCTACCAATTGATTTCAAGCAATTGCATTTGAGAAATTTTTCGTCATCAGTTTGTATGCGTAAGTGTTTATTGCACTTTAATCTTCTATTTTTTTTTTTTTTAATTTTATTATTTATTAGCAAGATATTTATTATACTTTAATAACATCTGAGTAGATGTGCTATGAGAGCTTGCTGATATTATTAAAGTTAGATATCCTTTGTAGCTTATTTCCACCTGTCTTAGTAATATAGTAGAGGCAATATAATAATAGACCGTGCAATATTTATATGCAGTGAAGTCATCAGTCATCAATCGGCGGTCCAACGAGATGGTAGGTATAAGTGCAATTTGAAAGTTTTGTAATATTTGGCATTTAAGTAACATAAACGGACATATATCATATATTACAATCATTTTACTGAAAGTTTAAACAAACACTGAACATCTACTGAAAAGCACTGCTGTTCGGTTTTTAAACGCCCCGTAAAGTAGTGTCACACTCAACTGGAACTGTATACTTGTGTACTGAAGTACCCAGTCGGTACTAATGAATAATACCGAACATTTTAGAAAAGCTCCAGGACTCGAGTGAAAGTATGCTCACTAATTGTGCACATAAATGTCAGATCGATTCTATAATCTCTTTTTCCATCAAAGAACCACTAAGCCTGCAAAATATACCCAAAACACAAGTCGCAACAGTGTGTGAATTGTGCAAATAAAGGTGAAATGTAATTGACGTTATGTAGAATAAGAAATGCCATCACAAATATGTGGGCTGGTGGTTGAAAATGTAAACTTTGGTGATGTTATTTGCATTTAATTTAATAGAGAATTTTAAAATATTTTCGCATTTCCCATGACGTTGACATTGATAGAAGGCAGGTGCAGTAAAGCCAATCAGACAAATTGAAATGCACTGAAACCAAATTTAGTAAAATTATTTTTTCATTAAGATGGTTGAGATCTTTACTTTGTGGTAATCCATATTAAATTCAGAATAAAACACTACTATGTTTTAACTACACAATTTATTGTTATATATATATACATATAGGACACAAATACAGGGTCCTGCAACAGTGCGTCGGGCTTTTCGAGCGCCTTTCTCGTGAGAGATATAAAAAAATGTTTCGTACAAAAAGTTAGTCGTTTAAAAATCTTTATACCGTAAAATTATTTTCAAATATACAGGGTGTCCCCATTTTTCGGAATAACAAATACAAACATTTTTTTTAAATGGAACACCCTGTATTTATTCAAGTTTTCTGATGACATTTTTCAACCTCTACATTGTTGTCTATTTAGTTTTGGATTATGTTACAGTGTTGCCAATTTACAATTTTTTTCTCCTAATATCATGCATAAGTAGACTCAACTTTAAAAAATCGTAGCGACCTCGTTTTTTGAAGGTAAGAATAAGTTTTAGCAATATTCTCAGTGTGGTTAATAAGCAACATGTTGGCAATGAGCAATTTGAATTTAGTAATACAGGGTGTTCAGAAAAAAATGTCAAACTTTACAAATTTCAAAGTGGTATAACCCATTTTTTTTTAATGGAATGTCCCCTATTTTATGTCATTATTCGATAGGTCTTTTTCTTTTCGTCAATTTGATGGTGCATATTTTATGTCTGAGCCCCATAGTTGTTGAGATATTCAATATTTTTCACAACAGTCACCATTAAATTACATTTCTATGCACTGAAATAGGTCATGCTGTGACAAAACAACTGTCAAAATGTAAGTAAGAATCAATGTGAGATTAACGAAAATTATAGTACTTCTGCAATACTATTAATTATTTTATTCCAGAACCATGAGAGATAACAAAATTATTAATACAAAAGAGAAGCGATCCTACAGCAATGTTCAAATATTTTTGTTCATCTCGCATTGATTCTTACTTACATTTTGGCAGTTGTTTTAGGTTCATTCCAAGTAACAGTCCCGGACGGTCCGCGGACGGACTGTGGACAGTTTCGGATAGTTACGTTGCGCAGGCGCGATTTTGGACTGGATCAGAAAATTTACTGACGGATTTCTGACGATTGAAAGAGGGGATGAGCGGCAGATTTCGAACCGATATTTGCCGGTAACTCTCCCTTCTTGGGAGATATTACTTATGAAATAAGTAATTTTTTTTAATTAGTCTGCTTAACGAGCTTTGGATATAAGCCAAAGCTCGTCAAAGCGATCAGCAACTGCTCTGAATGATGTCGCTTCGTTACCAGCAAACCATAAAAATACAGTCATATCAGCTTTTAAAGCTGATATTTTCATAGCTGGCCCTTCATTATCATTAAAATAATGACTATCATGATATTTTTCCGATAATTCTTCCGTTAATCTACGACTTATCCTAAAAGTTTAATATATTGTTCATCATTTAGTAACGGTACGGTTTCTTCAAAATAATTTTCCGTTTTTGGTACATTCATAACCTCCAACAACTCTTCCAAATCTTCATCGCTGGACCAGAAACCATTCATCTAAACAAATATGTGAATTGCAAATCAGAATTGTCCAGAAAACTAAAATAAATCAAAATAGAAATTGCACTATCATCCACGTGTAACTTGCTTCGCGTGATTACTGCGCTTGTGCGGATGTTGGTTTAAACACGTTTAAAGGTCCAAAAATGTGTCCACGGTCTGAGGCGCGGACTGTTCTGATGCGTCCGAAACTAGTCCGAAGATCACTTGGAACGCTGGACTACAGTACACGATCCGTCCGAAACCAGTCCGCGTGCACTTGGAACGCCTGACATGAAAGGGCGCATGCGTAACCGTCCAGGACTAGTCCGGGATTGTTACTTGGAATGAACCTAGGTCTTGTCTCCGCATGACCTACTTCAATGCATAGAAATGTAATTAAATGGTTACTTTTGTGAAAAATATTGAATAACTCAACAACTATAGGGTTCAGACATAAGATATGCATCATCAAATTAAAGAGAAGAAAAAGACCTACCGAATAATGACATAAAATATGGGGCATTCTATTTAAAAAAAAGGGTTATACCGCTTTGAAATTTGCAAAGTTTGGCATTTTTTCTGGACACCCTGTATTACTAAATTAAAATTTCTCTATACAAAAAGGTTGCTTATTAACCACACTGCGATTGTTGCTAAAACTTATACTTACCTTAAAAAAATGAGGTCGTTACGATTTTTTAAAGTTGACCTTGCTTATGCATTATATTTTGAAAAAAAAATGTAAGTTGGTAACACTGTAACATAATCCAAAAGTAAATAGACAACAATGTAGAGGTTGAAATATGTCATCAGAATACTTGAATGAATACAGCGTGTTCCATTTAAAAAAGTGTTTGTTTTTGTTATTCCGCAAAATTGGGACACCCTGTATATTTGAAAATAATTTTACGGCATAAATATTTTTAAACCACTAACTTTTTGTACGAAATATTTTTTTCTATCTCTCACGAGAAAGGCGCTAGGAAAGCCCGACGCCCTGTTGCAGGACCCTGTATACATTCACAAACCGTAAAACACGACTCACAGTTTCGACCTGTGATGGCCATTATCAAGTGATATGTATAAATTGCAAACATAATCTATAGCCCGTTTTTTTTTTAAATGTGAGTAATCAAATCTAGTAACTTTAGTGATTTAGTGACTTTTATCTTGTGTTATCAGGGTATCCCATGACTCAGGATAAAGTCAGGAAAACCAGGAAATTGTCAGGGAATTTTGGATATATTTCTGAAAAAAAAACGACAGAACTCAAAACTTAATTATTTATTGCAAAATAAAAAAAAATCGTGTTTTTTGTAAAATTAAACGTCCTTAGTTATGGAATAATTATTCCGTTGGTACCTACATTTCTTTATATGAGGCGACAACAGCGCCACCTTTGCATTCGTTTTCAGCACCAGCAGAAATATTAACTAGCGAAACATGTAGTTTCGCAGCGCCTCCTTAGGTTTGTTTTGAGCCCAATATACAGAGTAATCTATTAGCTCAGGCACAAAATTTGACACATGAAAGGTGATGTCATTCTGAGAAACTTTTCATGTGTCAAACTTTGTCTCCGAGCTAATAGATCACCTCATACATAATGGAGAGTTGGGTAAAATCGGGTATCTAATACATAATTGGGTATAAAAATTTGTTTGTGAGCGAGAAATGTTCTTCAAATGAAGTTGAGACACTATTACAGTTTCGATACCTCATCATATCTTATTTTTCAACAAACGTCATAAGTTATAATTTGCGATTATGTGCAAAATGTCAAAGTACCAGGTTTTACCCACCTGATTGGGTAAAACCGGGAAAGTAACTAATTAAATGGAACAAATAAGGGCCAAATAATCATGGGCCGAAAGACGAAAGTCGATAGCCCATTCCATATATCATGTATCACATCGTATATCATATATCTATCAATCTGTCATCAATATTATGTTATTATATGTATTATGTATGCTGCAATGTGTAACTGTATATGGAATAAATGTTCATAGTACTACTACCTACTACCTACTAATAAAAAAAGAACAAACATTTATTTTATGCAATAATCGCAAACATAGTGGCCATCATCATACTCTATGTGAGCGCAGACTTCACCAGACTTTGAGTTTGAGTATAGTTCATCACAATACAAACCTGACGCATTTTCAGCTTGGTTGTGCTTGTTCTTGCAATTGCCAATGTACAATTACACTATGCTGAGATTAGTTTCCCTATTATTTGCCAGAAGGCTCCATCTCCGAAAGCAATATGAATTATACCCTTTTTTATCCGACCACCCGGTTTTACCCAACTCTCCCCTACACCTCTACAAAGGAGATTCGAAATTAAGCTGGTAAGCCAAATATACAGGGTGTCTCTAAATTATGCGGACATGGCTTAACCACAGATTACTGGGATCAAAAGAAGACGATTTAACAAAACTTATCTATATACAAATGCATTTGGTTTAGCCAGTATTCAGGTTCAAAGTTAATTTAAAAAAAAAATCAAAATTTGCTTATAAAAAGAGAACGTTTACATTGATTTGGATGTTGTTTGGTATGACACTTTATACTGGTCTCATATTTTGACATAATATTGTTATTATCAGTAGACCGGATGTGTATAAAAGAAGTGAGGCCCAACATTAATTCATTCATATTTTTTAATGACAAAATAAACTAATTTAAAAAAAATCAAAACGGACGCAGGCATTCATTATTAAGTTTTTTTGTATCTTTGTAGTTTTTGATATCTGTTACAGTTTCAACACAAAAAAATAAAACATGAGTGACTACGCTACACTCATTTGGAAACAAATGTAATTTTAAGTTTTTTTTTTAATTAACTTTGAAGCAGAATACTTTTTAAACCAAACGCATTTGTATATTGATAAGTTTTATTAAATCGTCTTTTTTTTATCCCAGTAACATGTGGTTAAGCCATGTCCACGTAATTTAGAGACACCCTGTATAATAACATATAAGTTATTGCATACGGTGTTGCATTTAAAAAGAAACAAAAGTTGCTAGCTACTTCCGATAGAACCGGAACTGATAGAATATTGAAAGTATTTCATTTGAGGAGAATGGAATCAGCTATGTTTGTAAAAATTTATTCAAGTTTTCAACATATAAAGTTTTTACGGACGGTTTCCGTGAGACACTCTGTATATGTTCATTTTTCGTTCGCACGATTACTCAAAATCAGAAAGCAATAGGGTCTTCCTGAAAAAAAATAATATAACCTTTTTGTGTCTTAATGTAAAGTTTATAACCTGTAATTAAACATCCCACAGAGAAAACGTTTGGTTTTCATTGTAACTTATCAACAAACAACATACAATATCGTAAAACTTACACATTTTGTCACGTGACCGACGAAACGCTGTTATTGGCCGAGCGGCACTGTGACGTCTTTGTGCATGTTGGCGATCGGGACTAGTGCATAAGGGATAGGAATCGTGGATTAATTCGACTTAGAATCCAGTCTGACATAAAATATGTTATGATGGGTTAGTAAAGGGACAGCCAGATAATCTGATAGAAGTTCACGTGTTAATGGTTCCCGACTTTTTCTCAAAAAGTGATTTTTTCAACGTAGCCGAAACGCGTGGAGTCACATATAATTTTCCAAATCCTCTTTCAGCTGTAAGAACAAATAAAATACTGTATAAACTTTGCAATACCTACATCTCAAGCCTACATCTCATACGAATTGGTAATGCTGATTACAAAATTTGTAATTATTAATCATCTAATCAAATTTCTAAAATCAACAGTTTGCTACAAATATTGTTTCAACATGTTTTTTTAGTTTTAACTAAACGTTTGTGTAAGAACATATTGTACAAAATCTCACAGTACTTTTAAACAGTAATAATGATATGGAAGGTATTGTTTTAGAATGGAACCCACAAAACTATTTTGAGGTTATGTTATTACTAATGTATATATATAATCGGAAATCCCCTTGAATACCCATTACTAATGATGATAGTTAATTATATATATTTATCGAATTTCGTCGATAATTTATTGAAAATTATGTACTTGCATTAAAATGGTCTTCACAAAAATAGTGAGACGTCAAAGTGACACTGGCGGAATCACTTCGGACTTGTTGTAACCCCTTTTTCCGTATATCCCCTGTTGGGACGTTTATAAACAACTTATTTGGTTCGTATTTACTGCTGCTATCACATCCAGGCACAATGCAATACTTATTCGTCCCTGTTTTCGTAAAACCGACGTTTTCTTTCTCTTGCTCCATTGTAAGCAATGCTACAGCTGAGCGTACCGTGCGTTGTGACGTCACAGCAACATGGCGGGATTTCGGGACCTTTTCAAACGCCGTTAATTTTAAAATCGTGTTTGCTAATTACAACGATTTGTCTCAACACTAAAATTAGTGCCAAGGATGTTTTTAATGTGTCTAGAGTTCAGTTTCAAGGTTTTTGAAACGTCGCGGAAGACCCTATTGTGGATTGATATTTAATGTGAAACAGTTTCGTAACGTAACATATTGCTCCATAGTTTTTGGTTGAAAATGGCCAACCAGTACTGGTAGTTTATTGTTATTTAATTATTATAAGAAACTCTAGATGGTTCGGTAATTTATCTTAATAACTCAAAAAAGTTTTTAAAAAAAAGTTGCAGCAACATAGGAATATCTTTTTTTTCCTACAATATTATTAATGTTAAAATCGCCGTAAACTTAAAATGTGCATATTTAAATTTATGATAGTCAGATTTTCAACTACGTGTTTTCCGAATTTCACAAACAGCCAGCCAAGCAGCAAATAAGTTACACATACAAAGTATTTGAACATTCTATGCACTTATCGCACTTTATCTCATTTTTTTTGCAAATGTGTTAACTTTAAAAACAAATGACGTAACAAGATGGAAATTATGTTGTGTGTAACGTCCTTTATTTAAAATCGCTATACCCCTAATTTTTTTCGGACAATTGAGTTATCGAATTTATGCGTTACTTCATTTTCACCTTTTATATGGAGCCCAAATGCGGCACTCAAAAATTTTCTTTCGTTTATTTTTCTCTAGAGATGCTGCTCACAGGGTGCATCCCATGGCAGGTCAAGGGGTTAACTTAGGGTTCGGAGATGTGGACACCCTTGATAATATCCTTGGGCAGGCTGTGTACTCGGGTTACAAATTAGGTAAGTGAACTTTGTAATTGAGCGGTATTGTTGTTACATTTTAAAGGCCGCGTCGTGATTAAAGCGATGACTTATAAATGCATTAGTCATTGAAATGCGATTAGGAGCTGATAGTGCAAATATGCCTTGTCCACCGCTACTAATAATAGTTCATTACGTTATTTATATTACGGGAAAATACAAAACTGCACAAATTACTTTTGTATTGTAGGAGTTCTTAATGTTGGGCCATTAGTTAATGCAATAAATCAGGAAAATTAATAGGATGTAGTTTAAAAAAAAATTGAATTTGTTGAAATCTCTAACAATCTCTTTTTTAGCAATCATTTATAGTTAAAAGAAATATTCATACCTTAAAAAAAAATCCGTTATTTAAAAATAATAAAATCTCGATACATTATTATTACATGTATTGTTTATGTGTATCAATGTTATGTAAAATATGATTGTTATTTAATATAGGTATAAAAATCTTGAACTGCCCATTTGTTCTGCGAAATAATATTTCATACTATTTATTAGTTGTTGACAACATTGTATCTATTTTTTATGGTTTGTTGCCAACAATTTTTTATTAATGAATAATACTTACATGTCTATTATATACCTTTAGAATATAGCAACAACTTAACTTGAATATAATTGAAGTTAAATTAACTATAAATATCTCCAAGCATTGATGACGAAAAAGAATTTTTAAATTAAATTTGAATGCAATTTTCCATTCAAACTTAATTTAAAAATATTGTGTCGTACAAATAAATATGTGAAGAAACTCGCACACGCCACATTAGTTATTTTTGTTAAAATTTAACCCTGAATTTGAGATTTTTTTAATGTAGTGTTTACATTAACGTGCTTATAATTAGAATTAGTTACTTATAATATATCCTAGTAGATTAGACAATTCATTTGATTGAGTCGATTTGTTTGCCCATTTTATTTTTCTAGGTGACCTAACCCACTTGAAAGAGTACGAATCCCAAAGGCAGAGGCACAACGTGCCAACAATGCTGGCCATCGACGGCCTCCACAGGCTTTACAGCACAGATTATACACCCCTCGTCCTTCTGAGAAGTTTGGGATTGCAATTTACTCACGCTATGTCCCCCATAAAGGTAAGAAATTCCGTTGAATTGCGCCAGGTGCTCACGGTTACACAGCGGCCTCGTATTCCGTAAAGCAGGACGGTTTCTTTTATAACGGAATTTCCTCGAGAACTAACACCAATTGCAACGACATAATTTATGAATAGCTATATAGCAAAAGAGAAAAATATCGACTTTTAATTCTTATTTTTATAAGCATTATTTTATAATAATTGCGTCATGGATCGTTAATCTTTACGAATGAGCAAAATATATTGCACAAAATTAGATTCATTTGGGAATACGATTCTGACTACATGAATGCAGTGATTGATATAAAAACCTGTTTATGTTGATACAATTCGCTAGAGAATTGACTAGAAGCAGGGATGAGAACAGTTTTTTTTTTCATCAAAAGATTGTTTTTTGCTCATATAATCACTGTGCATAGATACGAAATAGTTTTTTATTTTATATTTTTCAAGTAAGATTTCTGAGCTGAATATGCAATCGCAAAGAGTAAAATATTCAAAGAGTAAAAATATATATGTTACATTTTAACGCAAATAAAAATTTGTTATACTTCCACATATTTATTCAACATATTAAGTATAAATAGTAAATACTGCCAGCTGTCACTTTACAAAGGGCAGTCAAAATATTTACTGAAATTTCTATGAATTTTTATTGCATATGTAGAACATTAACGTAATAATATAACGTACACGAACAATAATGTAACGTATAGAAATATCATTTCTTTAATTACTATGTATAAACAAATTTTAAATATCGCTAATAATTTTTAGCTAACAGTTGTCGAAATTTGAAGAATTTCTGTAAATTTTTTATCGAGAATTTTATAAATATTCACATCGAAAAATTGAGTTATTTTTACTTTTTACAGAATTCGTTTTGTAACTTTCGTTTTATGTAAATTTCTGCAATTTGTATTCCCTTAATTATTTACTTTCTGGAAATTTCTTATAGAGAATTTTATATATATTCACATCGAAAAGTTAAGTTATTTTTACTTTTTGCTGAATTCGTTTTGTAACTTTCGTTTTATGTAAATTTCTGCAATTTGTATTCCCTTAATTATTTACTTTCTGGAAATTTCTTATAGAGAATTTTATAAATATTCACATCGAAAAATTGAGTTATTTTTACTTTTTGCTGAATTCGTTTTGTAACTTTCGTTTTATGTACATTTCTGCAATTTCTATTCCCTCAATTATTTACTTTCTCCATATTAGTATATGGGGAAAGTATAGTTTTCGATACAGGGCTGGTGTGATTTAAATCAATTGATTAGATAATTGAATATGCAATAGTATTGTGATTAAGAGTTTTAGAACAAAATCAAGTTTTGAACAGGTTTTGAAAAAATCGGAACCGGAAGTGAGTGTGGTCTCTTGTCATATTTTTGTTTTCTATCAATAATTTCGAAAATATTACAAAGCCAACTGCATATATTTTATTGGAAACAAAATTACAAATCACCGTTATTTAAAGAATAACTACACTGACATTTATTTTTATAACTTTATTCTTATTAATATCGAGAAAGAGGCAAGAGATTTTTTAATTTATGGTTATTAAAAATAATTGAATTTTATGAAATTTTCAAAATTTTTACTTGAATTTCTGTAATTAAATTAAAGTTTATTTTTATTTTTGTTACTGGAATTTTGTTTTTTTTTTGTGGATTTGTTGGAATTACTTTCGTCAATTTTGTAGAATGGACCTTAAAAGATAAGCAATTCTTTAAGGTTGTATGCATGCTACTAGTAAATTTATGCAATAGCGAGATTAAGAAATTTTTGAATTGAATTTTTAATACCGTTTTCTTAAATTAATACATTTTCTATGTAAGTCATGTTAGATACGTTAATTTTCTATGAGCATGCCTAACATAGTAAATTCATGCAGTAGTGATTAATTTTGAATTGAAATTTTAATATCGATTTTCTTAAATTAATACATTTTCTATGTAACTAATGTTAGAAACATTAATTTTCCATTCAGAAAAATACCAAAAGTGCATTTTTTTTTAAATAAAAATTAACAATAAGTGGCAAATATATTATTTGTAATATTTTTTTTAAGTAAAGAGTATCCTAATTAGTTTCGGCCGTCGTAAATACCCATTTACGCCATAGAGGAACTGCATTTGCTATATGCATCTCGAAGATATAATAATCTTTTATATGTGTACTACTTTTTTATCTAGTATTGAACTAGCAAACCACAACATGTAATTTTCTAGCAAATACAGCTCCTCTGAAGATGGCTACTTACGACACTTTTAAGGGCCCTCTCAATATCATTTTTTACAAATTAAATATTTTTAACAAACCCAGCCAGTACGTACTTCAAAAACAATACAAACACTAATAAGGCGTGGTAAAACATGGATAGAATACTCACAAAAAAAAGTTTCAGTTTTAATGCCAATATTAAACGGACAAACAAACAACAATTCTGATATGGGTGACAAATTCTTATATTTTGAATTTTTATTTCATAATCGCCAGTAACAAATACCTGCAATTACACACCCGAGATTGTCTATCCTTTCTTATGTTTTCAATTCATATTTATTTCATAATCGCTAGTAAGAAATACTTGCAATTACACACGCGAGATACTCAAACGTTTTGTTGTTATTTACGCATTTTTCTAGATTTACTCTTATTGCATATTGTTATCATATCAACATCCCGTCAACAAACAAAGTGTTGTGTGATTATTAACTATGGCGCTTTCTCTGTGAGAAAGTAAAGTTGAAAATTTAGTATAATAAGTATGAAAAGTGCGTCAGAAATCCGGCATCCTACCGTTGAGTGAAGGAGTTGAGTACTCCTTTCTTCACTCGGCGATTCTACCTAATAAGCATGAAATAAATTTCACATACCTGCCGAATTGCACAATCTTATTACGTTTATTTGCAACATATTTCGAATTAATAAGACACGTGTAAAACTTTCTGTTCTGAATAGCCGGTATGAACGGGCGTTAAAGATAAAATTAATATTAAATTAAACCACAATTACTTCCGCAACAAATAACAAAATCATGTTGGTTAATTAGTTATTTCATTAGCGTTTCCCATATCTTAGTTACCTCTATTGACCCAATCTTTTAATTTTAATTACCAATAAATGGCGCTTCCGCTTCGAAGTCACCGCAAATAGTAACGCCTTGACCTAAAAAATATAAATATTTTCATTCAAATTTGAAGTTGAATATATTTTGTACCTACATGATTAATTACACAACTGTAAATTCAGCTCAGTTAGTTATAAACTCATTTAATTACCAATAAATGACGCTTCCGCTTTAAAGTCATCGCAAATAGTAACGCCTTAACCTAAAAAATATAAATATTTTCATTAAAATTGGAAGTTGAATATATTTTGTACCTACATAATTATTACACAACTGTAAATTCAGCTCAGTTAGTTATAAACTCATTTAATTACCAATAAATGACGCTTCCGCTTTAAAGTCATCGCAAATAGTAACGCCTTGACCTGAAATATATAAATATTTTCATTAAAATTGGAAGTTGAATATATTTTGTACCTACATGATTAATTACACAACTGTAAATTCAGCTAAACTAATAGCTTATAAACTGAAGAATATGACGTCTAAATTCTAACCTAACCTTGGCTATTAAATATATTAGTATAAATAAAGCACTTGCAAGTTTTACAATTTTTTAGTAGAAAAACTCTACAATTATTTCGGTCTCACGATCATTATCAAGAGACAAATTGAAATTCATGAATGACAATGATATATAATCTAAATACTAGTGTATACTCTGATTTTTCTAAACTGGCATGCACGTCATCAAAATAATAATCATTATAATATTATCCCATTATCTGGGATAATAATCATTATGGGATATTATCCCATTAAGGTTTCCTAGATTTGCGTTTTCTAGATTAGCCGACTTTTTCTATTAAAATTTGTGAAACTTAACCAAGTGCTTTATTTATACTAATTTAAAGATGATTCACCACCGATTCATACACTCTAATTAAATATATGATTATAACGTGCTTAAAGTTTCTTTGAATCCTATTATTCAATATTCGGGGTGGAGAATTTGTAAAATGTCAATATAATTGCAAAAACAAATCGATACAAAAGTATTGCAAATTAAAATGCAGAGAGAATTGCAGAAATTTAATAAAATCAGGATTTTTCCAAATATTGTTAATTATTTAAAGATACAAATTACATTTTTTACATAGTTTCGGAAAATTGCTGAACAAATTTTCCCGTTGAAAAAAATATCACAAAGAAATTTATGCAAATATTACTTAAACGAAAAATAAATAAAAATAAACTATTATAAAAACTTGCACCTTCATAATTATAAGAATCTGTACAAACGTTTTAAATATTCCCTATAGATAAAAATCCAAGCCATAATGTATAAAACACACAATACATTGTAAGCATATGGGAAATATTTTACAAAAGTTCTAGACAAATACCTCAAAATTTTACAAAAATTAATAAACAAATTGTATACAGAAGTTATTATAAATATTAATTTTATATATTTAAGCAGACTGGCGTATGTGTTTTTTTATAAAATTGCGATAATTTAATAATAATAATAGTATTCTTTATTCAAAACTCAATTATTGCTTGCACAGAAAGAGATTTGATAGCGTCAATAGTTTAAATAAAAGTAACTAAATATAAAAGAGAAATTCAAGCAACCGTTACATAAAAAAATAACAAACGTGCAATAAATTATGATAATATAGGAATCATTGCAGAAATTTCATAAAAAGTAATTTTTTTTTTAATAAAAATTACAAAATTAATTATAAATCTACAATGTTTTATAATTTGCAATTAAAACCAATGAAGTCAGCGGATGTCTCTGACTCCTAATCTGTAATTATTACATTTTCGCCCATGCAGAATGCAGATATTATCATTATGAAAGATCCTGTCAAATGAATATTTATTATAGAAGGTCAACTATCAATAAAACTACACACCGAATTAGAGTTTACTATAAGAGTAGAAGAAATTAATAAAATTGTATACATTTTTGTATAAACATCTGAATAACATGCAAAGGGTTAGGTTTCAACCCCTATAACCCAATATCATTTTAATTCTGCAGTAACACAGGATCCAAACATTTCCATTACCATTAAAAAAAAAACATAAGTTTAGTCTGTAACTTTCATATGAACTGCCCTGTATACATTCAATATTTTATGAAATACAGCTAATTATTGTACTCAACTTTTGTATTAAACAATTTTTATTTTGATATTTTGATTAGTAACCCCCTAGTTGACTATTCCCAGATCGTTGGGACACCCTATATGTATACTGTATTACTCTATATTGTAACTTGTAATTATTCTTTCTTTTCATATTCTAGAAGACCATCATCAGCCAGGGAGCAGTTTAATAGACTACAATGTATTTATACGTTATTTCGTTATTATTTTATTTTCAATTGGGGATATTAAAGTCGCACAATCTAATCTTGTAATGCGGCATTTGGGCAAGGACATCGCCTCCCACACGTATCACTAGAGATATCAATATTTTGGTAATAAACAAGGTAAACACAGTTTAATGTCATACATACAGTAATAATTAATAATAAACATGTTTGCGTAAGAAGAGCGGTAATTACCAAGCATGTTGAAAAATGGAGAAACAGTCCTTGACTTACTGCCGTGAATTAATAAAATCATGCAATTGTAGAAAATTTGATTACTATTAACAATACGATGAATCAGACAATTAAGCGTCGGTAATGGTAATGGTAATGGTAAAAATATACCTTGTGTGACGTCGCAATTTAACGGCCCAACTGATCAATAATCGTTAGTTCGATGCACGCCCAGGTTAATATTAAAATTGTTTAATTTTGTACATAAATGATTGCAGAAATCGATTCATTAAATGAGATGAAACAAATTAAACATAAATAACTCGTGATGTTTTCTTTAATTATTAAATTTGCTGGCCTAATTTATCTTAATTTTGCTGACGATTTTGTAGCTTCACATAAAACTTAGTAAACCGCCCCTATTCTAAGTCTCGACCTTTACCTCTTTAAAGAGAATCGAAGTGCGTCTCACGATTCCAGAAACAATGGTTTAACAGATGACGTCACAGCTGATGCGCCACGCGCCCCTGGAGACCGTCGCTCCGCCGACCAAAATTTGCCCGAATATCGATTATATTTAAAACATCACTTTTTTTGCAAATTACCAGCTTTAATGACATTCAATCAAACTCGAGAATTAAATTGATCCTCAATATGTAGTAATCCATACATTTTTTGGGTGTTTTTATGGAATACAAAGTCGGTACTATTTGGCGCCGGAACGGTGTATGAACCCGAGGCTGGTGAAAGCGGTCGGTATAAAAGCGTGATTTTGCGCTCCCCACCTCATTCCGTGCCAGTTCTGTGAGTAGTCCACGTCGCTCGTCGTTCAACAAGTACCCCAAGCGCCCCCTGCCTGTGGACCACGCCCGGTGCCCTAGCCAGCAGTTCCAGGGATACGAAACCACATACAAATCGACAAATCCAGGTGTGTTTGCATAGCTATACGATTGCAATCAATCATTTAAAAGTCACGCAATGGGCGTCGTGCTCAAAGACAAAGGCTCGTACAATGAGCCTGCCCTTAAAACTACCGAGCTCACCAATTGGATAAGCAAAGTCAAATTGAAGAAAACTGTTGTTAGGCGACAGAGGCGCACGAATCTGTACGTCGAAGCCGTCTTGAGGCACGCGCTTCTCAAGGCGGAAACTGAACTGCGTCACAAGCAGCAGATGCGCAAACAAAGATGGCACCAGATCAAATCAAGATGGACGTCTTCGGGCCAGATCCAGTCACGAATCGATATTAAACCATCGTCTATGGTTTGGGACACTGGGACTTGTGAAGAGTTAAATAGCCTCGATACCTTTATGTCTCAACTAAAAGAAGTCAAATGCCAAGTAGATAGATAGCGATTTATCTAGAAAATTGCAAATTATGTGATATTTACCCATTTAGTTGCTATATGGATCAAAACTTGATGGACTAGACTGATGTTACCTACGAATACGTGTTCTGTTACTTATTTTATATTTCTCAAAGTACAAACAATTTTGATAGTTATATGCAATGTATATATAGGCCTTGAATTGTAGAGGCAATCTTCGTGCTGTGATATTACGTAGACTTTTTTATTCCAGTCCCTCCGTGGGCAAGCCATAACCTCACGCTCCAGGACGGTGGACCCGTGTTACTTGGTTTGTAATGTATCACTAATTTTCTTTCTTTTGTAGTCTCAGTACATAAATTCAAAAATCAGATAAATTTGTAAATAAGATTATTTATACTTAAAATAAATTTTATACAACATTATCCTAACAGTTTGTATATTTAACCTGTTTGTTTGTTCCTTTTAATAATTGATTTGACTTTACATGTGAGCATCCCGCTACATCCCGAAGTTACGAAGGCACAACTGGTACGGTTCACGCTCGACAAGCACCTAAGGTATACTTGCGCACGTCCGAGTCCTCCACATGAATATAAGATTCAAGTGGAAGATGTCAAACAATACAAGCAGATAGCAGCACACACTAGCAAACCAAACTGTAGAGTAAGATTGGTACCTCACGCTGGTGGCCATGGTCATATTTGGTAACAAGTATCGTTTATATTATATCATTTACACACATTCTAAACGTCCCTTAAGCGTTTAGCATGTGCTTGCACTTGAAACTTTTGGCAAATTCACACATATGTGTGTGAATGTGTCAAAAGCTGATTTAATCATTGTACTAGATGTGTACCATTTTCTTTAGGATGGCTGTGCATGTTGTCATGGATCGGATCCATTGACTTCTGCCACCAACATGAACGTGTGCAGCATTTGGCTCCCGACGCTCGAATGAGAACAAAGAAAATTGCATCGCCGGCTCTTAGAAAGAGGGGACGAATGCTCGTGTTGAGGTGACTTATTGAATCCACTGGTTCTATAAAGGTCGGTCGCTAAACTAAAACCATTAAGCGCCGCTACTGCGGTCGCAATTTCTCTTGCGTTATAATATTTTCTAGGAATATAGCGATTCCACATATTACTCCAGATAACGGATGCAATCGTGAAAATTGTGAAGCTGTTCCGTGGAGATATTAGAGCTAGTAAGCATTTGCCAAATTCCTTAACCGGATCTTCTCTTAGAAGTCCATTAATTAATTGAAAAATCTAAACATGCGCACCACAGTGGATGCAATAGCCGTTGTAGTAACATAAGTATTAAAACGACTCATGACTCCCAAGGCAAGTCTTGTAGTAGTTTGAGCAAATAACATACACATGCATGTTAACAAGTGGAGCCGTACAGGCATATTGCGTGTCGTTTAACATTATTTTACAGGACACTCAAAACTGTTATCACCCAAATCATCAACTACTAATGAAGTCGTTGCAAGCTGCTCGCCACTCGGTGCATTTCCCAGCGTCTTGCGAGTAGCCTGAAGTCTCTTAAACGAAGATCCAAGGTAGCATTTTATCTCGTTTAACACACTTTTAAATTTGCATTAGCGTGTGATCGTTGCCTAAAATTGCCAAGGGAGCTATCCGTCTGCTCGAAAACGAACAGGACGAGAGTTGAGCGAGTGCTGTTGGAGTCAAGCATACAAAAATTTACAGTTGGAGCCGGCTAGTGCCCGTGCCAGTAGAGCTAGTCGAGGACGCCGTTAATGTACCGTTGTGCCTTACTCTTTAAGAGATCCCCTTTATACCAGATTACGCCTTTGCGTCGGATGAGCTGCTGATCTGCACTGAACGAGTGAGGAGCTGTGATCAGGTATTGTGCTAAATGTAAGGTAATCTTTTAGATCCACACGTATTTGGAAAAGTAATCGATCTGAATAGGGTTTCAATTATTGGATTTAGTTTACAACTTCTGTTGATATTATGGGTCACAATTATCGAAAAAGTGATGATGGCAGGACATTGAAGAGTCTTTATGAAAAATTGTCCATCGATGTTGAAAATGCATTTAATATTTTTAGCACTAGGTTATCAAAGTACATATAATCAATTATAGATTCTTTATCAATCTGATGCTGTTGCATGTATTGAGTGTTAATTAGTTGATTGTAATGGTATGGGTTTGCGATTGATATCTGAAGTTTTTAAACTTATGCCTATGAAATATATTACGTTTTGTAAAAGACAAGCGTAAGCAACACTGATAAGTATATCATCGCTAACGAACGACCGAATAACTTAAGCGTCTTGGTGTAACAATAATCATTTACAGATTCGCAAGTGTATATGCACAGCACCTTAACATGTGGAGTAAGGGTGATTAACATTGAAGCACGGGTGAGGATTTTAGTTGCAGTAATTTAAAATTGCGCCTGGTGCAATGGGAGGCAGACGTACCAGGGAGTAATATCAATCCTCTGAACTGGGCTGAGTAAAGCCAATTTCATAATTTTAAGTCTGCCCCATATTGTATGAATTATAAGTTTATTTCTATAGATCAACATACAAAAAATGTGCATAATCTTGAAATATGTTGATTGCAAATGATCTTGCAAAGACTAATGAATTATTTCGGCAACTTGTGGGGTTACCGTTGACAGTCTAGAACGACCGGAGGTATAGGTACTCAATTATTTGAATTGATATTTAGTTGTGCCACCTTAAGTGGCTTGATGGGTTTGATTTGTTTGTTACAGTTTTCAGTCGATGCTTAAGCCACAAAAGATTAGTTACGACCGTGTTAACGACACTTTGTGCTGCCACACTTTCATTCACTGATCATTTACGGTGGTTTGCTTAGTGACGATTATCCTTAATGTGGAGGTTGGGTGTTTTTTTCCCCGAATGGGATTTAGATGACTTCATTGTGAGCTCAATTTTTGCACCGAATAAAAAAAAATGATACTAAATGAGTATCAAAATTGTAGGTTTTGGGATGATAATTTGTTTACAGTTTTTCTTAAATGGGAAAACTGCAGAACACTGCAATTCCAATTTATTTTTAGGATTCCGAAAACTTAACTATCTAAATAGGTATCAAAATTAGTAGCGAGCAAGGGATGTCCATTTATTTACAGTTTCCAATAGGGTTTGAATAATATGTGTCGTCCGTAACCCTACAGTTACGCTTCAGTGGAAAACTGCAAGACCGAATATTAATTTAATTTGTTTTTCGGATATTTTTATAAATATTTCCGCAAATGGAGAAACTGCAGTTCCAAGTGGGATTTTGATGCCAAATATATTTCACCAAATTTTAGCAAGCATTCATCTTTTAAATTCAAGTAAGATGTGTTTTTTCAAATAATTTCACGGATTGAAATTCGCATTTTGTTGTCTATAACTACATTAACTATATATTAGATTTTTTGCACCGAGCTGCAATTTTGTGCCTTGGTTTTTGTTGTGATCACCTTTTGTGGTCATAATTTTGCTTATACTTTTACAGAGAAACTGATTCGTGCTTCATGAAGATACGGCTACGGCAGATCTAAGCGTTTCTCAAACTACTAGGATAAATGGTGAAAAAGTTCGCATCAGTTTGATGAAATTGCACTTTACCAATTGGCAAGGTAATTGTTTGATTCTGTTTTGTAAGAATTCTTGATTTCATCTTGGAAGCCGTTACCACTTGTAGCCACATTTTATTTTTCATGAATGTGTGCAGTGGTCTTGACAACATTTGCACTTGATGCTTGAAAATACTATTTCATACCTGATACTTTAGTATTTCTGTGCCTTGGTTATGATGACTGCGGCCATCTCAGTGGTCATAATTATGCTTCTACTTCCACAGCGGTCATCTTAAGGATCATAATTTCATTACTGCCTTTACTGTACTGCATCGAAACCACGTAGATAAACGGTGATGTAGTTTGTACGACATCCAAATAGTTTAGCAAGCTAAAAACTGGCTAATTGTAGAAATCGTGTGACTACCTTTAGTGGTAGTAATATGGGCCTCACTTTCAATACTGCAGCTCTGCCAATTAAGCTTACTTTGTCAATGTGAATCAAGGTAATGTTTTAGTTTCTTAATGTAATTGAGGCCACTATGTGGTCATAATTTTGATTCTAATTTTACAGCATGCCAGCTATGCCACAATTTAACCACCTTCTAATTTCACTTGACTGAAGCTTCCTGTTTTACTTGTATTCAGAAGTATTCTTGCAGCTTTAATTCAGAAACTGACAATAATTTTAGTAATTAGGTAACATTTGTAAATGATTCCTGTTATTAGAGCCATTAACAAGCCAGCCGAGTAAATTATTACTCGGCTCCTATGATTAACAGTAATTTTGTTTTAAATTTGCAGCTTGTTCTCTCCGAGAGAAATATGGTAATGAGGTAAAGTGGGCTATTAACTTTAGGCCACTTTATGTGGTTTTAATTTTGCTTCGTAACTTACAGTTTCTGATTCACATACTGCACTGCTATTACCAACAAGGTTTCCAATTTTGGTTTGCAACTGAGGTAAATTCTATGTGCCTAAAATATTACCTAATCTTTAGACAATTTGTGTTTTGGTGCATGGCCTAATTTACTTATACATTTACTGTCAGTCATTGAGGAATAGTATAATTATTATTTGTGTAGAATCTCTGACCACTTAATGTGGTCGTAATTTTGCTTTTGTATTTTCCAGTACAGCAAATCAAAGAGTGAATACCAAATCATTATTTTTAAGTATCCGATGCATTTCCTGAAAGGTAATTTTAGGGTTTTTTTTAAATATCGATGGCTGCCTGGTGTGGTCATAACTTTGCTTTATATTTTACAGTAAGCTTTGGCTAAAGGTTTTCGTCTGGCGATCGCTTGTTAAGGTAATCATCTTAATATAGGACTTGTGGCTACTGTTCGAGTGGGATAGCCGTTTATTATTTTACATATATCAACAGATGTTTTATTAAAAGTCTGGAATATGTTAAAGGTAATTGCATAACTATGCTTTATATTTTATAGTAGTTGTCGGCAAACGGTCAAAAAATAATTCCGTAAACTTCTCTTAAGGTAATCCACATGTAGTCACCGTTTATGGCATAACTATACTTTTAAGTTTTACAGTTATAATCTGCTAAACGGTCACCGATTAACAATGCGTTTAATCACTTAAAGGTAATCAATATATAGGATCAGTGGCCACTGTTTGTGGCTTAACTATGCTTTATATTTTACAGTAATCATTGGATAAACGATCACGGTTTTCATTCAACCCAGTAAATTGCCTGTAAAGGTAATTAATCAAATTAGGAATTTAACCCGCCATTCGTGTGGCGTAACTATGCTTTAAATTTTACAGTAATCAGCTGCTCAACTGTCACCGATTTTTAATTAACCTTAAATCGCTTATAAAGACAATGAACATGAGAGGTGAATTATCATTTGTGA
Source organism: Othius punctulatus (assembly GCA_951805005.1). NCBI lineage: Eukaryota > Metazoa > Arthropoda > Insecta > Coleoptera > Staphylinidae > Othius > Othius punctulatus. Next base: position 91,549,901 of record OX638139.1, read on the forward strand.
TGTTCCTTTGTTTTAAATTTTAGTTATTGGCTAAATGGTTACTGATTCGCTTAATTGCGTGTAAAGGTAATTCATGGAATTATAGTACTTGTTGCCACCATTCATGGCGGCGTAACTATGCTTTATATTTTACAGTAATCCTCTCCTAAAGGAACGCATTTTTAAAAGATCTGTAAATTGTAGAGGTAACCAGATTTTTTAATATCTTTTCGGTGAACCACTTGGCCACTCTATGCGGTGCCTATCTGCTTTCTTTTACAGAATTTGCATGATAAGTGCTTGTATTCCTACAAATTTTACATAAATTCAAAGCTTATAATAATGAGGATGGACTAATTTAAAACTAATACTTAACAAGGGATTTAAATTATATTTTTGGATTACCATCGATTGTGGAATTGTGTTACTAGCTTAGTTCTCCCACAAAATGTTAACTCTTTTTGGTGCTTTGAACATTGCTAATACTGTAAAAACAGAGTATGTGTCTTGCCACTTGAGAGAGCCTTTACTGAATTAAAATTGTAAGGTATTTGTAGTAATACACTAGATCTTGATAACAAGAATTGTTAAATCGTTTATCATAAAAATTGTTGTATTATGTAAAACTTTTAACCATCTTGAATGGTTGTTAACCTTTTATTGCAGATCTTGAGTCAATTTTACCAGTTATAGCACAATTTGAGATTATTTTTTTTTAAACTGCACTGAATTGACGAGACCTGGATTTTAAACCGTTTTTGGTTTGTCCAATGGAGAAACCCAATCCAAAAATGCAAAGGCTGTTTGTTATTTCTAGTTTTTCTGAAAGTGCTGCATAATCTTGCAATCAATCCGTACAATTTATGACACCTGGATTTCTTATAGAGGATAAAAAGATGAAAGAATTGCAATTAGATTGCCCATCTTGTAGAGTGCACTTTTCGGCAAGTATATGAATATCTTTAGAAGTCGCTTATTTGTAGTAACTCGACAAACAAACAAACCGTCATAGTTTGGAAGGTGGATCTAACCATTTGGGAGTTCCTCCAGTCTGCAGTTTCTGCCAAGAAAATAAACTCATCTGGTGTACTATTTGGCAAGTATATCTACAGTTTTCGAAACCTATTGTTTGTAGAAGGTCGTATCAATGAGCAAATGTCGTGAAGTTGGATGTTACTGTTCGGAGATCATCCAGTCCCATATTTCTATTCAAATTATAATCCTTTGAAATGGTTTATCGTAAATTGAGTGGATAGTACATTGCATCGCAGAAAATGTTAAAAATTTACGAAGGCTTTGTTTCCAAAGTTTTTCTACTAGCAGATAGCAGATGCAGTTTTCCATCTGAGAGTATATTTCGTGTTTGTGGAAATGATGTGTGTTGCAGTAACAATTATACTGAGTTAAAGGAATATACTGCACGCTAACTGTTGACAGCAGATGCAGTTTCCAAGCAAAAAGTATATAGTGTTTGTGAAAATGGATCATTCCAGCAACAAGTGTGTTGAACAAGGACATTGAAAATATGATAATTATTCTATAACAGTCTTGATCCCTAATAGAATAACTACTATATATCCATGTCAATTGGTTGGGCTCCAAATCTGATTGTAATGTTACTACATTGATGGTACAAACTCCATAGGCTTTGATGAATGTGATGAAATCTTCAGTCCTATTTGCAGTAAACGGCTGTTTGTTTATGCAAGTATTTTACACTTTTCTTGGAAAATCGCATTTCTTTGCAGTAATTCGTTCCAAAGGCGCACTATTGAAGAATGAAAATAGAAAACGAATATCTCGATACATCGTGCACACTGTTAACAACATGGCAGCCTTGGGCCAGCAAGTATTACACCCGTTTCTTTGAAGTGTCATTTATTTACAGTAGCTTGCTCCGATAGCACTGAATTGACGATGTAAGATGATTAGAGCATTGATTCACCAGACCCCATAAATTTTTTTGAATGAAAAACCACCATCACTGCTATTAGCTTTTGCTCTGCAAATTTTGCACATTTCCCGGGAAATCCAATTTATTTTTAGTTCTCACTTCACAACAAGAGCACAAATTGGAAGACATATCTTTTAAAACCATTCAATCCATTTGAAAAGGGAAGTAAATATCTGGATACACTGCCGAGAAGATCAATTGTGGCACAGAAAGTCAAAAGACATTAAAGTTCTCCCATTGATGATCTCCCATTATGTTCAAATCGCAGAAGCCTTCAACCATCGATAAACTGGATAAAATCACTACTATTGGTAGAAATGGCCGCTTTGGTTCGCAAGTATTTTGCATTTTTCTCGAAATCAATTTTCTTTGCAGAAGTTAAAATTTACCTACATTGAAACAAGAAGATTTGGACAGTTATGGAAAACGTTAATATACGATCTGTATAATCCAAAGTTTTAAAAACTAATGATTAATACTTTAACTGATCAACTGAAATATCTTATCGATCAAGTAAATGCAGATATGGAAAATTTACATTTTACGTCGGTATTTACAAATTGGTAACAAGTAGTTCACCGTCAATTGTAATTTAGGTATTATACAACGCTTCAGTGAAATTCTACTAGAGGTCAAATTCACCTATATTAGTTGTAATAACAAGGACACTGCACAATTCCTCATTGTAGAAACTTACAAACGTATAAAACAATGCAACATTTTAGAATACTGAAGAACAGAATACTTTCAAAAACTATCCTGTAAACTAAAACAATGAAAAAGACTACTGAATATTCTGAGGAACTGCACTTGCCGAATTATCGACCAACATGGAATATATGATTTTGTGGCCTTTTGGTCAACTTAAACATGAATATTTTAAGATACCTCTGAAAGTACAGAAGAACTTTGCTTATCAACAATATGATTATCAAATAATCCAAAATTTGTGACGCTTCTACCATCTCGAAGACCTCAGGTATTCACTCAAGGCAATAATTACAATTTTAGGTTTAGTGGGATAATTTCAAACGATTCGCAAAATAAATTAAAATTAGGATATATGTACAATGAAATTGGAAACACATACGTGAACACGGCACACTAATAATTACTCTTAAAAAAATATTTGATGAATAATAAAGTAATAGAAGATCATTTTATGAAGGATAATTTTGCATTTAAAGCAATGGCATTTTAATATTCTTTGGATTTTTCTTAATCAAACGACGAAACGTTTTTCTCAGGTATGATGTTATAATTTCTTTAATTAAATTTAAAATTTGATTCGTTTAATTACACATTTATGTGATTATTGACCATCAGAATGGTACCAATATGTTACCAGATGCATTAAAATTGTACATGCACACGGTATGTTGGTCCGTAAGACATAACTGGCAAATGTTTTTAATGTCTATAAATTTGTTTGTCAGAAGAAAACACTTTTAATGGATCTCTGTATTTATTGATATAATTTGAATATTGAGGTGCAAGTAAATTTGTTACTTTAATTGGGGGTCTTCATTTGTTTGCTATATATTCTGTGAAGTGATCTGGATCCGATAAATACAATACACTATTATTGGAATAAGATCACTTTAAAGTGGACAAATCAAGACCTGTTATAGATTGTAAATAATTCGAAGTATTAATAATGCTTATTAGAGAAGATTATGAATATGTTACCAAAATCAATCTTAACGTTTGTAAAAAATATTAAGTGTTAAAATCCTTATCAATCTGAATTGAAGTTTAAGCGTATGTAAACAATGTTTTATTGGTATCTGAAAATATGTAACTATTTTGTTTTATTTCACATTTTATATTTAAAATTAAGTGAATTATTAGATACTTTATAGCTTGAATGTTACCTGTATCTTACATTTCAAAATGTAATGCAATTATTTTATGGTTGAATCTTACCAGTAGACAATTTGAAGCTTGAGGCATCATCAATTGCAATAGCTGTAAATGCATTTCATATATTTTATGTTTGAAGTGTAAAATTTGTTTTTAATTTGCACTAATTTAATCTTAAATTTATGTAATTCTATAGTGCAACTTCTTATGAGCAATAATGGTCTTCATTTACTAAACATTTAAAATAATTATCAATTGGTATGTTATTACTTTGTAAATGGCATTGTAAAATCTGATTGTAATTAATGTTATATTTTGCTTTGATATGTTAATGCGTTAAATTTGATTGTTACTCCAGATATTTTGCTATGGTCTTTTAGATTTGCTTTACACTTAAATGTATATCAATTTGATATTTTGTCATGGTCAGTAACAGCTTAACATGTTGTAAAGATAGGAAATTTAGTGCTATTTTGGTGTAGTTCGTTATCGCTGTAGATTTTAATAATTGTTTTTGCGATTACTAAAACGACACGAATGCCATGCATGAATTAATTTGCATTGTTCGATCTGATCTTTCTCAAACTGTTGTCGCAAGTTATAACACAACATGCTTAATTTAAAACGCAGTTTATGTATATGCTTCCAAACTTTATTTAACAACTTCTCTATTTCCAATGTTTTTGATTTGTCGAACTTTTTTACCATTTTATATATTAATTGATTAATTTCTATTTCTAATATTTTTAAAGCAAAACTTTTAATAATTTTCAATAGCTAGCCTGTTTCAATAATCTTTCATAACTTCCATTGTAATCAACATATTTTGAATGTCCCAATTGTTTTTTTGTAATTATTTGTTCATTGTTTTAATTATTTCAGTTGTCGATAGTTTCTTTTGTTAAATAATTGTTTAATTTTAACTTTGTATTGTGATGTTAGATGTGAAATCAGTGTTCGGGAGTTAGCGACACCTTGTTTCTTATGTGAGGGCGTGCGGTTTACAAAGTGGTTGTTACTTCGGACTATTGTACTTCTGAAGATCGGCTGTCCGATATTTCGATTTTGTTGGAGTTTGGACATTTCTTAATTTTTGGAAGTTTCTTGGGCTACTTGGAGTTTGGATATGTTACGGACTTTTTGGCCGTTTTGGACTTCACGGTATTGGTGGTATCTTGGACTTCGATCTTTGATATGGGTTCTTGTCATTTGTAATTGCCTAAAATGTATTGGATCTTCACCGATATTGTCAACTGTTCCACTGTGTTTAAATCTGTTTTAGTCTGAATTACTTCGACCTTGGTTTATTTGTGAGAAAGGAGTGCAACGTAAATAATCCGACTGAATAGACTCCAAGGTTCGACTCTTAAAAATCTGCGATCACCTGATTATTTTGTTATAAATTCGATGTTAAGAAGTATGGTCTCCTGAATTTTCTAGATGTACAAGAAAATCTTTGTGGGAATTTAGACATAAAAACCAAATGAGGGAGATTGATATTTAAACTACAGTTGGGCTTCCCAATAATACATGTACAATGTATTTGGTAGTTGTTATATAATCGAAAATTGAATTTGGAAGGAGCAAGGGAATGCAGAGCGAAACCGAGTTAATGTACAGCAGGACTTCGTTGCCTTCCCGTCTAAGACTTGAATAACTTCGCAGAAGAAGATGCCTTTAGGGCTTTTGCAAAGGTGCCTTCAGGACTTCGCAGGAGAAGATGCCTTCCGGGACGTCGCAGAAGAAGGAGCCTTCCAGGACTTTGCAGAAGATGCCTTCCAGGACTGAAGAGAAGAAGATGCCTTCCAGGACTTCGCAGAAGATGCTTTCCCGGACTGAAGAGAAGAAGATGCCTTCCAGGACTGAAGGGAAGAAGATGCCTTCCAGGACTGAAGGGAAGAAGATGCCTTCCAGGACTTCGCAGAAGATGCTTTCCAGGACTGAAGAGAAGATGCCTTCCAGGACTTCGCAGAAGAAGATGCCTTCCAGGACTGCAGAGAAGAAAATGTCTTCCAGGACTTCGCAGAAGAAGATGCCTTCCAGGACTTCGCAGAAGATGCTTTCCAGGACTGAAGAGAAGAAGATGCCTTCCAGGACTTCGCAGAAGAAGATGCCTTCCAGGACTGCAGAGAAGAAAATGTCTTCCAGGACTTCGCAGAAGAAGATGCCTTTAGGGCTTTTGCAAAGGTGCCTTCCAGGACTTCGCAGGAGAAGATGCCTTCAAGGCTTTTGCTGGAGATGCCTTCCAGGACGTCGCAGAATAAGATACCTTCCAGGACTTTGCAGAAGATGCCTTCCAGGACTGAAGAGAAGAAGATGCCTTCCAGGACTTCACAGAAGATGCCTTCCCGGACTGAAGAGAAGAAGGTGCCTTCCAGGACTGAAGAGAAGAAGATGCCTTCCAGGACTTCGCAGAAGATGCTTTCCCGGACTGCAGAGAAGAAGATGCCTTCCAGGACTTCGCAGAAGAAGATGCAATCCAGTACTGCAGAGAAGAAGATGCCCTTCAGGACTTCGCAGATGAAGATGCCTTTCACGACTGCAGAAAAGATCTCTTCAGGGACTTCGCAGAAGAAAATGTTTTTCGGGACTTTCTAGAAGATGCGTTTGGGGTCTTCACAGAATATAAAACCCTGATCATGATGCCATGTAGGATTTTTCAGGAGGTAGCAAGTGCAATCTAAAGATTAGAATCTGGTGTTGAAAGATTCTTAAAAGATGCCTTCCAGGAATTCATGGATTAAGATGGCTTCCGAACATCATTGGGAACGCCTTTCACGACTTGAAACTACAAGAAGATGCCATCCAGTAGAATTAGTTATAGGGGAATACGATGGGTATAATGGTTCCAATGATTCACTGAAGATTGCCTTCAGGACTTGATGATGACATTATAGAAGAAGACGCCCTCCAGGACATCATAGAAGAAGAAACCTACCAGGACATCGCAGAAGAAGATGCCTTCCAGGACATCATAGAAGAAGAAACTTTCCAGGACATCGCAGAAGAAGATGCCTTCCAGGACATCGCAGAAGAAGATGCCTTCCAGGAAATAGCCGAAGAAGATGAATTCCAAGACAATGCCGAAGAAGATGCCTTCCAGGACGCTGCCGAAGAAGATGCCTTCCAGGACATTGCCGAAGAAGATTCCTTTCAGGACATTGCAGAAGCCTTCCAGAACTTCACAGAAGAAGATGCCTCCAGAACATCGTAGAATAAGATGCATTCCAGGCTTTGCTGAAAACACCTTTCAATACGTTGTAACTACAAGAAATGCTATACAGTACTCGTACAATGTGCCATTAGGTTTTTATTGTGAGTGACTGTTTCAAGGGATGAAAGATGCTACAAACGGGGTTTCCTCATCGAGATCCATTCCTGGATTATGCAGGGGATTATGGTTTCCAAAGTTTACAGCGGACAGCCTCCACAGACTTCAAGGAATTTGCAGTAGATGACTTCGAGAACCTCTCAGACGAAAGTACCATTGAGTACTTCACAGAAGAAGATGATTAACAGTACTTTGCCGAAACTTTTTAGAATTTCATAGAACAAAATGCCTTTTGTGACATATGTGTTCTAGAAATTTACAGGGGATACCGATATCAAGGATATCGGGAGATGAAAGAAAGCGATGCCTACCACGACTCCACAAGGTGAGTTGATGGTGAACTTTGCAGAAAATGGTCCTGCCGGACTTTGTAGAAGATGATACCTGCTGGACTTCGTAGAAGATGATGCTGCTGGACTTCGTAGAAGATGATGCCTGCCGGACTTCGTAGAAGATGATGCCTGCCGGACTTCGTAGAAGATGCTGCCTGCCGGACTTCGTAGAAGATGATGCCAGCCGGACTTCGTAGGAGATGGTGCCCGCTGGACCTCGTAGAAGATGATGCCTGCCGGACTTCGTAGAAGATGCTGCCTGCCGGACTTCGTAGAAGATGATGTCTGCCGGACTTCGTAGAAGATGATGCCTGCTGGACCACGTAGAAGATGATGCCTGCTGGACCACGTAGAAGATGATGCTTGCTGGACCTCGTAGAAGATGATGCCTGCCGGACCTCGTAGAAGATGATACCTGCTGGACTTTGTAGAAGATGATGCCTACCGGACTTTGGAGAAGATGATGCCTGTCGGACTTTATGGAATTTGATATACCTCATGTGGGAGATGATCGCCACACGTATGATTTTAAATTATTTTCTGCTACCAGAATATCACCGAAGAATAATTCAATCCAAAATTTTGCAAAAAATTACAACAACGAAGTTTATTTGATAGCTTAGCCTATGACTATTTAGTTGAAGATCATATACCATACTAGCAGATTATGCTACACATGAATTTTATAGAATAATGCAGCCAGAACATCGCATCATAAATTTAAAAAAAAAGCAGAATATTATACAGCCCGCGTAATAGTTGGTACTGCTCAAGATTTTGTATATTATATGGCAGAAGTTATAACTTCATAAAACATCATTGCATTTAGTAAAATTGAAGGGATGCCAAAACTTCCCAGGAATTGTTTTAATGCATAATTTTACAGAATGGCATTTGCTCAGAATTTATTGAATCATGTAGCATATGATGTTCATTGAAGATGAAGTTTGGGACCTTGCCAAACATGATGCAGCTCGGAACCTCTGAAGAAGATGCAGCTCAGGATCTTCCCGAAGATGATACTGCTTAGGACCTTGCTGAAGATGATGTCGGTCAGGACTTTGTCGAAGATGATGTCACCCAGTTCCTTGCTGAAGATGATGCAGCTCAGGACCTCGTAGAAGACCTCAGGACCTCACTGAAGATGATGCAGCCCAGGACCTTTCAGATTACGATTTCGCAGAAGATTATGCAACTCAACATATCAAAAAGATGATGCACTCGAGGTTTTGCAGGAAAGCTCCGGACTTTGCAGATTATAATGCAGCTTGAAATCAAGATCTAGCCGAAAGCTGATGCACTCAGGACCTGGTTGAAGATGATGTAACCCACAACCTTATAAAACATGATGAATTTTGCAGAACATTGATACTTTTAAGGATTTCGTAGAACATGATTATACTTATCAGCTCACAATAGACGATGGAGAAACATCAGGACTTTGTGGAAGATGCACTTCGCAGATGTTGCAAGGGATATCCAATAGCAACTATAAGGAAGAAGGAGGCTTTGGTTATTTTGTTCGAGTATTCATTTTCAGAAAAGAATAGGCACATTATAAAATCAAATTTTTGTTAGGTAAGCACTAATTCCAATTTCAGACAATGCAATGAAATGAATCTCATGCAAGACAGGGCCATGTGTTGTGGATCAATTACTTGAGTGCAGCTGACCTTACGTGGAAGACATCTGAAGGCAGCCAAGGCAGGCACACACTTACGGGATTTTCAACCGATCTGTCCCGCCGTCCACATCTGGCATCCCTGTTATTTGGATTTTCTGAAATCGGCGAGCCCAGGAGAGTCATCAAGGTGTCCTAATTGATGGTCAAGGAAGTGTACATGAAGTCCTCGGAGAGAATCTACCGAAGAACTACAAGCTACAATGAAAAATTCATTACCAGAAGGGATCCAGCATAACATGGCACTTCTTCCGAAAGAGTCAATTTTCTATGAAAAGGACAGCACTGTAGGTGAGGGAATAATAACACATTATATGCATTTCAAGGAAAGTCGCCGGAGCATTACATGGTGTCAACGATAAACACATTCAAGAAAGATGTTCAAGAAGGAAGTAATTGGAGTACAAGATAACATCCATAGCAGATCAAAGAAGAGACCTCAAGGGAGAAGATGTCTAATACAATCATAGGAAGAAGACATCTGATACAGGTCAAGGATGAAGACATCAAATGAAGTTCAAGGGAGAAGACTCATGCAGTTCAAGGAAGAAGACATCTCATGCAGTTCCAGGAAGACGACATCGATGCAGTTCAAGGAAGAAGACATGAAATGCAGTTCAAGGAAGAAGACGTCAATTGCAGATCCAGGTAGAAGACGTCAATTGTAGTTCCAGGAACAAGACATGGCATGCAGCTCAAGGAAGAAGACATCAGATGCAGTTCAAGGAAGAAGATATCAACTGCAGCTCCAGGAAGAAGACGTCAACTGCAGCTCCAGGAAGAAGACCTCATATGCAGTGCAAGGAAGACGACATCGCAACATCGCATGCAGCTCACGGGAGCAGCTCGAGGAAGAAGACATCACATGCAGCACGAGGAAGAAGACGTCACATGCAGCTCGAGGAAGAAGACGTCACATGCAGCTCGAGGAAGAAGACATCACATGCAGCTCAAGGAAGAAGACATCACATGCAGCTCAAGGAAGAAGACATCACATGCAGCTTGAGGAAGAAGACATCACATGCAGCTCGAGGAAGAAGACATCACATGCAGCTCATGGAAGGAGATATCACATGCAGCTCGAGGAAGCAGACATCACATGCAGCTCAAGGAAGAAGACATCACATGCAGCTCACGGAAGGAGACATCACATACAGCTCACGGAAGGAGACATCACGTACAGCTCATGGAAGAAGACATCCCATGCAGTTCAGGGCAGATGACATCTGATGCAGCTCATGGAAGGAGACATCACATACAGCTCATGGAAGAAGACATCCCATGCAGTTCAGGGCAGATGACATCTGATGCAGTTCAAAGAAGCAGAATCATTGAATGCAGCTCAAGGAAGAAAAGCCATGTAATGTAGTTCAAGGAAGAAGTTATCAGATGCAGATTTTCGAAGACATTGAATGCAATTCAAGGGAAAAGACATCGGATGCAGTTCAAGGAAGAAGAGTCAACAGATGCAGATCATGGGAGAAGGCATCAGATGCAGTTCAGGCAAAATGGGCCATCAGATGCAGTTTATGGAAGAAGACATCTGATGCAGTTCAGGGAAGAAGCATCGTCAGAGGTTCGGGGAAGAAGAGTCATAGGATGCAGTTCAGAAAAGAAGTCATCGAATGCAGTTCAAGAGAGAAGACATCGGATACGGTTCAGGGAAGAAGTCGTCTAATGCAGTTCAGGGAAGAACACTCATCGGATGCAGTTCTGGGAAGAAGTCCTCGAATGCAGAGGGAGAAGACATTGGATGCGGTACAAAGGAGAAGATATCTTTGCAGACCAAGGAAGAAGAGTCATCGGATGCGGTTCTAAGAAGACATCTTGTGCAGACCAAGGAGGGAGAGTCATCAATTGCAGTTCATGTGAAGTCAATAGGGGTCCTAATTGATGGTCAAGCAAGTGGGCATTAGGTCCTCAGAAAGCCACATCAGGAAAATCATTAGATGCAGTGAAAGGAAGGACAGCTAGTCGCACGAGTTCAAGGATGATGAATCGATCAAGAATCTAGATATTGACTAAGATTATTGCAACCTTTGTGAAAAATTGGGTAAGTAAATTAATATTTGTTTTAGATTAGCAGTTAGCTGTTCCTCCTACAATGATCACATATGCGGTTGATGAAAAATTCGTCCAGGGGTTTAATTTAATGAGAATTTGCCGTTAAGCAGATTGACGATTTTATTGAAAAAATAGATATGGTATTTTACTTTCAGAATTCTTATAATTGAACATTGTAAAAGTTCTCAATTTTATAGAAACCACACAGTATAATGTACCATGGAAGATTTGAGGAAATATGCTGCAGAACTTCACTGGATAACCCAGAAAAGTCCAGGACATCGTTGAAAAACTATGGAGCATTATTTATTTAGACCACTACTTCAAACACAGTTGTACATGGAATTGAATTCTCATCGGGGACTCTAAAAATGTTGCAGGAGTTTGTAAAAAATGCTACACACAACTCTGATGGCTGCTGTAGAAAACTACATTGAATTGGATTTAGCAGTGATTCTCGAAGAATTTGGAAAACTGTTAACATAAACAACTAGAACTGTATCAAGGTACTACGCTGGTACTACAAAACTATGCATTAAACAGATTAGTAGTCGGAATGATAAAATACTTGAATGATTGAATGAAAATGCAAAGATGCTAGTTACGTGACTAAGAATAAAATTCTGTCTGCTGTATTTCTACCTTTTGAAGGGTAAACTGTATACTACTCTGAAAACGTGTCTTCTATAAAATCCTTGCTATTGGTTCATCAGAATTGCAGAAATTTCATAAGGGAAATGTGAAACTCCTGTGTGGGCCTTCCTCATGGTGTGGCGTCGAGGGATATATTTACAACTACTGGTAGAAATATATAGAACTGATCCTGGAGATATCGTCTAACTTTATTACTTACTACAGACCTCGGATGATGGTATTGCATGGAACTACCTCCTGGTGATGCAGTGTGGGACTTCTTCCTAATAAAGCAACATGGAATGTTTACTCTGTTAGTACCTAGGTAATAAGTACGTTGTATTGTTTATATGGTAATTAGCTCACGAGTATTTCAATCATCCAGTCTAGAATGTGAGTCTGCTTGAGCTTCATGATGAAACGAGGTTCTGATGGACAGATAGAGGTTCTTAGGAGTCCCTAACAGTATGTTACCCCCGCCGATGGTGCAACGTGAGACTTCATCCTGATGAAGTGACATGAGGATCTCCTGAGGAAGCAGCAAGGAGCAATGATTTAACTTTTCTTCCGCCAGTGAAGCTTCTGGTTCATGTTGTGGGGCCTATTATCCAGAGGCGCGGTGTGGGACTTCTACTCCAAAGGTGCTGCGTGGCACCTCAACTCCGAAGGTGCGGCGTGGGACCTCAACTCGTAAGGTGCGGCGTGGGATCTCTACTCCAAAGGTACGGCGTGGACCTCTACTCCAAAGGTGCGGCGTGGGACATTACTTCGACGCTGCGGCGTGGGACCTCTACTCCAAACGTGCGGCGTGGGACCTCTACTCCAAATGTGTGGCGTGCGACATCTACTTCGACGCTGCGGCGTGGGACCTCTACTCCAAACGTGCGGCGTGGGACCTCTACTCCAAAGGTGCGGCGTGGGATCTCTACTCCAAAGGTGCGGCGTGGGATTTCTACTCCAAAGATGCGGCGTGGGACCTCTATTCGGAAAGCGTGTTGTTGGACCTCTATTCTGAAGGAGAGATTTGCTTTTCTGTGCAGCAGCATGGGAGTACTCCATGAGGGTTGTCATGTGCTAAATTCAATCTTTGCAGATGCAATAGAGTTCCGTTAATGACTGACTCCTTTTAACAATTCTGTTTCATCTCTACATAATTAGGGGATGAATAAACATACTGACAAATGCGATGCAATACAAATAATAACTTCCGTCACTTCTCGAAATTAGTTTTTCCAAATTGAATTGTTAATACCCGTCACATGGCAGCAGTGTGTTTATTTTTTATGACCAGGATAATGTCTTTTCAATTAAGCCACTTTCGACCATACTTTTTTATAGTGTAATCATTCACCCATGATACAACACGGGGTTTCTGCCATGATGTGACATGGGATTTTCATTCTGTAATGAGGAATATGTCACGTTTACCTTTCGTCTACTACCTACACCAATGCAAAATAGTCGAGTTTTATGTTGCTTTGTTTGTATGAAAATTTAAATACCCATGCTGTTGAATTGTGATGTATTGCACCTTGTGCAAATAAATGATTGATTTGATACTATTAATGTTTGAATTAATAAATATTTTCTTATGAACACTTACTTTGTTATACTTGAATTGTTTTATAAAATAAAATTTTGTTAATTAAAATATAAGTTTTAACCAAGTAATACCATGACCTAAACAAAAAATACAAAAAGATAATTATGATGGTATGAAAATTTTTCAATATTGATATTGATTTAAATTACAAATAAGCCAGTTGTTATAGCCTGTAGTAAATTTAATAAACTGAAATTGAAAATATATTTTAAGTCTTTGGATGTGAAGTACATATAATAATATAAAAGTATGTAAGTAATATATTTGAATTTAAAAGTACCGCCATTTTTCTCTAAATGAATTCAAATTGGCATTGCCCCTTGAAAATTAGAAACATTTTACTACCAAACCACCTTGAAACGGTTTCAAATTACCTTCAAAGCTGTGAACAAATCTCATAACCATTACTTCGAAAACAAAAAAGGGAGTAGACAAATCTCAAAATGAGCTGAGATTCTGTGTGGAACGAAAGTATGTACCTGTAACGTAAATTCAGTGTGAATATTTTCATTTAAATCATTAAAAGCCCTGGTGCCCATAGATGGCAATTCGCTCACCCTAACGGAAAAAAACCAAATCATTTTGATACATTTTTAATATCTAATTACTAGCTAATTTTATAATTTTTATCGAAAGCACGTTTGTATTTGATACATCCCAAGGTTTCAATTTATCTGGCGCATATACTGAGTGATCATTTAAATTTCAGCTGTAGTCATCCATGGACATTTTGATGCCAAGAAAGGCGACATCGCCAATCTTAATTGGTTGCAAAACTTTCCATGGATAACTAGAGCTGAAATTTAAATAATTACCCGGTATTACAACCTTACAGAGTTGTATTCCACAAAATGTTATGCATTTGGAATATATAGGGTGTTAATACTAAGTTGTAATACCCGAAAATGGTAGTTAGAACTCATTGAAAGAAATCACTTTTCTTAATTAAAATTTTTGAATTGGAGCCCAAGTTCATAGATATTGGAGTATTTTTGTTTTTCGAAAAATCGTCATTACGCTTAATTTTCTTGTTTAATGGCAGCAAGCCTACTTTGTTTTAAATGATTGTTGCAGTTTGTTAAAATTTATTACAATTTATTAAAATTTACTTTGATATTTAAACATGTTCATAATTACTTAGACCAGCATCAGTCTACAAAACAAACAATTTTACATAGAAGGACTTAACTTTAACTTAATTTAATTCTGCACGAATTACATAAGGGCTGCAATTCATCAGTCATGCATATAGAAAATGTATCCCTGATCCATACACATTTACCTGTCGAATATAAATTTGGATGAGCTATTTATTTTCGGCACACAAAAAAAAGGATAACAGACCGCACTTCACTATAGAATGACAGCTGTAGGGGAATCTCGTTTCTTAACTCACATTGTGTTAGTTCAACCGCTATGAAAATGTTACAGTATTACCACTGACTATCAAACGCCGTATCATTGCTATTTCCAAGTTTCATCTAGGTATAGTTTTAGAGAAAAACATATTTCTGGAATATACCTTGTATTATATATATTTAAGTTAGTACTGAAGCACCAATAGTACAACTACTGGTTTTGAGGTGTTCTTAAGAACTGAATAAGGGAAATCAAGGAAGGAAACCTAATGTAAAAAGTATCCTACGAAGCACGAACCAGCATTATTCACTATTTACTTGCCAGCGGAATTCGTATGCACCCTGTTTAAAGCTATTAATATCTAAATATAGATGCAGACATTATTAAGGTTTCATGTTGTCTAAGATCCAGTCCAAGTAGTAGATGATCTTAGTGTAGACACCAGGATGGTGTTTAATATTATTGCATAGTAATGGCCCGAAGGAGACAACTCCGTACTGGATATACCTGACGTCCTGGTTCATGACTCCTAATACTTGCAGGGGCCCTCCGCTATTACTTTCACATGCATCTCCTGCGCTAGTGCCTCCAGCACACATTTGTCGATGCGTGATGTAAATAGCTGGTGCGTAGGCTTTGTTGCACGTTACGGCGTCGATAACTGGGATGTGTATTTTTAGTAATATGTCACTTCTACTAGCTGAAAATATAGAAACTACAATTAGTTAACTCTATAGACTCTAAAAATTATAAGTAAAAGACAGTATTTGTAAAACATGTTTTACGCCAATCAGACTATTATGGGAAGAGTATTGAAGATGTTACACGAAAAATAAAACCTGTCACGGTTCTATGTCGACTGGTGACGAATTTAAATTGTAAGAGCGACACTGCCCGCCTTCTGTTGCCGCGAGCGCAAAGCGCGTGCGGACGCGAGTGTTGCTTCCTTCGAAGCTCAGGTGGTTTGAAACGAATCGACATCAAGGACATGACTAGATAGTCAACAAAAGAAAAGTAAAAAGATGGTTACCTAGGAAAATCATCGAACCCAGCTGCATAAAATTTCCCTTAGACGCAACCGAACAAAACCAGAAGGAACACATTAAAATCGCGAAGAAGGAATCAATACTCGCGTCCGCACTCACTTTGCGCTCGCGGCAACAGAAGGCGGGCAGTGTCACTTTTACAATTTAAATTCGTCACGAGTCGAAATAGAACCGCGACAAACTTTTGAGTGCCTTTAAGAGGTTTGACTTCTAGGCTAGGTTTTTCCACCCATACTGTTACGACTTGAAACATAAGGAAGATGCAGTCCAGCCTTTGTAACTTGGCGAGGCCCAGCGCAACCCGAACGTTTACTTCGTGTCCGCTCGTTCGAATTCAAACTATATTTTGGCTTAGACGTGATGTCACAGCTAATCACAGCCCAAAACAATCACTTCGAATGCCTCCATTAAGTTAGAGTGGCTGGACTGTAGTATCATTTTAGTGTTAATTACATTCAACTAGTCATTTGTGATACAAATAATAAATATAGTTGGTGCATGTTTGTCTACATTTTTATACCTGCAACTCAATACACGCTCGAGTTACCATATATCCAATGAGCAAAAATATATCATTTGAGGCACAACTATTAAATTAAATTTAAATTGCTGGTTAGAACTTACCATTTACAGTCCTTCCCCAGTCGGTTACAATAACCTTCTTCAACTCCTTGTTTCTAACCTCTTCAGTGACTGGAAGACAGATCGGTCTAACACTTTCTAAAAAAAAAACAAATAGAATACATTATACAGGGTGTCAATATGAAAAGTTACCATCGACGTTTACCTTAAACCACATGATTATTTTTAAAATTACTCAAAAACAATTGGGTGGCTCGAATGGGGAACCAAAATGGCGTAGGCAGTGTCGACCCCCCACCCTCCCTTTAAGCCACAGCCACCTCCATCTAAAAAAGTTAAATAGCACCCCCCTACTTGTGTTACATCGTTGGAAAGCTCTTTAAAAATGCTTTCCAGTCATTATTAATACAATATGATTTGATGAACTAGTTTTCGAATTAAGTGCAAATAAAGTGCAAAAGTGTTCAATGTATTAAATTCAAATAACATGTTAAAGTTCATGTTGGAAATGGTTTCTATTGTTTTCTAAAAAAAATATAGCCTGCTTTCAAACTCTTCGCGAACTTTTTGAAGGTTTGTTTAGTAATAGCTCAACGCCATTTTGGTTCCCCCTTCGAACCACCCCAACGGTTTTGAGTAAATTTAAAAATAATCAAGTGCTCTATGAAAAAAGTCGATGGCAACTTTTCAAATTAACACCCTGTATATAAATTTGTTTATTTGTTTATTTGTTAACGGCAAAGCCCTGCCAATACAATACATACATATTGAATTAATTAAACATGTCCCATAATAGTGTGCAGATTATAATTTTTACACAAATCACCCAATAAATATCGTCTGCTTAATGCAAAAAACTAGGTAAGTCATTTTTTTTGCATTTTGGAGATATATAGTTAATTCATAGCTGAATTACCTAAGTATTGAATGCAATAACTAAACAACTAATTTTGCTAATATAGTGACATCTATGTTCTTGCCGATTTCTCAGAAACTTAAAAAATGGAGTTACCTAGTTCCTGCATTAAGCAGACGATATGTAAATATGCGAAATTAATACATGCCGTGATGCAGTTTTAACTTGAAGCTTAGACCAATAATGTTAATTTTCATTATAGCTTCCATTTTAAAAAGACCAGACTGGTCTTGAAAAAACAAAAAACCTGCTAAAATGAGCTGTAGTTTTGATACTGTAGCCATTTGACTGGCTCTTACATGTTAATAAAAAATAAATAATAATAATCTTTTACCTCTTGAAATATCTGCTGGTACAGCGAGTCTCAGCAGTCCTATATCATTTGTCAAAGCCCTTGGGTTGAAATTGGGATGAGGTATGACTTCTTCAACAGCCAAGTCCTGGACAGGATCTGAACAATCGACATTGCCTTTAAGATGTGTTTCGCAATCGATTTTTTTACTAATATCGTGCTCACCAAGACGTACTCCTAGGCTGCATAGAAACATAGTTTATTATAGCATTCACAAAAACGTAATTAAAAACAAGAAGCTCCAAAGAAAATTTTGACATTGTGAAACTACAGCTTACGTGATGAAAATACTCTAGTATTACAAAGATACTTTAGTCACTAACATTTAACGAATATATCAATTACAAATAACTACCTACTTGTCATCTTCAGTTGTTTTAAAAAAGTAGATTTATATGTTTTATGCCCATAATCTGCATAAGCCTGAATTGATACTGAACTGAATATACCTATATATATATATATATATATATATATATATATATATATATATATATATATATATATATATATATATATATAATAACATATAAGAACATACCCTATGTTCAGTTTTAAAACGACAGGATCAATCCTACGCTAAAATTAATGCATTTTTTTTAAATAATCGAGTTACACACGCTAGTAAATTTGGTCGCATATAATTGAATATTATCATAGGATTGATCCCGTCGTTTTAAAACTGAACATACCCTATGTTCTGCGGTTAAAAAGACGCGCAGCATTTGTACTAATCAAATTTTTAATTTAACCCATTATCCGAAGTTTTAATGTGCCGAGTTTATCCATTTTTGAAAAATATCTACGTATATCTGTCTACGTATGTGGATGTGTTAATGTGTGACTGACTTTGTCCACAAGAGAAGTCAAAAATCTCAAAATAAGGCTAACAAATTATAGATCTGAAAAGGTTTTGCAGAATATAGACAACCGCAAGTGGGTGTATACTATTATCATATTTTGGTTCTTATCAATACTTGTCTTATACAATATTATATCGAAAATATTACACAGTTAAGAAATATTTTAATAAAAGTTAAAGACAATCTAAAACTGCGTATGGTTCATATGCCTGATTCAAAAACCTCGTATTTAATTGGTCAATGTTGGAGGCATCTACTTCGTGATACATGATGAAATTAAATAAAACAAACAATTTTCTTTGTTTATATCATACTGTTTATTAAAATTAGTGACTATAGTTTCGATCACGTTTTGATCATTATCAAATTTAGAGTAAAATAAAATCCAAATAAAACACCTATTTATACATATCTATAATACAGCTTTGATAAGTGGGGAGTAAACGAGGTTTGTCTGGTCGTTAATGACCGGTCATTCGGAATTACGCTTGGCCTTTTGAATTTCTGTATTTGTATTTATTTGAATTTCTGTACAAAGCTGTATTATAGATATGTATAAATAGGTGTTTTATTTGTATTTTATTTTACTCTACGAATAATAATGATTAGTACGTCATCGACACTATAGCCACTAATTTTAATAAACAGTGTGATATAAACAAAGAAAGGTGTTTGTTTTATTTGGCCTCGTATTTAGCTTTTTCATATTATTTTCTTACCCAGTAACATAACAAACATCATTACTCTATAGTTTAAAGTGGTTCATGTTTTTCATACCTTTTAACAAAAATTCTTAGACTTATGAGTTTTTAATGAATAACATCACACCTCATGTGGTTTTTGAAATACATGAGCTATAATTTTGTAGCATATAAAATTTTATAGCAGTCCATTTTCGCTGGGAAAACCGTGTTGAAATTTCAAATTCATATTAATGTGAAGACGAATCCACGTCAGATTTTTTTGGTGGCAAAGAAAACATAATGTAAACATTTCAGTTGGAATTGAAGTATACTTGGTTTAGATTTTTACCAGAATTTTTTCACTTTTTGTATTAATTCCTTGTTGAAATTTTGAATTGAGTTATGAATCTACCATAAATGAAATCAGTGCGCATTATAAGATGACTATGTTTATCGATATTAAAATTCTCATTATTACAGTTTTAGGTCGATTTTAATAAATAGATTAGTGAAAATTAACCTACAGGCTATATTTGGACAGCATAGTGATGCAGTGGGCGGCGGTTAATATATATCTGTCGTTTATCAGCGTTCCCCCGCATTTGAAGTACTGGTCGTCTTCTAAAACAGATAAAAAATTATGAGTGAAATGATGAGAGGAATATTTTCTGGAATGTGCATCACTAAATTGTTTTAGTGTTAAATATATTGCTTAAAGTAAGTTGCAGAATAGCATAATATCTAAAAATAATGAATACCTACTTAAAACAGCAGTATTATAGGTAACAACTTGGAAAATTTAAAATATGAATAGTTTTAATTTTAAATATATGTTTTAACTACCTTTTACATTATTCATATACAGGGTGTCGAACGAGGAACGTTTGTTAATTATTAAGTATTGAAGAAGTGAATTCATTTCATTTATAATTATTTTAATGTCTTAACATCTTAATCTTAACAAAATGGCGGTTTAAATAATCTTAACAAAAGACTAATGTCTTAATCTTAACAAAATAGCGGTTTAAAAAATCAGCCGTTGCTATCATGTTTGAGGCTAGCAATGGCCGCTTTTTTTAATATAAAGTCCGTTCGACCCTTCTACCTGTAATTAAGACATCGCACATAACATGTTATTTAGAACGCTCTTAATTATGGAGTTAATTGACTGTTTATGTTA
Organism: Othius punctulatus; assembly: GCA_951805005.1. NCBI lineage: Eukaryota > Metazoa > Arthropoda > Insecta > Coleoptera > Staphylinidae > Othius > Othius punctulatus. The sequence goes on from OX638139.1 coordinate 91,570,322, forward strand.
GATACTACAAAATATAAATTATAATTAATACTTTAGTATTAATACATTATCTATTGATAAAATATTAGTTTTCTTTAAGTTTTCTTTATAATTCCTTATAATTTGTTGTTGAAGATTACAACTTTAACCCCACCGTACAACAAAACTAAGCAACCCTGGACAATTTTTTTTGCAGGGTTGTGCTCATCTTTCATGACACAGAAAGGTTACCTTTAGCCTGAACCTCAAGCTTTGGTGGAGGTTTTGGGACACCCTGTATGTGCAATATTATGAGAAAGTATTGTTGTCGTAAACAAAATCAAATTCCTGATTTCAACGGAAATATCAGTTTTTAGTCCCTCCGGGTGGATTAAGGCCAATTTTTAAGCGTGTCTACGCCTGTGTACGTGGATGCACGGTTATATGTGGATGTTAAATCTGTTTTATGGATAAAATAAGTCTAAAAAAGATAATTAAGGCGAATAAAAACATTAAAAAAAATTGGGCAAAATCTAGATTTGAAAAGGTTTTGGAGAACAGTCGACAACTGCAAATCGGTTCTTACTCTTACCATATTTTTGTGTTTTATCAAAAATCCCGTTCTACCGGAAGTAGCCATCAACTTTTGTTTTTTAAATACAACACCCTATATATTATAATGTTTATGGCTTCCCCGTTTAATTTGAAACATCTTTTGTAGAAATGTATCAAAAATCCGGTTCTACCGGAAGTAGCCATCAACTTTTGTTTTTTAAATAAAACACCCTATATATTATAATATTTTTGGCTTCCCCGTTTAATTTGAAACATCTTTACTAGACATGTACATGAAATGTATGTAAATGTTTTCCGAGATAAAAATTAAAGTCCAAGATTTTTACCTCAAAAAAACGTTATGAAAAATGGCTTCAATTTCTCTGACAAATAAGATAAAAACGGAAAATTTATCTCGAATTGTACCTGAAAGATGCCTCTATGACTGATTTATATTGCAGCTGAAAATGTTGGCAATTAGTCATTCAAACATGTCATTAGTTACGTGCCCACTTTTTACCTCATTGATAAATTGACATGACAATTTACCAAAAAATTCTCGAAATACGTAGTTTTTGAAATATTTCGAAAATTTGAATTTCTGCATTATTTAATTTCGCCTATGCTGTTTTGACATGCATAATAGTTTGCGAAACATGCTTATCTTTCGTAACTGTGATAACTAATGTTAACAAAGAAATTTCACGTCTGAAAAGATTCAAAACTATATCATTAATTTCCCCCAAAAAGTCTAATTGACTGAATTTACAGTATAATTTGATTTCCGGCCTCTATAGCTTGCGAACTAATGCTTTTGTGGCAAACCCTGTAATATAATTTTTGTTCAAAATTTTCCGTAGAAACAATAGATATATGGTGATCTGATTCTGTGATGTAGTAAGAAACGTTCTTATTCAAATAGTAGATTAAATTGGTTAAATCAAACACTTGGTTAAAGTTTCACTGTATTGATAGAATAAACCTCTACAATTGTTTCGGCCTCACGACCATTCTCAAGAGTACTGAGATACAGTATCTCTGTACTCTTGAGAATGGTCGTGAGGCCGAAACAATTGTAGAGGTTTATTCTATCAATACAGTGAAACTTTAACCAAGTGTTTGATTTAACCTAATCATAATGTTTCACCAAGTAGTATCCACACATAGTTTCAATTTAAGTAGATTAAATAATTCTGACGGAATTAAATAAAGTTTTGTACGTAACATGTTATGAAATATGCGATATATTTTTGGCAAATATTACACTAGTCAAATAATATCGCACTTTTCATAACTGGTTACGTAAGTAACTATTACATTACAAATTTAACTGTAATGCAGAAATAAATCAGAACCTTTCGGATATATTATTATGTCGCTATAAGAAAACAAGAATGAGCTATCTGGATATTTGGTTTTCGGAAGTTCAGAAGTTTGTTTTTCAGAAGATGGATAAAATCTTTAAAAACAGCCGTTCTTTTTATAATAAAATATAGTAGTAGTAGATCGATCTTTATTCGGCTATCGACCTAACCGGTCTTTCCGCCGTTTCATAAAATAATTTTCGATGTTCAGCCACTACGATACGATTTGTAATTATGAATTCATTCGGATATTTTCAGAAGTCTATGCTCTTCTCTAAGATTTGAACTAGGGACCTTTCTGCTGCGAAGCGAATATTTTGCCCGCTCCTCTATAGAGGTAACATTTAGTTTTATAACATTTTATATATATATATTTTTTTAAATATAACAAATTTTATATTCATTGTTCGTCTGTTTTCGTAAATTAAAAGATGATCAGTTAAAAAGAAACAAAAAGCTATAACCTTGTCTGCTTATAGGTTATAGCCATACATTGGTGCCTGATACCTGCAGCAAATAACTCGTTCTTGTACCCAAACTAAAGACTTATTTAGCCGTCGCTTAGATATTACGAAAAAAAAATTCTGTATATATTTTTGAGTGGGAATACACCGCAATCACGATTTCTTCATGAAAACAACTTATTTTGCATCAATTCATCCTCAAAGACTAATTATTAACTAACTTTTTTATATTTCTGAAATATGTAAGATATATTAATAAAAACTTATAAAAACACGAAATGACTCGAGAAGTTTTTCTACATCAACATTAAGAGTATTAAAAGTAATAATTACTTATACAGGGTCCTGCAACAGTGCGTCGGGCTTTCCTAGCGCGTTTCCTGTGAGAGAGAAAAAAATGTTTCGCACAAAAAGTTATTGGTTTAAAAATCTTTATGCCGTAAAATTATTTTCAAATATACAGCGTGTCCCAGTTTTGCGGAATAACAAAAATAAACATTTTTTTTAAATGGAACACCCTGTATTTATTCAAGGTTTCTGATGACATTTTTCAACCTATACATTGTTGTCTATTTAGTTTTGGATTATGTTACAGTGTTGCCAATTTATATATTTTTTCTCCTAATATCATGCATAAGCAGACTCAACTTTAAAAAATCGTAGCGACCTCGTTTTTTTAAGGTAAGAATAAGTTTCACCAATATTCTCAGTGTGGTTAATAAGCAACATGTTGGTAATGAGCAATTTGAATTTAGTAATACAGGGTGTTCAGAAAAAAATGTCAAACTTTACAAATTTCAAAGCGGAATAACCCATTTTATTTAAATGGAATGCCCCCTATTTTATGTCATTATTTGATGGGTCTTTTTCTTCTCTTCAATTTGATGGTGCATATTTTATGTCTGAACCCTATAGTTGTTGAGGTATTCAATATTTTTCACAAAAGTAACCGTTTTATTACATTTCTATGCACTGAAGTAGGTCATGCCGAGACAAAACAACTGCCAAAATGTAACTAAGAATCAATGTGAGATGAACAAAAATTGTAAAATAGTAGATAGTACTTCTGCAATACAAATAATTATTTTATTCCAAAACCATTAACAAAAATATTAATACAAAAGAGAAACGATCCTACATCAATGTTCAAAATGTTTTTGTTCATCTCACATTGATTCTTACTTACATTTTGGCCTGTATTACTAAATTAAAATTTCTCTATACAAAAATGTTGCTTATTAACCACACTGCGATTGTTGCTAAAACTTATACTTACCTTAAAAAAATGAGGTCGTTACGACTTTTTAAAGTTGACCTTGCTTATGCATTATATTTTGAAAAAAAAATGTAAGTTGGTAACACTGTAACATAATCCAAAAGTAAATAGACAACAATGTAGAGGTTGAAATATGTCATCAGAATACTTGAATAAATACAGCGTGTTCCATTTAAAAAAGTGTTTGTTTTTGTTATTCCGCAAAATTGGGACACCCTGTATATTTGAAAATAATTTTACGGCATAAATATTTTTAAACCACTAACTTTTTGTACGAAATATTTTTTTCTATCTCTCACGAGAAAGGCGCTAGGAAAGCCCGACGCCCTGTTGCAGGACCCTGTATACATACACAAACCGTAAAACACGACTCACAGTTTCGACCTGTGATGGCCATTATCAAGTGATATGTATAAATTGCAAACATAATCTATAGCCCGTTTTTTTTTTAAATGTGAGTAATCAAATCTAGTAACTTTAGTGATTTAGTGAACATAAAATAAATAAAGAATAATGACATAAAATATGAGGCATTCCATTTAAAATAAAATGGTTATACCGGTTTGAAATTTGCAAAGTTTGGTATATTTTCCTGGAGACCCTGTATTACTAAATTCAAATTTCTCATTACAAAAAGGTTGCTTATTAACCTCACTGCGACTATTGCTGAAAGTTATTCTTACCTTTAAAAAAATGAGGTCGTTACGACTTTTTAAAGTTGAGCTTGCTTATGCATGATATTTTGAAAAAAAAAAGAAAGTTAGTTGGTAACACTGTAACATAATCCAAAACTAAATAGACAACATTGTAGAGGTTGAAATATGTCATCAGAAAACTTGAATAAATACAGTGTGTTTTATTTAAAAAAAATGTTTGATTTTGTTATTTCGCAAAATTGGGACACCCTGTATATTTGAAAATAATTTTACGGCATACAGATTTTTAAACCAATAACTTTTTGTACGAAACATTCTTTTCTATCTTTGACGGGATACGCGCTAGGAAAGCCCGACGCACTGTTGCAGGACCCTGTATATGTAAGTTTATTATAAAAAAAGAAAAGATTAATGAAACATATGAAACATATTTAATTCATTTTCGCTTATAATGTTACTTAATGACGATTTGTTATTGTTTAAAATCGTTTTTTTCCCATCGTTCTATAATCAGGCATTTCCCAGCATACACGCAGGCAAGAAAATGAATGATTCCTTTAGTGCTGATGGTTGCTATGTAACGGAGAAAAAACAGGACTGGAATATTACATTCCCGGCCTAGGCCGGCATTGAAATATTCCTGGAGATCTACAGCGATCTTCCATATTTTTATGAAAATATTGCGATGGGAGAAAAACTAACCGAATGTACGAACCGTACATACTATGGTTCGTACATTCGGTTTGTACTCTTCGGCTTGCTGTCCTCGCCTGATGGCTCGGACATCAATTGCGACATCGTCCGGCAATATGTCACTTCCTGTACCACCCACACAATATATCATTGGAATATACTATATTGTCTATATTACGAGTTTTCCTCCAGAGTTTTTAATATCAGGAACTTGAACTTAATAACCAAAGCGTGCATTTATAAGTATAAAAAAATTCAAAATAAGCGCTTAAAAATGCACAATAATCATAGAAAATAAGCATATAAAATAGCATAAACATTAGAATAAGCACAAAACGCAGACAAAGCATGAAAAGGTATATTTTATCTTTTATGAAAATACAGAAAAACAAAACAAAACATAATTTTGTTAACAAGAACGCACTATAGCTAGATATAAGTAATATTTTAATAACATAGGTTTTGGTGATTAATATAAATAACAATAATAATTAATAACAAATAATGATTACTGCTCATTTTTAAATGAACTAATAATTAAATGTTTTTCTAAATTTTCAACGGAAAATCCCATTCTCCTATCACTGAGCACATTTTTTAAGTGTGTAAAGCTTCTCTCCATATTCACACTTGTAATCGGTGCATATTTAAATTTGGGAACAATTTTAATATTTATCAGCAAATCTTCCACGAAATCTCCTTTTAAAACTGTTGATATTTTTTTGTAACTCGCCAAACCCTTCATTTTTTGATAAAACCGCATCAAATTTTTTTTAATCATATCTCCTATAGATCCCCGTACGTTTGAGACGTCGTTCCTAAAATCTTCAACTATTTGAACCGCATCTACCAAAGTTGTGTCCTTTGCTTGGAGTTTATCAATCGCTTTGCTTACGAAACTGTAGTTGGTTTTCAGGAATGCTAAATTTTGTACAACCCTTCTATCTTTAAGAACTATGTGGCATTCTTTAATTGCCTCTGATACATTTTTGGGAAACTCTAACACAAGCTCCTTAAATGAATCGAAATGGTCGGCATAATAGCAGGCAGCATCCATAGCCACGTACCCCATCTAGTTATAACCGGTGCCGGAGGAAGAGGTACATTTGGCATTCTTTCTGGAGCTTTTAGGAAAATTTTCTTCCGGTTTTTATCAAATCATTGACATGGGGAAATTGCAGTCTAATCTTTTCAGCAACTCGGTTAAAACCATGTGCCAAACAGGTGCAATGCATTAATTGCTCATAAAATACTTTTAGATTAGAATATGCCTTTAACATAAATGCAGCGGCGTCAGAAAGCATCAATAATAATTTATCATTCGGTACGGGGTTTGGCAAAAAAAATGTGTTAATCCATCGTGAACGAATTTGGCAACGGTATTGCCATTTGTTTTTTCTAACTGCTTGGAACTAATTAAAAATGTATTGGTGGAATCTTCGTTTAATATTCCAATCATTAAATGGGCGATGTACCGACCACATGAATCAGTAGTTTCATCTACACAGGACCATATGTAATTGTTGCCAATTATCTATTTTATATCCTCAATAGTGTGTTTATATACTTGCTCGACATAGTTTTTGCGAATGGTTGATTCGGCAGGAATATGTCTACCGGTGTATTTTTGTAAAAAAGATTTAAACATACTATTATCTAGTTATTTTTAACGGAATGTTAGAAGGTACCATCGTATTGCATAAATCAAAGTAAAATTCCTTTTCATTCTGTGTAGAATAACTCGCAAAAGACTCGGAAATAGTTTGCTGGGTACTCAGGGTACTGCTTGCAAATTTGTGTTTTTTTAAAGTTTCCAGGTGTACTGTGGTTTTGATATGTTGTGTTATGTTACATTTTTTCTCGCAGTTAATATACAACATAATACATGCTTGTACCTCGGCCAATAGCAACACAAAATAAAACTTACCGGTTTGATACATGCCCTGCAAATTAATTTGCCGTTCTCATATTTTGATTCTGAATGTCCACGTATCCATTCATCGACGGAACGTTTTACTTTCGGAATTTTATACAAGGAAACTTATAAACACGTAATACACACAAGGCACAAGCACAACGCACTGAAGATTGAGATAACTTGGACTGAATTGATAGCACACTTGCCCCATATGCGTTCTGTGCACGTAAAAATAGGGTAATCCCCGAAATAATCTAGCTTTGTTTACCAAATATCACATACGCACGCTCGCTTTGTTGATGATTTTGTGATAACAAAGCACTCTAGACGTAACGGAGTAATATTAATACTGAATTCTCATTACAATAATGTGCAACAAAATATATTCCTGGCTAATATAAATAATATGCTATAAAATTAAGAAATAGGCAAATAAGCACAAAAAATAAGGAAATATGCACAAAAAATGCATTAAAGCAATTATAAGCTTTAAAACTGAAAATATGCATAAAAGCACAAACAAAATTTGTCACGTTACTTCATTTGCTGAAATTCGTATAGATACGAGGTCATTTTGGTCTGCTATTAAAACTGATGTATAGCAAAATACCTAGAAATCCGCGCCTTGTTAATAACATCTGCAAAACAAACTACATCTACACAATTATATTTTTGGTAAGTTTTGTGATAATATACAATAACAAAATTAATTTATCAAAATAAAAGTAGCAGTTAAAATATGTTCTCCGTAGAATTGGCGTGTTTTTGCACTTACTCAGTTTATAAGAGAGGAGTGCCATCCACGGGAACTCGAAGATGGTCGAGAGATTTCCGTTCAAAAGCCTTTCGTTGAGTTGCATAGGGCCACAAGACGTTAGGTCAAGGAGTTTGATATTCTTGTGGTTGGTGACGTCTGGGGGTCCAGTTGACACAGAGTCATCATTGGTGATATTGGTTGGGCCGCCGGTGATATTGGTGGGGCCACCCTCGATTTTGATGGGGCCATCCGGGCAACACACCTTCACAGTACCCTCTTCCGTATCGCATTGGTAAGATACTAGAAGTTCTCTCATCTGCTGTGAAAGAGGTTTGGGGGCAGACATCAGGAGTTCGGTGATCGGCTGACAATTGTAGATGTTGATGCAGCTACCGTCGCCGCCCCCAGGCTTCTTGCAGCTGTCGGGCTTGGCAAACCATTCTGAAAACATGATTTGCAACATATACAGGGTAATTTATAATTATGTGACAAAATTTAAACCAAATCAGTGGCGGCGTAGCAGGGGTTGACCCCTGGGGCGGTTTTATATTGAGCATTCCCAAAATAAAACGACAAATACTAAACGTGCTTACGTGACTTTATTTTGCTAAAATATTCGATCACATTATCGAAATTTACTTTCCTCTCCCTTTCAAAGGACAATATGTAAAGATTGGTAAGTCGCGCTTGGCTCATTGTTGATCTTAAGTAAGATTTTATTAACTATAATTTTGAGCAACTTCTTTCACAAGAATCCACCGAAACACAAACAGTCAAAAATAATCTTAGACACAGCTCTAGACCCAGAACAGACTCACAATAGTCCTATTTTACAATGAATTTCAGAAGCTCCAAGGTAGTCCATTGGACCGCTTCTTGGAAAGAAATGCTCGCGGCTTCCAAGTGGCGCCATGGTCTTAAAATCTCCAAAATAATGTCCTCTGTAGAAAATTAATCATAGATTTATGTCAGATTTGGAACTATACCACGAAGTTCTTCTTATGTTGACTTAAGCAGAGTTTTCGGCTGAACAACCCCAAATGTTATGAGAATGTCATCCATCTAACGATGGTTCTCCGTCAAAATCTATGAAGATATTCTAACATAGCTTTCGGCAGCTCTTCTGGCATACGTTTTCGGAATCTCCCCTTTCCTCTTCTTTCAATCGAAATATCCAAGCCCTCACATTTTTCAGTTGCGTAGGAAATAGATCTTTCCTCTATTTGGATACGTTGGTTTTGAAGAAAAATTTTTAGGTCTTTGATTTTTATGACACACTTTTCCAGCGATAGCCTAGATGTTTGTACAAACTTTTGTGTCTGGTTAACTTCTTCTAGGACTTCACACCAAAAAGAAAGGTAGCATAAAAAACCGAAGTCACACAAAGCTGACAAGAGTGTCGATGCTGCTTCTCTTGTATCGACGTTTTCTCTGCTGGGATTATACATGTCTTCGAGTGTTGATACATGTTTCTCAAAATTGTTCTTCAGTGGTTTAACACTGTCGTGATGAGCAGTCCATCTTGTCTCTACTAGTCTTTTGACCGATACGCCTACACTTTACATTAAAATTTCCCATCGATGTGCGGATGATGAAAAGAACGTGTAAACTCTTTCTACTGCTCTGAAAAAAGTTACACTTGAACTAGCACTCCCGAAAGAGTGCACTCCACATAGATTTAGCGAATGATTAGCACAAGGCATAAACAACGCTTTAGGATTGTGTTCTTTGATTTTTGATTGTACACCATCATGAACACCTGCCATGGTTGCAGCATTATCAAATCCTTGAGCCCGACATAGATGTATGTCCAAGTTATCACTCTCCAGCTGCGTAAGGATATTTTCAGTAAGTTCGACTACAGTCTTTCCAGCTATAGGTAAGAAACCTAGAAATGATTCATTCACTTCAACTTGATCGCCTTTAATATGAACATATCTGATTGAGACATGACTCACCTGATCAACATGTGATATGTCTGGAGTGCAATCGAAAATAATTCCGAAATATTTACCTTTTTTATGTCGTCCACAAAGTTATTTTTCACCTCTTTCCCCAAAAGGCTGATGAATTCATTTTGAATGTCTTTGGACAAATAAAAATCTATCCGTTTCCGTTTTGTACAGGCTAGCATGTTCTATTCTTAGCATATGCTCGTTTAGCACAGGGTCATATTTCGACAATATATTAACTAATTCTAGTCTGATGAAACCCCCTCTATATGCCCTCTAAGAGGAAGATTTTGGCGTGCCAGGAAAAGAATAACATCTAAAAGGCGACTCAAAATGTCACGCCACTTCTTTTTCTTGGTCAAAGACCATTTGATGTTCATGGTCAATGGTTTTTTGCAGCCTCAATCCATTTTCCAAGATTTTCCATTTTTCAAAACAGGAGAGATGTCTCTCAGAATTCTCGTGTTCAGACACTTTAGGATTTAGTTTTCACTATGAATTAAACACGTTGGTAAAATTCTAATGTTTTGTTTCATAGTGCGTAAACAGTTTGCAGCAAAAACAGCATAAACTTTTTTTTGTTAGGGAGTATACTATCCATTTTCTGAGTACTTTTTCTCCATTTGGTAACGCGTTATAAAACCATTCTGAATTGAAATGTCGGCTCTTTGCTTTTATATTATCTGCAGATCTTTGGACAGTATCTAGCCAAGTAGCAACATCGAAACGAGTTAAATAAGATGAATTTGTTTTTTCATTATCATGTAGCTCTTCTTCATCTGTTTTAATTTGCTCTGATTCCGTTCTTCTTCTTGGTCATATTCCTTCTTGGTATTGATCTTCTAAACAATATCTTTCGTCTTATAGGCCACGCTCTCTTTCCAGCGTCTTTCCATCCTATGCACTTTGGCACTCTCTTTCTACATCATCTGTTTCATCAAGAAGGTCACTTTCTACACTTTGCTGTTTTGTATTTGATACCAATGAAGTCAAAAGTGAGAAAGTAAGAATACTTAAAAATGAGTCCAGATAACGATTCGCGCTCAAATTCTTTTCGTTTATTGATTTTTCTTTGCTGGAATCCACTAGGTCTATTTCGCTTCATATTGAAGTTTTATTCTGTAAGGATCGATAAATAAACACTCGTTAATTTTTACAGTTCTCTTTCTCACTCAATTTTGCATTATACTATTTATAATATCGACCGGAAGTTAAATTAGCATTGGCCCAAACTGATAATTTAACTTGACTGACTTTTGTGGTAAAATGGTATGTAGTTCATATCAAACTCACCTCTTGACCTCTAGGCTCTATCTACTATTCATATCGTTTATTACATATTGCAACGAGCCTGGGCCGGCCGGGTTCGTAGATTTAAAGAAACTCGTACTACCACTGATTTTTATTAAAAATAATGGTCACTACTATTTACAATTTACACCGCTAATTATTCGCAATAACGTCCGGTTAGTCACTATCCGGCTCCGCTTTCTTCGTTGACCGACTTCTTGTACCGACTGCCTGGTCACGTCTTTCATTAATTTTTATATTCCTCCGAAGAGTTTCTTGGCTTTTCTATTTCCAGAAGACAAGGCCTCGATTTTTCCAGCTAATCGTGCTAGAAACTTCCGGAGTGATGACTCACCCACAGCGCGAATTTTCCAGCAGGTGGTTGACCCTGACCCATTATGACTTTCGGGGCGACGGTCGTCGCAATATTCAGTACCTACTTTCGCCTATTGTGAACTATTCTTCCCTTCATTTGACTTTAATTTTCTCGCAAGGAAGTTTTGTGTTAAATTGGCATAGATTGTCTATGCGACGGTTATAAACAATAACACTGAGTGACCGTGATTGTTTGATATATTCCGTGGCGCGGCGGTGACGGCGCGGGTGGAGGGGCTGAAATCACTTGCCCCTTCCGCCCGTGCCGACATCGTCCTTGCGCAAGTGAGTTGTCCCCTTAGTGCTTAGCACCCGGGGCAGACCGCCCCCACCCCAAAACGCTAAACCAAATGCAAACAATATTGAACAAAAAAGACTAATTAACATTTTCGTCATCTCGCTTCGTTTAAAAGTTATGGAGGTATTAATTGAACAATAAGAAAAACTCAGTGTGACAGTTACGATGCAGTAGTTGTAATTAAACAATGATGGAAGCAGAAACAAACGAAGCAAACAACAAAAATTACAGTAGGTAACTATTCAAATCAGTTTGCTTGAGTTTGAATGAGCATAACATCGCCTCATCATTTAACAGAATGTGTTGTAACATTTAGTGCAGTGATTCCCAACGGGGGCGGTACCGCCCCCCGGTGGGCGCTGAAGGGAGTTAGGGGGGCGTTTCTGGCCCAAGGTATATTTAGGGGGCATTGAGGACCAGCCGCCGCCCCCCGGGCAAAAACGGAGTTCCGTCAGAGCAAGAGTGTAAACCTAAAATCCACAGATCACATTAAAAAGAACAATTGAATGTTGGCTCCACCGAATCAACATGGAATTCCCCGTACCGACCGATATCTGTACATCGGCCCACTTCGAGAGCCTAGGGCTTGCCCGGTTTGGTGTGCAAGGTGCCGGAGCGGGAACACTCCGGCCTGCATTCTGACTTCCTGACTGACATGGAACCAGTCAAGTATATTTGACCTATTATTTTTGGATTGTAATTAATTGTCATATTGTGATAATTATTGTAAATAAAGTAATATTCATATTAAGTGGACCCGGTAATTAAAAATATATCGTTGGTGAAATAACTGTTGGAATACAGGTAAGTACTTATATATTATCTATTGTTATATTTGATGGGCTGCAATTTATGTACATATAGTTCCAAATATTTAATATTTTTGGTTTCATATAATTTGTTTTAATTTTTAATCGCCTGTAATATACAATGTGTCTTCGGATAGATGTTATAAGATTTTTTTATTGATAAATTAACCAAAACTATAGGAATTATTATTTCATGTTTTGAAATTAAGCCCTGATCCTTGGTTTAAAAAAAAATTGAAACCACATTTTGGATTTTGAGTCAATAGGAAATTGATAGTTCAGGATAGATTTTTTTCCTAAGCGGTAAAATATATTAATTATGACATACATACGGCAAAATATTATTATTAAATTATAAATGCAAAATATGTATAAAAAATTTGAATATTGCTTTTACAATTCTCTAACGTACATTTTTTGTAGAGCCGCAGATTTTATATTTGTATTCAAATACACGGGTACACGGGTCACATGTACACGTGTACGTGCGGCATAATTACACGTGTAATTAGTTACACGTATAATTACACGTGTAATTATTTACACGTATAATTACACGTGTAACAGCGAAGCGTTGTTCACTGCTTCCAGAAAACGTCGATATGTTAATATTTTTGAACCAGAATCGTTCTTTATTTTAAGAATAAATCGTTATTTTGATCGCGGCGAGAATTTAGCGTTGTTTTTCTACTGCGGGTAATTTAGTTACTTTTTTAGTTACTTAGTAACTTATTTAGTAAAATAAATACACGTGTGATTACACGTGTAAAATAAATACACGTGTAATTACTTCTATCCTGGGACACTGCATATTGGGCTATGTAGACCCAAATAGTGTTTGATGCTGCGCGCAAGAAATTTTAACTAACTTTAAATTTTTAATTTTGTTATTAAATTGGTTGGTTCTGCGCTAACAACAACTTATTATTATTATTTTTAATTTATTCAGTCACCCACAAACAAGACATTGCCAATATGCCTCATTTGCCAGAAAGTTTTCTCAAATGAAGCCATGAAACCTTCACGATTACAAGAACATTTGAGCAAAATACACCCTGCCATAAAATATAAAAAATTATCTTACTTTCAAATGCTCAAAAATCAGCATTCGAGACGTCCAACTTTAGCCGGTATGTTTTCAGCAGCATTAAAACAAGACAATGATGGGTTACGTGCATCTTACAATATTTCGTTGCTTATTGATAAATCGGGAAAGCCGCACACTATTGGAGAAGAATTAATTAGTGAGTGAAGTTCTCCGTACTGTACTTCACAACTCACCTTCAGATATTATTAAAAAAATCCCCTTGAGCAATAATACTGTACAGAGACGAATCGACGAAATGTCCGAGGATGTGGAGAGTTCTCTAACCGAATTTTTGAAGACAACCGAATTTTCTATACAGCTCGATGAGTCTACATTGCCTAACAATGAGGCATTACTTCTATCGTACGTTCACTTCATAAGAGATGAGAACATTTGTCAAGGACTATTATTCGCAACAAAATTTGAAACTGGTACTAAAGGAAAATCTGTATCTGACGTTTTGGAACAATATTGTCATGTGTTTAAAGAAAAAGATATCCCTCTGAATAATATAGTGTCCGTTGCTACTGATGGTGCTCCGGCAATGGTTGGACGATACCGCGGGTTCATTGCATATTTAAAAAAGCTGTACCAAATGTAGTCGACATGCATTGTGTGATTCACAGACAACATTTAGTTGCAAAAAGCTTAGTGATCGCCTTCATTGCTCGCTGCAGTACGTAATTATAGGGCTTATTAGAATCAGATACAATTCTCTTAACGATAGATTGTTTAGAAATCTTTGTGATGAAAACGACCAGGACTTTAATCGTTTACTGTTGCACACAGAAGTTCGATGGTTGTCAAAAGGTACCTGTCTGCAAAGATTTTATGAACTATTTGACTCAGTTATAACGTTTCTCGAAAATAAAGATGATTCCTTAAAAGAAAATTTATTGAAATTTAAAAATGCTATAGGTATTTAACAGATTTATTTAATAAATTTAACGAAACCAATCTCCAGCTACAAGGAGATGATTTGAATTTAATTAAAGCTAGGGCAATCATTTCGGCATTCGTGTCAAAACTTGCATTACCCAAATTAAATTTTGGTAGGAGACAATTTCATCAGTTTCAAAATCTTTCCTCGGTGAAAACAAGTGATGATGACATTTTGGTTTATTGTCAGCATTTAGAAACCCTTAAGGAAGATTTTTTTAATAGATTTCAAGATATCCTCAATATGATAATTCCGGACTGGGTCTTGGAACCTTGCACAAACATTGAAACAGCAGAAGTATTTTTACAGGAGCAGCTCATAGAATTGTCAACAAACGAAGAATTAAAACTAAAATTGAAACATGGCTACCAAGCATTTTGGCTTGGCAGTAAAGAAGTTTTTTCTAGCATTTCCATCATCGTATTTAGCCGAAAGATGATTTAGTGTAGTATCCAATGTACTAATAAAAAATCGGAGCCGATTGTCAATAGTAGATCGCGGTGACTTATGGCTGCTCATGACAATACTAGCACCCAATATAGACAAATTAGTGTCATTACATCAAGCTCAGCCCTCATACCAGTGCTATTTTTGTATGTATATAGGTATGTGTATTTTTTTGTTAAGACCTAATAAAATATTTTTAAAAATGCGTCTTTGTTTTTAAATATATACGTAGTATATAATATAGTTCACCAAGAGGGGCGCTCTTGAAATGCTCTTTGAAAAGGTGGGAAACCTATATTGATTTTAAGTGAGATTTTATTTCTAAATGGGGGGCGGTGAGTAATTTGTTTTTTCGAAAGGGGGCGGTAGGCTAAAAGAGGTTGGGAACCTCTGATTTAGTGTAATTGAATATCAAGGAAAGCACGATGCAGATCAGCGTTAAGCCTGTTATCCACTTCTCGCACTGTCTTAATGCACCATTGAAATCTTCTATTCGTGATAACATGTAGATTACTTAAAGAATAATAATGGTGGTTCTGAAAGTTATTCATTCCATCTCTGCTAAATGTGGCCTCATCACTCCACAGAAAATGAATAGGATAATTCATACTTTCAACAGCTCTCTTTCTGAAATCACAGGCAGAATTCCAAGCGGGGTTGATTGTCCCCTTATGAAGTGTTTGTAGACTGGTGTAGTGATAGGGAAGCAATTGTTATCGATGCAATGTGCGCCATACAAAATATACCGAAAAGCTCACTTCAAAGAAATTTGTCGAGTGATTGTTTACGCATTTTCTAATACAGAATCAATAACACTTTCATCGCTCATGACTAGGCTTCTTTGTGCTGGACGACCAGCTCCTCAACTTCGCGTAAGACCAACTTCGCCTAATCTTCCGAATAATAAACTGGAGGTTTGAAGGTTTGGGATTCTTCGATTGGCGAATCTTCGCCAGTGTTCTCTTACTGTTGCTAATACATTGCCATTGCAGAACTATATACAAATACCGTGCGATCAACAATTATTTAGTTAAAATAAGCCTTTGATTTGTTTGAAGTATGTCTGTTAGGGTACAAGACGTCTATTAAAATCTGGTGGCAGCAATTCATGATTGGCCTGCATTTTGCAGGAATGTATATATCTAAGCTCTTCTTCAAATTTTGTTGGTAGGTTGTAACACTGACACTGTCTTAGCCGCACCTTATATAAATAATTGTTGATCGCACGGTATAATGTCGGCCATATCTCAAGCATTAAAATCGCCCCTTAAATATTTGCAAACAAAAAACATTTAGAAAAAGTCGTTACCTGGTTTTGCCACTGGCACGGTAATTTTTATATTGTTTTAAATAGATAATCATGGAAACTTGGCCTTTGCTAATATTTATGAATAAAGAGCTCTATAACTTTTTAACTAGATGAGTAACGCTTGACAGCTGCACTTTGTGATACATTGTGAAATAGGTAAAAAAACAAACACAGGTTACTTTGTTAGTATCACTTACATTTATTTAGTAGTAATTTAGTAGTATTTATTTAGTACTACTAAATAAATCTAAGTGATACTAATAAAGTAACCTGTGTGTGTTTTTTTTACCTATTTCACAATGTATCACAAATTAGAGCTGTCAAGCGTTTACTACTTAAGTAAGATGGCGAAATACATCATGAGTCTTTTTTGTTCGCAATTTTTAGCTGAAAATTTAGTTTAAATTTTGTCAAACAATTATAAATCATCCTGTTTGTGAGTGGTCATTGCAGTGTGATGGGAGTGGGCTGCATCTAATCATCAAAAACGCATATTTGCTTCGTGTTAAATGGCTTTTGTAATGATAAATATGTGATTTGTGCGGGAGTAATGGGTACTTACTGGCATCTATGTCGGAGACAAAAAAAACTAAAATCAACACAAGCACTGGCGTTGAACACGTAGCAGATATCATGATGGTCAGTTGTCTGACGACTGGTCAGCGGAGTTTGATAATTACATTGGCGCCATCATCAAATGACCAGTTTGTGCAGACCTGCTCGCGGCCATCGCTTGTACATTCGCGAACTAGTTTAGATACCACGACATTGGGAATTCCTCGGAGAATGGAATCGTGTTTTATTTATAACCCTGCCCCAAGCAAAACGACTACTAAGACATTAAGACTGCTTTAGGTTCAAAGTTCCATGCAGTTGCTTGTATAGTACGTACCAGCACTGATGTAAAATAAAGTAACAACTAACTTTTCGTACATATTCACAGCATCCATATGATCGCTTCCGTACTCGTGCTAATGAATTATTCACGCTGTAGCTAATTGGAATTACTGCATTAATTAATTACTTATCAAGTCTCTATAATCGGCAACTGGCTGCGGAAGAATGCAAATTATATATAAATTAACACTAAAATCAACAATGGTGCAGAAAGTTAAAGTATATAAGTTATTATTTGTTCTACCTATTCTCTTAAGAGCGGGGTTTTGGCGCGAAAACTGGCCACTGGTAGTTGATAAATCCGCCAGGATTTGATTTAAAAGCGCTCTGTAATATGTTTTGCATTCCTTACTAACGAAATTTGCGTGCAAAAAATGTAAGATGTTGCCATGTGTTTAATTTGTATTTCTTTCGGGCAATGATGTGGTTTTTTGCGACGCCGACGGGCCAGAAATAATTTTACGATGAATTGTGTGAGACTTTTTTTCGAAGCGTGCTAATTTATGAGTGAACACTTTATTTCCGATACATTATATTATGCCATTGGGTCAGAATTCTCTTTCAAACAAAGACAGTAACCAATTACAGCATAGGTGGAGGAGTAGTAGGGGTTATTATAATAATTATTATTATATTATATTATATATTTTAAGAGCCGTCTTTACCCAAAAGCGGTATGGGGAATTGCATGTAAACGACAGCCAAGATAATTTATGAAAGGGTCAACATAATTGCAATCGGAGACCTGATTTAGAAAGTTCAGACATTTATCTACAAGTGATACAAAGTAGTTGTAGGAAATAATAAATCGGTAATTTATTATGTTTATTAAAAGATGGCATGTTTAGCAGATTTGTGAAATTTTCTTCTGTATTTATTTAATTAAGACAGGGTACATATGTATAATGGAAATTCCCTCGGTTTATTTGAAGCTAATATTGTTGCGAACCACCTTCTTTTTTTTTGTTCCAATATCTTGAATTATAATGGAGTATTCTTGTCTGCACATAAATCCGATTAGGTGATCAGAAATAAGTCACCTTCAATTTATTTCTTAAAACTTTGTCTAATTGTAGATAAATGTCTAAACTTTCTATATCAATTCTCCGATTGTAATTATGTTAACCCGTTCATGATTTATTTGGCTGTCGCTTATTAATAATGCCGTATACTAGCTGGGGTAAAGAGGCCTCTTAATATCAAGGAATGATTTCTTAAAAATGATATATTTATTTAATTAAATTCACTAAATCCTTTTACAAGTTTTGTAATTTATGTGACCAAATTTGAGTCTTATTAAGATTACTGTAAGCTTATTAGCCTAAAAAGGTATCTGAAACATTTCTTACACTTTAAATTCATTTTTATTTTAAAATAAATAGATGCCTGACACAGCCAATTCCATATTCGTTGTCGTAACGAGGGATTATTTGATCGCGGAACATAGGGAAATAACATTGAAAACCGAGTTGCCTTAAATTTCATCGTAACAAAACTATAAGTAAATTGAGACCACATGTATTTTAAATACTTTTATTTTTGACTTATTATCAAATGTTTAGTGTCAATATAAGCAAGCTCTTGGTGACCTCTTAAAGTGTCCAAAAAACTACTACCTCTGTTCCATAATAAGTGAGCCATTACAAATTTTTATTTTTTTTCCATATTAAGTGAGCCATTACCGATGTTTATTTTTTACAAAATAAGTGAGCCATTTTCGTTTCTAAATAGTACTATATATATTTTTTTCACAATAACTTGAAAATGTTAATATAGACGAATAGTAGGCAATTTTCCCATTGCCTTGCTAATATGTTGAAGCTTATAATTATTGTTACCGAGACAATCTATAATCGATTTCATAACTGTTTGTAAACTTATAAATATATTTTCTAATGTATGTCTAGTCTCCGCTTTGAAAGATTCTTCGACAACTCGTATTAATTCGTCCGTTATTCT
The DNA here is from genome assembly GCA_951805005.1 of Othius punctulatus. Lineage (NCBI taxonomy): Eukaryota > Metazoa > Arthropoda > Insecta > Coleoptera > Staphylinidae > Othius > Othius punctulatus. The sequence continues at coordinate 91,589,326 of OX638139.1, forward strand.
TAGTAATTGCGTGGTGAATGCTGGTATTGTAATGAATGAATAGAAGAAAAAAAAATAAGACCGAGCACATCCAAATCGGGACTATTGGCAAATTTTTCAATTGCCAAAATCACTTCTTCCTTTTTCAGCCGTCCATATTTCTGATGTTTCAGTAAAACTGAACAACAGCTGATCATTTTTGGTGATAAAATTTGGTCTTCTCATCGTTTGAAACTTCTGGCATCAGAACACTTTCGCTTAAAAATTCGAATTTTAATTGTTGCTTTTCACAAATTAAAATGTCAAATATTTTGACGTACATATCACATATGATTAAGAATTTGGCGTATATTAAGAATATCAAAATAGAGATTAAAAAAATAACAAAGTGTCAATAAGTTTGAAAGAAAACTCAAATGGCTCACTTATTATGAAACAGAGGTGGTATTATGATGGCAGTTATTAACGACATAAGAACTTATCTGCCTATCTCCTCAGGACCCAAATTTTGTATACATACTTATCCCTTCTTAAAATATTATAAGTGCGTGCATTTCGCCCTAGAGATTTCAACAACACCCCACATGCAAATAGATTGATTTAGGTTTCTTTACATTCGGGTGCGTAGTTAATTTGAAAATCCTATTCAATTATCGTTGTGCTTTCTTCGTGTGTTTCTGCTTTGTTTATTGTGCGTTTTGGTTTTGTGTGTGTTTTATAAACTTCTGTCTCCCCCGTGACTATTTTCTACTTTCACCCTGTGACATCTATTGTGTCTGCATTTTGTGTATGGCTAATTCCTCCCTAGGACAATTATTATTGCATATTTTATATATTTTATATTTAGTAAGACTATTTTATCTTCCTATGACAATTAGCTTGTGCACTCTGTAGTTCTTTTGCGTATTGCGAGATTTGTGTGTATGGGAAGGATGTCACAAAAATTGAATGTGTTAACCATACCATAAAAAAATATGGGAAGAGATTATACTCCTTAAAAAATGACAAAAATGTTTCCTTAGCTGCTAGAAAAATAATAAATAACAAACTAATTTCCTTATTACAGAAAAGAGCACAAAAAACCTATTTACGATAATGCCCATGGTGATGGGGCAACAATTATTGATGATTTCATTAATGGGCATTGTCACTGTTTGAATCATCATTCGCGTTGCAAAGATTTAGAATGTCCTGCATTAAAAATTATAAAAATTACGATATTTTGCGGATTAAATGCGAAGTCAGCAAAATACAGACGGCGTTCGTTCAAATGGCATAGCCCCGAGAGAGCTGAAAAAACAGTGGTAAAAAATGACCTTGACACTTGATTCGCATATTTCAAACTTCTGTTAGGAATTGTTGGCAACATGGCATTGCAATTATGTCATTCTCCATCTCGTAGTGAACACATGAACTGCTAGGAGCCAATTTTTAACTATTTTTACGGCGGGAAATTCAATTTAGGTACATTTTAAATAATTAATAAAACCATAAAAACATCTGTTAATTAATAAGTACTATATCTTATTGGATAGAGTATTTTACAATGTTTCAAGATATATTTTTGTAATGGATAAATTTAATTTCTCTGAATCAAATTATTTAAATAATATGGTAAACAATTGGTAATTTTAATTATAAACTATATAGTGACACGTAGAATCAGGTCTTTATTCAAGTAAAGCTTTAAAATTGTGCAAATATTTGCAAAGACAATCCATGAAGATGAAAAACGGCAAAAATCGAAGACTTAATGAAATTTCATAGAAAAACGTAAATAACCGAAAAACTAACTATATAGTGACACGTAGTATTTATTTTGATAATTTATGGTACAGAAAATATAACGTGAAAGTGATTATTAACAGCGTTTAAGTTGAAAATAGTTATTTAAGCATTAAGAGAGGTAAGTATCGTTTACCAGTCGAGGCCGAGTTTGCGCCCGAGCGATAGCGAGGGCTAGCAATAAAGACCGAGACTGGTCATAACTTACCCCTAGAATTGCTTATAACTGTTTTTCCACTCCTGAAGTGGGTTTAATTGTTTGTGTTTGATTTATTTATTATCGCAACATGAACAAAATGTCAGTACGGCTTTGGTTGCTAAGACAATTTTTCAAACAAAGTGTGAATTTCAGAAATTGCATTCGTTCAGTTGTAAAATGAATTCCAATGAAAATAAACAAGAAATGGCAATTGAAGAAGCTGCCTGTTCCTTCCTACTGCCGGAGAAGTCGAAGGGGTGTTATCAAAATGCGTCTAAGTGTTTTAAAGACTGGTGCCAGAGAAAGAACGCTATTGAAATTATTTTACTTACTTCCCTGAGGGAAGTAAGTGATTACTTACTTCCCGTTGCTCATAGTAACCAAAGCTTTATCGGTAAGTGGGGCTTACTTCCATCAAATCAATGTTACAACGGTGTACTTACCATGCAGGGAGTGGAAAAACACTTTTACGCCCGAAAAACCGCGCTCTTAATCGCGATTTACATCTTCCCGAAACAGTGGCGTATACAGAAATTCCTTTTGGAGGGGGCAAAGGAACTGCAGACAAAGATAAGGAGTTATTAAACCTGCATCAGTCAATTTATCAGTTCTAAATAAAAACTTTATTATTTGGTGAAAATATTGAAATTAAAAAATAACGTTTTTAACGTTTAAACAGTAATTTATCAGTTCTAAATAAAAACGTTATTATTTGGTGAAAATATTGAAACTAAAAAATAAACAGAATAAACAATACAAAATATAAAGTATATGGGTATTATAAAATATTTATATAACAAAATCCAGTTTTCTTTTCTTCTGAGCTAAGTCCTCTAAAACTTCATCTGCTGTTACTTCCAGTGTGCGACAAATATTCAAAAGAGTTAAGCCATTTAATCTATCTTCGCTTATAGTGATTCTTAAATAAGTTTTTAAAAGCTTTGTTACGTAATCGAAGGACCAGGCGGGTGTTCGCCAGTTTAAATGATAAGGTAATTAAAACTCGTCGTTTTGGAAATAATGTGGACTCAAATTTAATGCGTAACAATAATTAATACACAGCGATGTACACCGGTGAAGGAAACGAACTGAAGTGTCGTCTGCTCTGCATTCTTACAATTAAATCTTTTAGTTATTGGGGTGGGGTGCAATTTGAATTGTGCACCGCGAGGGGTGGCTTGAAGATGATTCCTGATTGGCGCGGCATTTCGTTTCGGTAAGCCATGTTGCCACACTTGGTTATCACCAGCCTTGGTTAATTCCTCTATCTGGCATTTCTGAGGATTCCTAATGCCGTCCAATAAATATATTTGGGATTTCCTGGTCGCTAATTGTATTTGCCGAAGTGGCAATCCTTGCTCAATAAACGGCTTAATGTGCCTATTGATCTTCATGCGCACCGTACTTTACTTAAGCATTTCTCGGTGAACATAATGGCTAAATAATAGCCACCCCAATGAATTGTCTTTACAATCTTAATACTACAAATGTATCGGCTGCAATAAAGGCCGACTAATGCGATTACACTTTAACCGATTTGGGGTTCGACGCTGTGCAATAGCGCCGAAACAAGCTTTAAACCAGAAAATATTCTCTCTGGCGCCCAAGTACTTACAGGTAAGATACAAAATATTTCTATTAACTTATTGACACTTGGAAATATTAATGGGTCACATAGTCATAGCCTGGATACACTGTACACTATACACTATACACAATACACAGAATTTGAAAATTGTTCAGATGACTTGTCTGAAAATTTCATATACCACAGCAATTACGATCGATTTGGAAACGTTCTCTAAATTATAGAAATTGATAAGATTTTCTAATATTGATAACTGCTCTTCGGTATTCATTAATTAATAAGGGGATGGAATTAAATAGTGGAAAGCTACCATAGTATCTCTGTGCTTTATAAATCGATATCCCATTTGTTCATTGACGCTATGCAATAGAGGAATAAATATTGATAAGTTGTAGTATTGCTTTACAGATGTTATTTAAAAATTCGCTATTTATTTCTGTCTTCTCATTGTAAGTTCATGATCAAAAATATTTTTCACAATTTTACTTACTTCTGAATAGATCGGTTTAAATTCAGCATAAACATTGGTTCGCATTTTTTTTTATTCGTCTATTCTATTTTGAGCAAGAACAACGGCTTCATTAAATCAATATTAACTGTTTAAAACATTTTGATAAGGGATCATTTTGATCCAAAATATTTTTCACAATTTTACTTACTTCTAAATAGATCGTTTTAAATTCAGCATAACATTGGTTCGCATTTGCTTTTTATTCGTCTATTCTATTTTAAGCAAGAGCAACGGCTTCATTAAATCAATATTAACTGTTTGAAATAATTTTGATAATGACATTGTATACGCTAAAACAGATTAAATACCAATAAAGGACACAATAAATTCTGAGCAATCCAATGAGTTCATCAATATCTTAGCACCGTTAGATATTTCTCGATCATCCCAATATTCAGTTTCCTCCAAGGCAGGTACAAGAGGGCTCAATAATTATTTTATGACAATTATTGAATCTTGACAATCTATCTAGTTGGTCATAATTGCTTTAAGCGATCACGTACAGATTTTGATATCATCGGTAATTCTTCAACTTTGTTTGTTAAAACATTATGTCGCTTCGGTGATTTGAAGAAGTTGTATGTATTTTGTATAACTCCCACATAGTTTCTAATAGGCTGTATTACACTTGCATTTGAAAGAGACAGATTCAAGCTATGTGAAACGCAGTGTACATACATATAATGCAGTAGGTTTTTTTTATGATAACTTGAACACCTTTAAAATCTCGAATTTCTTCGTAGGGGCAATTTTCCCCCTTCCCCCTGTATACGCCAGGTTTGATAAATATACAGGATTGTAAATTTAATGTAACTGATGTCGTTTAATATCAAATGATATATTGCTCTGGAGTTGTATAACTGAAATAAGCAAGGCGCGGATTTCTAGGTATTATGCTATCAGTTTTAGTAGCAGACCAAAATGACCTCGTATCTATACAAATTTCAGTGAATGAAGTAACGTGACAAATTTTGTTTGTGCTTTTATGCATATTTTCAGTTTTCAAGCTTATAATTGCTTTAATGCATTTTTTAAGGGCATATTTCCTTATTTTTTGTGCATTTTTGCTTATTTCACAATTTTATAGCATGTTATTTATATTAGCTAGGAACATATTTTGTTGCACGTTATTGTAATGAGAATTCAGTATTAATATTACTCCATTACGTCCAGAGTGCTTGGTTATCACAAAATCATCAACAAAGCGAGCGTGCGTACGTGATATTTGGTAAACAAAGCTTGATTATTTCGGGGATTACCCTATTTTTACGTGCACAGAACGCATCTGGGGTAAGTGTGCTATCAATTCAGTCCAATTTATCTCAACCTTCAGTGGGTTGTGCTTGTGCCTTGTGTGTATTACGTGTTTATAAGTTTTCTTGTATAAAATGCCGAAAGTAAAACCTTCCGTCGATGAATGGATACGTGGACATTCTGAATTAAAATATGAGAACGACAATTTAATTTGCAGGGCTTGTATCAAACCGGTAAGTTTTATTTTGTGTTGCTATTGGCCTAGGTACAAGCATGTATTATGTTGTAGATTAACTGCGAGAAAAAAATTAACAAAACGCAACATATCAAAACAACAGTTGACCTGGAAAATTTAAAAAAACACAATTCTGCAAGCAGTACCCTGAGTACCCAGCAAACTATTTCCGAGTCTTTTGTGAGTTCTTCTACACAGAATGAAAAGGAATTTCACTTAGATTTATGCAATACGATGGTATCTTCTAACATTCCGTTAAAAAAACTAGATAATAGTATGTTTAAATCTTTTTTAATAAAATACACCGGTAGACATATTCCTGCCGAATCAACTATTCGCAAAAAATATGTCGAGCAAGTATATAAACACACTATTGAGAAAAAAAAAAGATAATTGGCAACAATTACATATGGTTGTGTGTAGATGAAACTACTGATTATTGTAGCCTGTACATCGCCCATTTAATGATTGCAATATTAAACGAAGACTCCACCAATGAATTTTTAATTAGTTCCAAACAGTTAGAAAAAACAAATGGCAATACCGTTGCCAAATTCGTTCACGATGGATTAACACATTTTTTTTGCCAAACCCCGTACCGAATGATACATTATTATTGATGCTTTCTGATATCGCTGCATATATGTTGAAGGCATGTTCTAATTTATAAGTATTTTATGAGCACTTAATGCATTGCACCTGTTTGGCACATGGTTTTAATCGAGTTGTTGAAACGATTAGACTGCAATTTCCCCTGGTCAATGACTTGATAAAAACCGGGAAGAAAATTTTCCTAAAAAGCTCTACTGAGGGTTGAAATGTTTAGGGAACGAATGCTAAATGTACCTCTTCCTCCGGCACCGGTTATACCTACATGGGGTACGTGGCAATATGCTGCCTGCTATTATGCCGACCATTTCGATTCATTTAAGGAGCTTGTGTTAGAGTTTCCCGAAAATATGTCAAATTCTAAAAGATAGGAGGGTTGTACAAAATTTAGCATTCCTAAAAACCAACTACAGTTTCGTAAGCAAAACGATTGATAAACTCCAAGCAAAGGACACAACTTTGGTGTTGATGCGGTTCAAATAGTTGAAGATTTTAAGAACGACGTCTCAAACGTACGGGGATCTATAAGAGAAAGTATTAAAAAAAATGTGATGCAGTTTTGTCAAAAAATGAAGGGTTTGGCGAGTTACAAAAAATATCAATAGTTTTAAAAGGAGATTTCGTGGAAGATTTGCTGATAAATACTACAATTGTTACTAAATTTAAATATGCACCGATTACAAGTGCGGATGTGGAGAGAAGCTTTTCACACTTAAAAAATGTGCTCAGTGATAGGAGAATGGGATTTTCCGTTAATAATTTAGAAAAACATTTAATCACAAGTTCATTTAAAAATGAGCAGTAATCAATATTTGTTATTAATTATTATTGTTATTAATATTAATCACCAAAACCTATGTTATTAAAATATTACTTTTATCTACCTATAGTGCGTTCTTGTTTATAAAATTGTTTTGTTTTTCTGTATTTTCATAAAAAATAAAATTTCATGATGTTTCTGCGTTTTTGTGCTTATTCTAATCTTTATGCTATTTTATATGCTTATTTTGTAAGATTTTTATGCATTTTTAAGCGCTTATTTTGTAATTTTTTATGCTTATAAATCCGCGCTTTGTTCATAAGCGTTCGATAAACAAGGTCGTCAATATTTAAATTTTCGGTGAACAAGTGATTATACCGCTAGCGCTGTTCGGGATCTTATGGCAGTAATAATCGTTGATGTACAGAAACTTTGCATTTGTAGGGATGCCTATTTTCCTCAAAGCTTTGTGACAGGCATATTTGTTTGTGCTATGACTGCGCACAACCTGCAATATCCTCAATGTTGATCTGCCAGCGGTTTCAAAAGTTCGGAACATCAACAAATGTATAGTAATGTGGCCATTTGTTTAAAGACAAATTTAATTAGGTTGTGAAAGCAATTCATAATAATTTATTAATATTTATTTTCATGTTTTATATGTATATAGACTCGAGACACTCAAGATCACTTTTATAGACATAAAGAAACAGTTAATTGTTCGAGATTATATTTATTATTTGATAGCAGTTTCAAATATGTGCCACTTCTGGTTTAAGCGAAGTGCACATAACATTAATCTTCCAACAAGCACCATGGCACCAAGAAATTTTTGAATGTTTTCAATTCTTCTACAATTTGAATCAGAATTCGTTCATTTTATTGTTTATAAAAACAAAACGTGTCAAACTTTAAACCCTTTTACTTTCATTTGCGCAATAAAAGAAAATATGTATAGTATCATGATTTTAACGTTTCACATTAGAGATTTATATAAATAACTACTTTAAAGTTACAGAAAATATACAAGTGCAAATTTGCCTGCAATATTTGTCCTATAGGTACGTTGAAATGTAAATATTGAAAATTGAAGAATAATAAAAATATAGGCACTATCCTATGCAGGATCAATAGAAATAAAACAGTAACTGTTCTCGAAAGTTTGTTATATTTACAAAATATAACTGATATAAAATTATATCTGGCGCAATCATTCCTTATTTTTTGTGAGAACAAAGGCTTTTTTATAATTTGATAATGTAAAGAACGCAAGGATTGTAGCCAATCTAAAGAACGTTGCCAAAATAAATTTGAATGAAACAGGATTTTTACTACATGTATTATTTTGCAGGTTAACAACGATTTTAATTTTTTTCGAACTTTTCGGATCAATTTTCACCAAATTTTAAGATATTATTTTCCTAACATCTACAATTAAAAATAGATTAAAAAAACAGAGTACAATATTCAGACGAGGACGTACTTAATCCAATATTAAGTACATCCTCGTACCATTTAAATTTGAAACATAAAAAATTTAAACCTTCCACGTCACAATACTACCAGTTTCTAATTTTAAACCGCTATTAAATCCTCGCAGAGTCGTTTACGGAGCTAATAAAATTCTTCAGGTGAAGTGATCGATTTCCTAGTTACCTAGGCGATGCGATCCCCAAACACACGGGCGTGCGTCCATTCGACAACAATGTCGGAACACCACGGTGCGGTCTTCAACAACTCCTGTCTGAAGGTCCCGGTGAACCCTTCGGACAAGCGGCCGTACCCTGTCTACGATCAGAAGCTCATCAACCACCTGGAGAACCAGGCGCGAAAGCTGAGCATCGACTCATGCACCTCCAAGTCCAAACCGCGCGACAAGGACTCACTCAAGTCATTCATCGAGTTCTTCGATAGTATTCCTGAGTACGACGATGTCAACCACCTCTCCAATAAGGATTTCTACAGGAAGCTCGAGAACCTAAAGGAAAAGCAGCGGTCGTTCTTCGACTACCTGAGGAACGAGATACGGTTCGAGAATAGGAACACTGCCTGGGTGGACGAGTACAAGAATTTAGGTGTTGAGAAGGTAGCCCATAAATCTAACATTAAGCCGTTCTGCACGACATCGAGTTTTAACAAGAATGGTCACACAAAGCACGAGGATGCGGAGTCCATTATGTCTGAGGAGAAGGAAGTTGTAGGTAAACCACCGTCAAGGCGATCTGTGAGGATTGAGAGCCCTATAGAGAAGTACAGCCATGATATCACCCCGGATTTAGAGTATTTTAGATCTAAATCACGAGCTGATATATCTTCAGCGGGTTCAAAAATGAATAAGACGATCAGCCCTATGAATGATTCGATCTTTGATGACTTCAGTGACCTTGACGTGGACCGGGAAACATTTACTACAAAGAGCGCACCAGGTAGCCCTAGAAAAGAAGTCGGTTGGAAGGATTGTGGGATTACGATACCAAGACCTTTTCAAATGACTGTCAGGTAAATAGTAGTTCTGATTAAGATAATTAAAAATTGCTTAACTGAGACAACAACGTACATGAGATATTCTATGGCAATTCGTGCTTCAATTTTCAATTATTAAAAATTGTTTGTACATCCATAAAGTAAATAATATTGAACTGTTCAAGTTACTAATATATATTTTGCTTCAGAGATGAAGAAAACAAAATTGTTGATGAATTATTGGTAAAGAAGAGGCCAATGGAGGACAAGCATGAGATGTTCAGAGCCAACCCCATTCCTATAGAATCACAAATTCCTTTGTTCGAGAAAATTATGTATGACCAAGAATTGAGGTCCAGTCCAGTAAAAAAACCTTATAACTCACGCACTGTAACATCAATTTTTCAGGAGGCAAATCGTAAAGAAGAAAAGCAAAGACAGTCTCCGTTCTCAAATGCGGCCCTTCTCCTTCACGCGTCGCGAAGAAGAGATCCAGTGTATCACGAAGCGCCTGTCGAAGTCCTCGCCGAGCCTTTTCATGTACGATGATAAGCCTATGAAGGTGAGGCGCTTCAAAGCCAAGCCAGTGCCTAAGAACCTCTTCAGCAATTATATCTACAGGAAGATGCACGAGGACGAGTTTTACAGGTAAAACAGGCGGGCTTGGGATTGATGGTTACACTGATAATCAGGGCGTTACAGAAGAAGATCAGAGCTGAGGAGATGCTGAAGGCTGCTTCGCTGCCGCCGGCTATGGCCAAGAGGGAGAAGACGAAGCCAAAGTTTCACATGTGTCCACGGTCTTATAGAGAGTTGGAAGTTGGTGATGGTGATTTGGCGAGAAACAAAGCTGCTTATTCCAGTTTAGAGAGGGAGTTGGCTGAGTTGGAGTTGGATTACATTTTGGCCACGCCAAGTCCTAAGCCAGTCAAGGGAAAAGGCAAGAAAAAGGTAAAACTATCCATGATCTCAATGTGAAAATTAATTATTATTAGTGAACCTCACTTAACCTTTATTCATAATACAACTCTAGATACTATTATCTTAAGGAGTACATGCTAGTATTCCATAGACTTGCACAAATAACTGTAACTTGATTTTTTTCTATAAATACACGATATTGTTGATAAAACGTGTATTGAAAATTTAAAGAGAAAATGTGTTAATTATAGGGAAAGAAAAACCATAGAAAAGCATCTGCTGATAGTAAGGCAAGTATGAGGTGTCACTCAGCTCTCGAATCTGTGAATAGATCGAATTTGGCTTCGGTATTGAGAATTGAAACTGCCAGGTGAGTAATTTTGTAGAATTCATTCAGAAATTATATTACACTAGTGGATTACGATAATCGATTAATTACGAAATAGCCGATTACGATAGAGAATATTGTGCTGATTTCAAAACCGTAAAAAAATATTTCTATACTCTGATTTTTTTAAACTGGCGTGCACGTCATCAAAATAATAATCATAATAATGATGGCACAATTTTACAAGGTTGCCAGCTGTCATGGGTATTTAAAAATGGCTGCAATCAGCTGTTCCGCCCGTGCAATCTTGTGCGACAGTGCGCGGTTCGTATCAAATTCGTCGACTTCTCTGCCGTTTTTCGTACAGATATCAATCCTGTGGTTATGGATTAACATCTACAATGGCAAAATATACATTGTATTAATTGAACAAATGAAACAAGTTAAACGTCAAAAAGTTTGGTTATACACACATGTTAGAGCATGGTTAGTGAAAATGATGTGGCATCGTCGCTGAAAAAATATCACGGCTACCAATATAACATGATTTACTACATGATTGGCAGGCGAAAATTGTGTCCGCGGTTAATACACCGATTACCTATTTATAACCACCGGTGATCAGTACACACAATGTAACAATTGATCCTCAGATTAATTTCGATTCTTAAACTATTGTTATGCATATTCTCGAAAACAATCACGTTGGTACGAAAAAACCTCATCACACAGCCGTTTGATGACGTGCACGCCAATTTAGAAAAATCAGAGTATAGCACTTCAGGTTTTTGTATATTTAATTTTTTGCAAAATGTATAACTTTATATTTTTCGGGATGCAAGACTGATTTCGATGATTTTTATAGCAATACTGTATTCTTATTTCAGTTTGACAGTTACCGGTATTACTTTTCTAACTTATTTTTAACTGACAACGTGTTTTTGTAAGTAAATAGTGAAAAACTATGTAAAAAAAATTAAAAAAAGAGACCAACACATTTTTTTTTCACATCGTGCATTGTAATTACTTTCCGAAAAATTGATTTAAATTGAAGGGACAACCTTTCGTCAAAAAGTTTGTCGACCAGTGTTATTAACAAAGCGCGAATTTATAAGCATGCAAAATTACAAAATAAGCGCTTTAAAATGCATACAAATCTTAGAAAATAAGCATATAAAATAGCATAAAGATTAGAATAACCACAAAAACGCAGAAAAGGCATATTTTATTTTTTATGAAAATACAGAAAAACAAAACAAAACATAATTTTATTAACAAGAACGCACTATAGGTAGATAAAAGTAATATTTTAATAACAGGTTTTGGTGATTAATATTAATAACAATAATAATTAATAACAAATGATAATTACTGCTCACTTTTAAATGAACTAATAACTAAATGTTTTTCTAAATTTTCAACGGGAAATCCCATTCTCCTATCACTGAGCACATTTTTTAAGTGTGAAAAGCTTCTCTCCACATCCACACTTGTAATCGGTGCATATTTAAATTTGGGTATAATTGTAATATTAATCAGCAAATCTTCCACGAAATCTCCTTTTAATACTGTTGACATTTTTTGTAACTCGCTAAACCCTTCATTTTTTGACAAAACTGCATCAATTTTTTTTAATAATCTCTCCTATAGATCCCCGTAGGTTTGAGACGTCGTTCCTAAAATCTTCAACTATTTGAACCGCATCTACCAAAGTTGTGTACTTTGCTTGGAGTTTATCAATCGCTTTGCTTACGAAACTGTAGATGGGTTTTAGGAATACTTAATTTTGTACAACCCTCCTATCTTTAAGAACTTTGTCGCATTCTTTAATTGCCTCTGGCACATTTTCGGGAAACTCTAACGCAAGCTCCTTAAATCGAAATAATAGCAGGCAGCATCTAGCCACGTACTCCATCTAGTTATAACAGGTGCCGGTGGAAGAGGTACATTTGGCATTCTTTCCCTAAACATTTCAACCCTCAGTGGAGCTTTTAGGAAAATGTTCTTCTCGGTTTTTATCAAATCATTGGCCAGGAGAAATTGCAGCCTAATCGTTTCAGCAACTCGATTAAAACCATGTGCCAAACAGGTGCAATGCATTAATTGCTCATAAAATACTTTTAAATTAGAATATGCCTTCAATATATATGCAGCGGCATCAGAAAGCATCAATAATAATTAGGTACGGGGTTTGGCAAAAAAACAGTGTTAATCCATCGTGAACGAATTTGGCAACGGTATTGCCATTTGTTTTTTCTATCTGCTTGGAACTGATTAAAAATGCATTGGTGGAGTCTTCGTTTAATATTCCAATCATTAAATGGGTGATGTACCGACCACATGAATCAGTAGTTTCATCTACACACAACCATATGTAATTGTTGCCAATTATCTTTTTTATTTCCTCAATAGTGTGTTTATATACTTGCTCGACATAGATTTTGCGAATGGTTGATTCGGCAGGAATATGTCTACCGGCGTATTTTTGTAAAACAGATTTAAACATACTATTATCTAGTTTTTTTAACGGAATGTTAGAAGATGCCATCGTATTGCATAAATCAAAGTAAAATTCCTTTTCATTCTGTGTAGAAGAACTTGCAAAAGACTCGGAAATAGTTTGCTGGGAACTCAGGGTACTGCTTGAAGATTTGTGTTTTTTTTTAATTTTCCAGGTGAACTGTTGTTTTGATATGTTGTGTTATGTTAATTTTTTTCTCGCAGTTAATCTTCAACATAATACATGCTTGTACCTAGGCCAATAGCAACACAAAATAAAACTTACCGGTTTGATACAAGCCCTGCAAATTAATTTGCCGTTCTCATATTTTAATTCAGAATGTCCACGTATCCATTCATCGACGGAAGGTTTTACTTTCGGCATTTTATACAAGAAAACTTATAAACACGTAATACATACAAGGCACAAGCACAACGCACTGAAGATTGAGATAAATTGGACTGAATTGATAGCACACTTGCCCCAGATGCGTTCTGTGCACGTAAAAATAGGGTAATCCCCGAAATAATCAAGCTTTGTTTACCAAATATCACGTACGCACGCTCGCTTTGTTGATGATTTTGTGATAACCAAGCACTCTAGACGTAACGGAGTAATATTAATACTGAATTCTCATTACAATTATGTGCAACAAAATATATTCCTAGCCAATATAAATATTATGCTATAAAATTGAGAAACAAGCAAATAATCACAAAAAATAAGGAAATATGCACAAAAAATGCAATCAAGCAATTATAAGCTTAAAAATTGAAAATATGCATAAAAGCACAAAAAAATAAATTGTCACGTTACTTCATTTGCTGAAATTCGTATAGATACGAGGTCATTTTGGTCTGCTATTAAAACTGATGTATAGCATAAAACTTAGAAATCCGCGCCTTGGTTATTAGTCTCATGTATATTATTCTTTTATCTCGTCAACCCTATCTTTATAAATATCTTCTTTAGTTTTGCTTCAAAAGATTTTCTTGCACACATATTATTATTATTTCCGTTCCATTTTCTTCTTTTCGTTCTTCATACTTCTAATATAACTTTTCTTGGGGTCCACATCTATTTTGTGATATCCTACATTTTTCACATGTAATAAAATTGTAAAGGCCTTTTAACTCAATGTTTCCAAGCTAGCATTTGTTTAGATCTTAAAGTCAATATATTTTATTCAATACCATATTTTGCGTGTATTCCATATGTAGTGTTACATATCAAGTAATCAATATATGACGAATTTAGGCCCGTATCTATAGTCCGTACTTGAGCTTGAGTTCAACTCAAGGCGTATATTTGGTTGCGTTTGCTGCACAAACGTTTATAGAAAATACGCAACCAAACATACGACTTGAGTCGAACTCATGCTCAAGTACGGACTATAGATACGGGCCTTAGTGTAAGAATTTTAAACAAAATTCTTGTCAATTCCTAACTTCCATCACCTCCTGCCATGTTTTATTTATCTTCAAATGTTGAATTTCAATTCTTGGCAAATTTTCAATTTTCTGATATCGCACACTATCAGGAAACGAATGGAGGATGATATATCCATCCGTTTGGAGCAAGCTAGGATCAGAGAGGAAGCACGATGGAGGGAGAAGATCCTTAGGAAGAGGCCAGTGTGGCAGGCTTTGGCTTATAGTCATGAGGAAGATCTTAGCATGAGGCTCCAGTTGAGACGAGACGAGGAACGTCTTCGTCGCGAAGAACACAAATTCAGGATGCAGTCGATGCTGGGAAGGGTTAATCTTCAACCAACACTTTTTGAACGACAATCACAGGTAAGTTATAATACCAATATGGAGATATAGAGATATATGTTATACCAATAACATAGAGAGGCAGGAGGAGCATAATTATTTATTTTAATACGGCCTACTTTTGCTGGTGTGGCTAATTATCATTGTTAACGAGAACGTGTTTGCATATTCATAATAAGTTACAATTGAAGTGTTTATTTTAAAAATAACTTCCACTGTAGTACTCAAAGTACTGGGAAAATAAATCAGGCTATTCTGTTGTATATATTTCAACTTACTTAAAAATAAAAATGATTTTAAATAAGAACTGTGAAATAAAAGAAAAACATGGGGAAGAAAGTTGTATTTGTGTTGTTTTTAGGTGGAAAATTTTTAATGCGAAGAAATAAAAATACAAAATAAAGTTTAAATACAAAATAAACTTTACTTTAAAAAAAAAAAAAATTGTTAATTAAAACTCTTCACAACCACTGCTGTTGTCATCCTCGTCCAGTTCGGGTTCCTGATAACAACACTTACATATTGCTCAGTAAAAAACGGTTCATAAAATAATATATTTTGGGGTTCCTCTAAGAAACCCATTAAGTCCTTAAGATTATTCAGTTTTGCTGATGATTTTTCTTGCTTTTTGTTAAGATATTGACACTGAAGAAAGAAACCCCATGGACATATGTCTTCTATAAATAGAACGGTGCCCTTTTGACTGGTTTCAAACAAGCCCGACACAAATATTCAGATTTGCCTCTTTAACAAATTAGGTGGCTTAACATGATGTTAAACTTTAGGTGTATGTGTCTAGCTATTTTATTGATTGATAACTCACTTATTGATTACATAGTTATTTGTAAATGTCCATGCAAGTTACTACGTTTTATCAGTATTTACAGCACATAGTCAGTATAGTGTAGTCAGAGATTATGTTAGCAGCAAACAAATTATTGAAATACGTATCTGATTCGAACTATTATTATCAATCGATAGAAACTCTTTTGCAACAATTAATATTTTTACCACCACGAATATTTGATGTCTTGCTTACTTGTAGGCGAGAATGGCGAAGACACGAGAGGAACTGATCGCCAAGCTTTATAAGAACGTAGATAGATACTCTAGCAGCCCGAAGCACAGCTCTAGTGATAATTCGGGGAGAAGAAGTGTTGTGGAAATGAAGGATGAAGCCATTCAGGCGCATTTCGATGAAATCTTCAAAGAAGAAGTTAAAGCTGCCATTCAGGGAGATGATGGAGATGATGACACCGAGGAGACCGATGATAAGAATTGAAAACGCCGAAGAGTCATTCAATGAATGCCAAATTTTCTGCTAATTTTAGCCATCTAAACTTTAAGTGTATGTGTCGTGTATGTATGTAGCTTTTTTTATTGATTGATAACTCACTTATTGATTACATTGTTATGTGTAAATGTCGAAGCTCAAAACAGCAATAAAGAATTCGAACTATTATTTTTTTTAATACCTTGCGGAAGAATGTTCTCGTTCATGATGTACTCTGAGAGTTGCGATAATTATTTAGGGTAGCAATGTATTAAAACTGCACAAGTTCGACTCAAATGTACAAATACAAGTAGAACTTACCAGTGGTTAAGCCTATAGTCGATCGTAAGCAATTTTAGCAATCGGTTTCCCAAATGAATGATAAAAATCTGCTACACTACAAATCCATTGGAGACGAGAATAGGCAAGGTATCGAATATCTTTCTTTAACATGTGAACGTGTGCTGGGAAGAAAATATATATCTTCTTCTAGTATACTTGGGAGTCGGTACTTATTTTATTTTATTGATACTATCTTAATTGTTAAGACGCAACATACATAGTTAAAAATAATTGTATAAAAATACGGTGTCTTGGCAAAGTCAGAATATATTCTAATATACTTAACAATCAATTTTTAACGTGGAATGTGTTATTTCCATGCAGGCCAGCAATGCACCAAATTTTGCCGACAAAACTAACTCAATTTTCAATTATTTCACAATGCACCATATAAGCTTATTTAGTACACTATATAAGTCTTATTTATTTTGTGTTAATGATATAGGAAATACAATCGTTACATTGTTAAAAAATAAAAAAAGCTTTTTCATATTTATAAGATATTTAATTATTTTTTAAATGTTCCCCATTTTCTATCATACTGTTATCTACGTAAATAGAACATTTCTCTTAAATTAAATTCACTATACTTTGAGATGCATTCAGTTTCACCTGTATAACATTTAATACTTTAAATTTAGTCTTAAAATATAGAAAATAGTAGGAAACTTAGTCTAAAAATTGTTTTGTACTATTTTGCGTTCTTAATTATCCATTCCAGGTAGGCGTCAACTCTCGTGTAAATCGTAGGAAGCTCCATATTCCCACAAGTTCGCGCTGAAGCAAAAGACACAATGCCATATTGGTAGTTCTTTACTTTATTCCCAATTATAGTAGCGTTGAAAAGTGGTCCGCCACTATCGCCCTTGCAAGAGTCCTGTTGTCTTGGACCATTTGCACAAATCTGCTTCTCTCTGATAGGCCTAACTTCTGGAGGTATAGATCTATTGCACTTCTCCTTGGTCCAAGCCTTTACTCTAGCGAACTGAAGTTTATCGGAACCACCCAAGTTTTCTAAAATTCAAAAATTGTTAACCAAACTGTGAATTAATGCGAAGTATATTAAAACAAATGATGATAATGATAAAAGAATCTGAGATTACGACAAAAAAATTATACCGAGTGTCTGGGATAAGGGGCAAACATAGGAATTTAACATGTAAAATTAAATATGTGTAACTATTAGCTCCCCTATTAATTTTAGAGAAAAATCGTCAAGAAATATTTTTTCAAATGATGACCAATAATTATAATTTCATTCATGTCGTTTGGGATAAATCATAATAATAACACGTAATTAGTGGAAGAAAGATAATATATTCATTATCAAAATATTTTACAGTGGCGTCAGTTCGCAGAGTTCATGACTTATGTCATGATGACTTATGTTTGGTTAAATCTAACAGTTGACCAATTCCGTCTGCATTAGCAATTAGCAAGTTTGTGAGAAAGTTGGAAAATACAGTAAGTGTAGCGGCAGGTGATTCAAAAGGTATGTTAATTAGTGATGGGCCGATTCGGCTGAAATAATCGGCGATTCCGAATATTAAAATAATCTCGTATTCCGGAATATTGAAAAATCATCCGATTATCATTCAGATTCCGATTATTATACCGATTCCGATTTTTATTCCGATTTCGATGTTTATTCCGATCCCAATTCCGATTTATTTCGATAATATTCCAATTCCAGTTTATGCTCAATATTTTGACCACAAAAATAATTATTTATTTAAAAATATTAGTTAGTCCAAACTTTTGATGAACGACCTATTCTTCGAGCATTTTTAATCAGCCCTGTTTCGAATTTATGAGTTCAGATGGCACCGACGTTTGAGTTTTTTATCCGAGGTTTTAATGCATTTGTATGCCTTTGTATGATTTTTTGGTCTATCAATAGAAGTTGAATAAATAAATGTGAATAATAAGTTAATATTATTATTCACATTCATTCCTTACACTTCTTTCCGATTTCGATTTTTATTCCGCTTATGTTCTATTTTAAATCCGAATATCATCCGATTCCGATTATTATTCCGATTCTTGATTCCGAATGATATTCCGAGTGCTAGTGGATGAAAAAGTAGCTCAGATTATTGTTCATAGTAATTGATATCTGACTAAAAAAAATATTTTCAGTAATAATATAACAAGAGAGTGAGAATAAATTGAAAATAATTTGACAGATTGTCGAAAACTTGTTGCCGGGCAATAGTCACGAGAGCCCGAAGGGCTCGAGTGACTATTGCCAAATGGCAACAAGTTTGAGACATAATCTGTCAAATTATTTTCTAATTTATCGAACTCTCGAGTTATATTTGATTAGATTATTTTTTGACGTTTTTTGCTTTCTAGTATTTCTTTATCAATTTCAGTATGCGAAACGCAGCTAAAGCGACTTTTATTCATTTTGTATGACACTTTAATATGATTGATAAATTAATAATTTGACAAATATTTTGATTGACAAGAGTGTACCTAGCTACCGAGATTATTCCCACTATAATAATCTCTAGAGAATATTCCCAGTATAATAATGACGGGATTGGTCCAGAAGTATCAATATGACAAAAATCGAAATATATCATTGGTTTTGAGAAACGTCAAAAAATAATCACTATAACGTGACATTTGTCAAACGCCTGTCACGGGTTGTATGGTACATTGTTCAACTTATTTTTATTATTTCTGAGGTGGATTCTGGTAGAAACTTAAATTAAATAGAAGATACATTTACAGTTTTTAATACTCTAAAAAATATTCCTTTGCGATTTTTCTCTAAAATTAATAGGGGAGCTAATAATTACACATATTTAATTTTACATGATAAATTCCTATGTTCGCTCCTTATCTCAGACACTCGGTATAAAAATGTATACAGATTCATGTAAATCATATAAATTTTAGTTCTGATCTTGCTGTTTTTTTCGTGCATTTATATTTCTGGAAATATGGCAAAAGTGTGAAAATGGATTACTAATGGCTTTGAACCATAAAGAATTTGTGGTTTTAGAGAACTTTTGAGAAGTTGTAATAATTTTTTAATGATATATGAAGATTACAAATAGGTAAATTAAAAAGTTCAACAAAATTGGGAATATTTGCTAAAAGTCATTATTTATAAATGGTGCAGTACTACACAGGTTCCTTCAAGAGTTTTCTTGAAATGGCGATTTGGGTATTGATGTGGATGATTCGAAGTGTAAATAATCATAATTAACTATTTAACTTCTAAAACCTCTGTAGTTCTGTACCATTTATGAATAATGATTTTATTTACAAATATTACCAATACTGTTGAACTTTTTAATTTAAGTATTACACAATCCCACATTTTTCTTCAAACATTTTGAGATCCGTTTAGACTATTATCTCTTTAATTTTTCTAACACAAGTAACACTTTCATCTGATTACTCATAACTAATTGCTTTAAATAGTTAGTCAAACTTATGTTTTTGAAGCAGATAGGCAGATGTGCATAGTTAATGTAGGTGTGAAGGTTAGGTTACGTTAGGTTAGGTTAGATTTCCTACAATACTAGAAAATAATAAGTAGATAAATCTAAAAAGATGATAGTCTAGAGTTAAATTTAAGAAAATGGAAGTACAATGTTATAAATAGATAAAATTGAAGAGGCTCTTCAAAATTTATAGTTATAGTCTTTAAACAGCGAGGAAATTGTTAAAGCAAGTGCAGATATTGCAAACAAATAAAACTAGAATGAGATACGAGTTGAGAAGATGTTAATTAATGGACATTGTGAAATTAGCAATTCATGTCTGCGATGATGTACTAGATTCATGTTTTTAATTCTTGCTACATCTTTTTCTTTCACTTTCTTGAACGATTTTCAAATGCACTAGTAAAATTTATGTATTTCTCATCAAGGGTAGAAATTATGCAGACTTACACGTTACATATCACCATTTTGAAAATACAGGGTCCGCCAAAATAAAGGAGATAGTTTTAAACTCTACAGTGTTATTCATAAAAAAATAAGCCGCGGTTTAACGGTAGTTTAATCTTAGCAATCTTGATAGCCCTTTGTAAAACACCGCTAAACCACCGCTAAACCACAGTTTATTTTTTTATGAATTACACTGAATTAACCCCTACGTTTATTAACATTAAACAAAACAAATTAGTTTAATAAATATATAAATAAATATAACAAATAAGCAAACAATATATGCAATTTCATGTACTAATTTAGTCAAGTGAGGATAATTGGAGAATACACAAGTCCAGATTGGATCTGAGTTTGCACCAACGATTTGGTTCCCATCCAAAATTCAATAATTTTACACTTTGGTTGATAACTAAAGCTCAAGATATTTTTTCACCATTAAAGGTACAAATTGCAATTCAATTCAATTCAATTCAATTTATTTCATGTTAATGGCTTTGCAGCCTCACAATTGTCATTACATGACTAGTATTTATCTAACGATTCGTAACAATCATACGACGAATCATCCATCAAATAAAAACAAAATAACAGCCGCCTAAAACGGTTTCATTTTTTTGGCGTGCCCTGTATAATGCCATTAAAGAGCTATTGGAGAGTTTTGAAAAGAATAAATGAAAATTGCATAGTACATAATAATTTTTACCATATGATGTTTTTCCCCATCCACTGATGACGAGCTGCTTCTCAAAGAACATATCGCGCTTAATTTGCAAGTCGAAGGGCAGGCATATGGGCTGGATGAAATCTGCAAAAGACTGGTTTACAGTGATATGTAAAATTTATTTCAGTGCCTGTAATGGTCACTTTGTCCTTTAGCTTGATTGAAGCAATGTCGGTTTACAATGATATGTAAAATTTATTTCAGTACCTGTAAAGGTCACTTTGTCCTTCAGCTTGATTAAAGCAATGTCGTTTTTGAGGCTCGTCGAGTTGAACTTGCGATGTGATGTTATTTTTAGGACAGGCACATCTAGGGAAGGTCCTCCGCAAACTTTGGAGTCTTGGTATACTTCGCAATCGGTTTCTGTAGCAATGTTCCACTCTCCAAGGCGAACCAATGCCCTGAAATTAAAAGGTAATTATTTTGGAGTAGATGATTATTTGGATATGATGACGATTTTGGACAATAGAAACAATATTTAGGATAAACTACTTTTTTTTTGTATGATTTTACTTAGAAAGTTTTAGAATAACAACAAGCGAATGCAACTTAAATTGGAAAAATGAGATACTCATAAACGAACAACTCACAGCTTTGACAAACGATCACTTTTATAAAGCAAGAATAATAAAAAGAGAAAAAAACTACAAACATTTATGGAAACATATGTTTGGCGAAAAAATTGAGCAGGATAGTAAAGGGATCCAGAAACTCTTCTATAGAGTACTCAAAAATAGCTGAAAAGAGACGAGATTCAACATCAGACAAATAAAGAACAGAGAAGGAAAGCAAATAACAGATGGAAAAGAAATTATGGAAAGGTGGAAACAGTATTTTGAAGAGCTTTTGGGCACGGACATGGTTGGAGAAACATCAGAGAACGAGGAAACAACCAGACACGAGGAAAAATCAAATGAAGAAATAACTATGGAAGAACTAAAAGAGGTAATAAAGAAAATGAAAAATGGAAAAGCTCCCGGATCGGACAAAATCACGGCTGAAATGATAAAGAATATAGGGAGGAAAGGATCAGAACTACTTTTGGAACTGTACTACTCAGTGTGGCAACAAGAACAAATTCCGAAAGACTGGCAAACTGCACAAATAGTTCCAGTATATAAAAAAGGGGACAGAAAAGAGTGCCAAAACTACCGGGGAATAACATTACTAAACACAACTATGAAAATGTATGAATAAATCCTAGACAAAAAACTAAGAACAAAGACAGAACCAACATTAGATGAATCACAAAGTGGGTTCAGAAAGAGACATAGCCCGCAAGACCACATTTTCATGATTCAGCAAATAATAGAGAAATCAAAAATACAAAAAAAATACGTATACTTGGGTTTTATAGATATGGAAAAAGCCTTTGACTTGGTGCACAGAGAAAAGCTTTGGGGTATACTTAAAGAACGAGGAGTCAACTCTAAACTAATCAGCATCACTAAACAAATCTACAACACCAACACAAACGTGATAATACATGGTAATCAGCAATCAGAACCGTTCAAAACGAAAGAAGGATTAAGGCAAGGGGGAGGCTTGAGCCTAACATTGTTCATCGTCTACATGGACGAGATGTTAAAAAAATGCACTCAGAAAACCAAAAAATACTGATTGGACACAAAAATATGCAGAGAGTGGAAATCTCGGAAGGGGCATTCGCGGATGATGTAATAAAATAGCGAAAGGGGAAGACGATCTACAATACAGCCTAAACATATGG
The DNA here is from genome assembly GCA_951805005.1 of Othius punctulatus. NCBI lineage: Eukaryota > Metazoa > Arthropoda > Insecta > Coleoptera > Staphylinidae > Othius > Othius punctulatus. Next base: position 91,612,209 of record OX638139.1, read on the forward strand.
AATAAGGTACTAAAAGGATATGGTATGAAGATGAATATAAACAAAACAAAAGTAATGGTAATCGGGGAACCTACAAAAATAAACATTAGAATAGACAACACAAACATAGAACAAGTGGAAACCATGAGATATCTGGGAGTAGAAATAAGTAAGGATGGCAAGCAAGAAACGGAGATAAATAGCAAAATAGAAAAGACAATGAAAACTTACTACGCGCTGAACAAGATGTTCATAAATAAACACGAAATATCCCGTCAGACAAAAATGAAAGTATTCAAATCGGTTTTTAGACCAATATTAACATATAGCTGCGAATCATGGATACTAACTAAGAAAGAAAAGAGCAAATTACAAGCAACTGAGATGAAACACCTCAGAAGAGTAAGAGGCGTTACAAGGAGGGACAAAATCAGAAACATCGAAATCAGAGAAGAGTTGGAAGTAGAATCGTTAGAGGAATTTATGGCAAGAAGAAAACTGAGCCAGTGGGTTCAATGAGAAATTTCCGGATATTCAAGTTTCACGTATGGGGGCCCAAAAACTGATAAAAAAGTTTTTAATAACTGGATCTGTTGAAAATTTAAAAAAACAGAAGAAACCATACGATGACGACGATGTTGCTACTCTTTTGGTGTTGGAATCTGTGCAAGAGGAACCAAAAACCTCACTAAGGAGGCGGTCACTCCAACTGGGCATGAGTAAGTCCCACATTCAAAGCATTTTAAAAGCGAAGAAAATTCACCCATACAAGCCGATATTTAATCACACATTGGAACCTGGGGATGATGCAAAACGATTATATTTTTGTTTGTGGCTGGGAGATCACATGTCTAGAGACCGAAACTTTTACCGCAGAATAATGTTTTCTGATGAGACAACATTTTCTAGCAATGGGACAGTTGCCTCACAGCATGTAAGATATTGGAGCGATAATAATCCATATTTCAGAATTTTAAAAGGTCGCCAGTATTTTACCGAAGTAAATGTATGCTGTGCCGTTGGTTATCACGGGATAATAGGTTCATACTTTCTTGATAACAACGTTAATCAGCACACATATTTAGATATGTTAGAAAATTTTTTTAGCGATGGGCTTCATACTTTAGAAATTAATTACAGACGTACATTGTTTTTTCAGCAGGATGGCTGTCCTGCATATTCTTCTAGCATTGTTACTAAGTGGTTAAATGTTAAATTTGGAGATCAGTGGATTGGAAGAAATGGTCCAGTATTGTGGCCTGCCAGAAGTCCCGATTTAACAATTTTGGAGTTTTATTTGTGGGGACGTTTAAAGCAAATTGAGTATATGGATAACCTACCTAATAATGCTGAAGAATTGAAAAATCGAATAAGAGACGCCGTGGCATCGTTGTCCATCGAAGAAATTCAAAGAAGTTTCAAGGAGTTTCGTTTTAGAGTAGAATTGTGCGCAGAATTGGGTGGGGGGTTAATTGAATAATGATTGTTCTTGTTAAAAATGACTTTTTTTTATCTTAAAGCTGTTTCTTTGAGTTGCTGTTTATTAAAATTAGGTTTTTCACAAACATTTTTGTTATTTAACTTGCGAAAACTCACTTGTCAAAGCAACATCGTCAAAAAAATAAAACGGCCAATGTGATGGGTTTTAAAAAGCAGAGAAAGTCCGAAGTCAAAAGAAAAATGAACTTTTCTCTCCACTGAGTCAGAATAATGAAGTTTTAAATAGAGATTTGCTGGTTTCAGGACAAGCAAAAAATCTTATTCCTTTGAAGTTTTGGCGTAAAATAAAAGAAAAAAAGTTTTTCCTCTTGTAAACTCAATCCGGGGACATACTGTATATATGTATAAAAAACTGATACCAGCAATAAAATTAAAATAAAATCACATACTGAAACTTAAATCACCTCCAATAAAAAAAAAAAAAAACAAACAAATAACAAAACGAATGATGGATAGTATTTATATACATAATGTAAGAAGCATGAACAAAAAATGTCATGAAATCGAACTGCTCTTAATAATACACAAGGAGCCAAAAATACAAGCTAGACAAATACAACGCAGAATTTAACTCGAGAAATACAAGGGACACAGTAATAGTGCGATTATTTGAAATTCATTTATTGTTGTTTTTATTCTTGTTTTGTATTTTGTGTCCGTTCGGATATACATTGCGACGCACAACAAAAACAAGAACAAGAACAAAACAAGAACAAAAGCAACAATAAATGAATTTCAAATAATAACAATATTACTGAAGGAGGAAAACATCAAAATAACACTAATATACAAACCACCACATATTACGTTTAACATACTCAAATATACATTAAAAATCGAATTATAAATAGAAGAACACAGCATATTATTCTAGGAGATATAAATATTAACTTATTAGAAAAGAACAGATCAACAAATGAATACAAAAACATTCTGAAGGAAAGTGGATACAAAGTGGAAAACAAAGTATTAAATAAATTTTACACAAGACAAAATAATAATGGAAATAATTCAATACTCGAACACATCATCACAAATGCACAACTTATAGAAGATATAATAATAGAGTTTTAAAATATAGCCGACCACAGCGCAATTAAAACAAATATAAATGAAACAAGAAAAACAAAACTAAAATATCAACCTTTCGAAACTACAACAATAAACCAAACAAAAATAGCAGACGAAATAAAATATCTGTAGACATACACTCGGCAAACAACTTCAAGACAGTATCAAGAACGATGCAAAAAAAAATAGAAAGAAACCAACAAACAAAGAAAATCAAAAGAAGAGCTGACACCCCCTGGATAAATGCTTATATAATAAAACAAATAAAACAAAGAAACAAACTTAAAAAAGACACCTGAAAAATCCAAACAATGAAATAACATAACAAGAGTACAACAAACAGAAGAAATCAATAACAGCACAAATAAGAACACAGAAAATAAAATATTATAAGAACAAATTTCAAATAAACAAAGGTAATTCAAACTAATGGTGGAAAATAATAAACTGCATAGAAGAAATACGAAAAAAAAAACCGGAAGCACCACAAAAAAATCTATAGAAATAGCCAACAAAATAAACGAATACTTTGCAAATATAGGAAAAGAATTTGCAGAAAAACAAGAAGAACAGTCAAACAACGCCCATCACAACAAAAACAAAAAAAAACAAATCAAAACTCTCACCTACCGAAAAACAACAGACGAAGAAATAAACTATATAATAACACATTTAAAAAACCACAAAACACCAGGTTTTGACAAAATAACAAACAAAATCTAAAAATGAAACGAAAAATCTTAAAAAATCATAATCATAGTACAGGAAGAAGGAATTTATCCTGAATATATGAAGGCAAGCAAGCACAATCATACCAATTTACAAAAAAGGAGACAAAACAAACCCAGAAAATTACAGCCCCCTTTTATTACAAATTTAGAAAAACCACAAAACACCACATTTTGACAAAATAACAAACGAAATCTATAAACGAAACAAAAAATCTTAAAAAATCATAAACATAGTACTGGAAGAAAGAATTTATCCTGAATATATTAAGACAAGCACAATCATACCAATCTACAGAAAAGGAGACAAAACAAACCCAGAAAATTAAAGGCCCATTTCATTACTGTCTACACTAAACCAAATATTAGAGAAAATAATCCAAATGTAAATCACCAATCACTTACTTAAAAACAAAATTATAAACCAAGAACAATATGCCTATCAGCAACATTCGGGAGCGATATCGGCAACACAAGAAGTCATACATCACGTAACATCAAAGATGGACAAGAAACAACTAGTAATAGCCATATACATCGACATGAAGAAAAATTTCGACACTATATCAAAACCAAAACTACTTGAAAAACTTAGGGCAATAGGAATAAAAGGAAAAGAACCAAACATAGTGTATACATACTTAACAAACAGTACACAAAAACTAAAGTAAATAATGCAGAAAGCCAACCACTTGAAGCTGAATATGGAATACCACAGGGAGGAAACTTACCACCAATCTTATACATCATATATACAAACGACGTGCTAGAAATTAACTTCAAAGGAAAACCTCACATATACGCAGACGACACCTGTATAGTCTACACGGGAAACAACTACAAACAAATACAGTACAATATGAATGAAGATGTAAAACTGATGGAAGAATGGTATTTCAACCACTTGTTAACAATAAACGAATCAAAAACAAAGTATATGATATTCTCAAATGATAACATAACAGAAGATATTAACATTACGGTCAAGGATACAAGAATAAAATAAATCAATATTCTAGGATTGAAAATTCAATATAACTTGACACAGAATCAACATATAGAAAAAAATAAAACAATTAACTCTAAAACGATCGCAGCAATCGCAAGAATCAGGAAGTATATAGAAGAGAAAATGACAGAAGTATATCATGCACTCTTTACATCACAAAGTAAAGATCTTAGCAACATATGGGGAAACACAATGGAAAATAACCTAAACATACTCCAAATACAACTAAAATAAAATATTAAAGGTACTATATAATCTAGACCAGTGGTTCTCAACCGCCGTTCCGCGGAACACTGGTGTTCCGCGAAGCTGTCCCAGGTGTTCCGCGAAAATTTTTAATATAATATAATAAGAAACAGTAAATTTTTTTATTACTATAAAATAAATACTACATAGTTTTGTTAATTATTTGAAATTTAGCAAAAATATTCAATATTATTCTAAATTTTCGCGGAACAGTCAATAATATTAACAGTGTAAGTATCGAACGACGCAGTTACGTCGTTTGGAGTTACTCCGGGGAATACCACTAAATTTCTAGTGTACTCGATAACGCAGGGCGCGCTACGTAGTGTTGATTTCGTGCTGTTTCTCTTTCTTCGTACGTAAATAACAAAAGCGCAATTTCGATCTGCGGTTCAGCCATAATTTTATATAAATATCTAGTTTTCGTGAGTGTGTTTTTTATTGTATATATATATTTTATATTGTTGGAAATTGGTAAGATGAAATGCAAGTTGTGTAGTTTTAACAGTATTCTTATCTTTTTTAGTTGCTTATTTTAGCAGTTAATCAAGACTTTTAAATCTGAAATATGGACAAATTTTTGAAAAGAAAGACTGAAAGTGAAGTTAATGTTGGGGCGAGTACAAGCAGGTCTTCTTCAATTGAAGGAGATATGCAAGGCAACAAAAATGCCGAAAATAAACGTAAAAAGATATCCGAATCAGTTCGGCATTATTCGGAAGAATATCTGAAGTTTGGTTTTACATGGAGCGGTAGTCAAGATGTTCCTATTCCGAGATGTATTGTATGTGGTGAAAAATTGGCTAACAGTGCAATGGTCCCAGCTAAGTTACAGCGACACCTTTCAACAAAACATTCTTGTCTAACTTCGAAAGGTAAAGATTATTTCGAAAGATTGCTGAAAAATCAAGAAGTGCAAGCAACATGCTTTCGAAAGAGCGTTACAATTTCGGATAAAGCGCAAATCGCTTCTTATAAAGTGGCAGAACTAATTGCATTGAAGCAAAAGCCACATGATATCGCAGAATCGCTAATTTTGCCCGCATGTTTAGAAATTGTTAAGATTATGTTTGGCAATGAAGCGCAGCGAGACGTCCTAAAAATTCCCGTTTCGGACGATACGATAAAAAGAAGAATTATAGATATGTCAGGTTTTATAGAGAACGCAGTGACGGCGAAATTAAGTACAAAAAATTTTGCGCTGCAAATTGACGAATCCACTGACATAAGTGGCAAAGCCCAATTAATCTGATTTATTCGCTTTGTTGACGACACTGAAATAATAAATCAGTTTTTATTCTGCAAGGAACTTATTGGTCACGCAACTGGAGAAGACATATTTAATTCAGTATCATCTTATTTGGAAGAATGGAAATTATCCTGGGAAAATTGCGCAGGAATCTGTACTGATGGAGCTCCAGCCATGCGTGGCAGTATTAAGGGATTTTGTAGTCGAGTTAAAGCAATAAATTCAAATATAGTCTCCACTCACTGCTTTCTGCACAGGGAATCTTTGATTTCGAAGAGTCTACCAGCAAACTTAAAGTCTGTTTTGGAACAAGTCGTACATATGGTGAATTATATTAAATCGAGACCATTAAAAACCCGTATGTTCAAACAACTTTGTAACACCATGGAATCCAAATACGAATGTTTGCTTTTGCACTCTGAAGTGAGGTGGCTCTCAAGAGGAAAAGTGCTAACCCGAGTTCATGAGTTGAAACAGGAATTGCTAGTTTTTTTTTAGACAAGAGGGTAATGATGTATACGTAAAATATTTGGAAAATGATGCATGGTGTACTAAGCTAGCATATTTAGCCGATATCTTCAGCTACTTAAATTCAGTCAATACATCTCTTCAAGGAAAAAATGAAAATATTCTGACATCCACAGACAAATTGCTAGCTTTCCAGAAAAAGCTTTTGCTTTGGAAAAATCGTATTGCTTAAAATCGCAAATTTGATATGTTTCCGTTATTAGCAACGGAAAATATTGTTAACATTAACGAAATGCTTTCAAATGTGGCAGAGCATTTGTCAATATTGCAAGACAAAATAACTCATTACTTTCCATCTCTTAATATTGAAGACTTTGATTGGGCGCGAAATCCATTTGGTGAATTTGATATAATGAACCAAGATTTTTCTATTCAGGAAGCAGATGAGTTTATTAATATATCAACGGATCGAACGTTACAACTAAAATTCAAAGAAGAAGGAGTGGAAAGGTTTTGGATTTCCATCGAGAATGAACATCCATTTATTGCAAAACGAGCGTTGAATATCTTGTTGCTCTTTTCGACGTCCTATCTGTGCGAACTTGGATTTTCAACTCTAACAAATATTAAAAGCAAAAAAAGTGAAAGACTTACCAATTTAGAAGAAGAAATGAGAGTAGCGCTCTCTTACATAAGACCCAACCTTGAGGAAATTTGTAAAGGTCGTCAAGCGCAAATTTCTCATTAAAATAAGTTACCATGTAATATATATTCTTATTTCAATTAAATATTAATCTTCCAATTATTTTGTGTGATTTACATTAGATTTACAAATTTTATGATAATGGTGTTCCGCCAAAATCGAGACCACTTAAAAGTGTTCCGTGATCCCAAAAAGGTTGAGAGCCACTGATCTAGACCGACAAACAAGCACTACTGATCTATATATCAAAGCAAAAAAAAATGACTGAAAGAAACATGATGAAACTAAACAATCTACTAATGATACTAAAAAACAAACAAATAAAAACCACCATGACACTGACACACAATAAACAAGTTCACCACCACAATATCAGAAGAAAATCCGAATTAAAAACAGAAAAATTTACAACAACAAAATATACACAAAACCTAACAACGAAAACAATAAATACATATAACAAACTAGACGAACACATAAGAAAACTAAAATACATACCTTTCAAACTAAAAATCAAAAACCTAATCTTGAATAATCAAATTTAACACATCCTTCAATACCATCAGCTCGAGAGAAGAGCAAATTTACAAATCCCGAGGTGAAGAACCAAGGAAAGAAACATTAGAAGACCACTATAGTACTATACTATGCGTAAGAACTTGTATCCTATGTATTTCCTTGTATAGTAGAAAGAAATAACTTTGAATGTAAAAAAAAATGGGTGACAAGATTCTTTTCACAAGTACCTCAAAATTTTCAAAATAAATATTAAATATATGAAGATTTTGCGTTAGATGAAGATTTTGGAATAGATGAAGAAGATGAAGAAGTATAGAAATAAGGATGTAAAATTAAATATTTTTAGTTTGATTACTAAAAAAAGTAAAAGGAGACTTAAATGGTAAAGTTGGTAACAGGGAAGAACGATATGAAGGTGTCATAGGGAAACATGGAGAAGAAAATCTTAATGGGAATGGCAAGAGAATAATAGAGTTTCGCATGGAGAATAGCCTAATTATAACAATATATATTACAAGACAGTCACAAATACACGAGGGTAATGGCATCAAGAAATGAAATGTCAATAATAGATTACGCGCTAACAGAAAAATCTAACAAAAACAAAATAACCAACGTACGAGTGAGAAGAAGTGCTGAAATAGGAAGCGACTACAACCTATTAGTAGTAGATTTAATCAAGAAGGCATCGCAAGCAAAGAGGGACAATGGAGTAAGAAACAAACACGAACAAGAAAAAATCAAAGGATATAGACTCCAAAACCGAGACGTGCACGAAAAGTACAGGGAAATACTTAATAGAGAATTTAGTAAGGAAACAGAGACCGCAGACAACCTAGAAGAAAAATGGCAGAAATTTAAAAACATTGTACTGAAGGCAGCAAGAGAGGCATGCGGCACCACCAAATAGGGATACAAGAAAAACACACCGCCTGGTGGACAGACGAAGTCAAGTATGAGATAAAGGAGAAAACGAAGAGGTGGAATGAATACTTGGAAACAAAGACGGCAGAGAAATACAGCAGGTACAAGGCACAAAGAAAAAAGGCCACAGAAACAGTAGACGGAGCGAAGAGGAAAAGCTGGGATGATTTCGGGAGGAAAATGGAGGAAAATAAAAGGGACAACCAAAAGCTGTTCTACAAGGTTATAAAACGTCTCAGGAAGGAAAAGACAAGCTCGTTACAACTATTAAGAAATAAAGAGGGGGAAATTTTAGTAAAAGAAGAGGATGTCTTGGAAAGATGCAAAGAGCATTTCCAAGAACTGTTAGTGGAAAGGGATAAAGGAGAAAAACAGGAAAATGTGACACAGACAAAAAGCAGCAACAACAAAACCAAGGACAGTCAGTTAGAAAATGGGGAAAATATTACTGAACAGGAAGTGAGAGATGCTATTCAGAGAACAAAAACAGAGAAAGCAGCGGGACACGATCAAATTTCAGCAGAAATGATCAAAAATCTAGACGACATCGGGTTCGAAAAATTGCATCAAATAGTTAGGATCGTGTATAAGGCAAAACAGATACCCAAGGATTGGGAGTATGGAATAATTATACCAGTATACAAAGGTGGAGATAGAAGGAACTGTGACAACTATACGGGTATAACCTTATTATCGGTACCGGGAAAAATATACGAAACTATACCTGAAGGAAGACTTAGAGAAAGGGTGGAGAAGGAATTGTGAGAACCAAAGTGGATTTAGGAGAGGGAGGAGTACTCAGGATCATATATTTTTCATACGGCAAATTATAGGAAAATACAGAGCACGCAATAAGGAAGTATTAATGTGTTACATAGATTTGGAGAAAGCATTTGATAGAGTAAATAGGAAAATGATTTGGAAGACCTTGGAAAAATTGGGAATAGGAGAAGAACTAGAAGAAGCTGTAAACAGTATCTACCATAAGAATCAAAACTATGTGAGAACAAGAAACATGACATCGGAAATATTTACCACAAACGAAGGAGTTAGACAGGGGGGTGGGGGGCACTAAGCCCACCTTTTCATAACAGCACTGGATGAAGTTATCAACAAATAAGTACCTGAGATGAGGAAACTATGTGTGGGATACAAAAACATGCAGATAGTGAGCGTTAACATATGCGCGTTTGCAGACGACCTGGTGATATTTGCAGAGAATGAATGGGATCTACAACACAATATAAATATTCTGGAGAAACAACTAGCCCCCTTTAACCTAAAAATTAATGAAAAGAAAACGAAAGTGATGAGAATTGCAAAAGAGGAGAGGGAAAGACATTTAAAAATAAAAATCGAAGGCAAAGAAATTGAGCAAGTATCGCAATACAAGTACCTAGGAGCGATTGTAGAAGAGAGCGGTAGTTTGGAAGGTGAAATTTATAATAGAGTAACAGCAGCCGCGAAAGTGTTCCACAGCCTAAGAACTAAGTTCCTAATCAACAAGGAAGTATCCAAGAAAACTAAAATAGTGGTGTTTGACGCAATATACATTCCAACACTCACATAGTAAGTGCAGCCGAAATAGAGTAACTAAGAAGAGAACGTAGGGTGTTTCAATGCTGGACAAAATTAGAAACCCAGATATTAAGAAGAACCTAGGGGTAGCACCGATAAAGAAGAAAATAGAAGGGAATAGTAGGGAAATAAACTCAGATGGTTGGGGCACCTTAACATAATGAAGGAAACAAGACTTACAAAAAGAATATGGGAACCAAGACCGGTTGGAAAAAGAGGGAGAGGTAGATCTGCAAAAACATGGAATGAAAGAATATGTGAAATTTAAAAAAACAGTGGTATAGATTTTAAGGAAGCAAAGACAAAAAGTGCGGACAGAAGTGAATGGCGGAAGTGGGTCAATGATGGTACGAAAGGATAACAGGGCAAAACCTCGATACAAAAACATCAAATTGAATCACCGAGATGGTTACTACCGTTTCTAAGTGGTGATCCTTTCTAAAACACTTATTATGTTTTAGTCACACCATTTTCCTGGTTATCGTTCCATTCGCTGATCAAGTTGAACATATTATTTAATGGTTTTATACACCCATAGGGGCATTAGAAACGTATTGAAGATGTAACTTCTGCACTTATGGGTACGTACAGCCATGGACTCTGGGAATGACGTGCTCCATAAAACGAGCAGTCTGCTATCCTTGTCTGGTCCTGCATGGCAGGGGCACGGTACACAACGATAGAAGACTGCTCGGTCTTACGAAGCGCGTCATTCCCAGAGTTCGTGGCTGTACATTTCGCAGATAATTTATCCTTTACTTTGGAAACATCGGTCAATGTTATAAAAGTTGCCTAGACATCCGCTCAATATTTCCAAAGAAGTATTAGTTGACGATAATTATCCAATTATACAATTACACAATGCCATCCGATAATTCATAATATATATCATCGATTACTCACAGTTCAAGTTGTGGGATATTTGCGCAATGAGCTGCAGTAAGTACGTGAGTAGTGGTGATCAATGATCCTCCGCAGAGGAACTGAACGAAATCAATTCCTTGAACTGTAACGAACACGTAAAAATATAGATACTCACGTATAATATCAATTCATTATTAGCAAGGTACATCATCAATATTGATTTGTGAAAATCGAGCTAATAACTATCAAGTCGACCACTTGTAACTGAGTTACTCTCTGAATGTCAGTTGTAGATGCTTTTTTTTACACACAAAATGTGTAGTAAGAGATAGGTTCAAAAACATATCTGTAAAGTTGTAAGGTGATTTGGTGTTGTAATGCTTCTAAGTTTTATAAAAGAGGCAATATAAATTTGGATTTGACAGTTATCACTCACTTCCTGCTCTGTTCACTTGTAAATGAAAAGCACCATATACCTTAGACTTAGATGTGCTCTAACAACAAATACAACAAATTTGGAAATCTGCGTGCAAGTCATGGCCACACGGGTGGGCCCTGTAGCTTTTAAAATTGGACCAATAGTTAATGTTTTTGCAGGATTTTTTGCTAACATATATTGTAAAATTTTTATTCAATGACACGATTTGTATTAGACATTATCAATAAACTAAGTACCAGACTAAGTATCAAAATAAAAATTGATGTATTATATTAAAGCCATACTTTTATATCCCAATAACGCCATCCATGGGAACTGCCCTATAGCTGCCACCTCACCCCCAGTGATGCGGTTGTCATCATCGAAGTAGCCACACTCTGATGGGAATGCAGGTGTTCTGGGGATGACGAACGTCGTGGGCGCAAGACAGCAAACCCCAACGTCGTCCTCATCTCCAACTGGGCATGGGAACGCGAAGTTTCTAGCTCTTCCTTTGCACTGGGCTACAGGCAGACATTTGAGACCATCGCCACAATCCGCTCTTGAACCTTCTGCTAAAAAACATGATATCCAGGTGATACATTAATCGATAATATTATTAATTTTGATAATTGAAGATTTGGATTACTTTTCTTTATTTAGAATTAGTAACTGTGAGAACAAACAATGAGGAATCAAACAAATTCGAAACGAAGAAAGCAGTAAAACAAGGATGCGTGGTAAGTGCTTGGCTTTTCACAATTATATTGGATAAGGCGATGGAGAAAGCAAAGCAAAACATGAAAATGTTAAAAATTGGATATTGGAAACTGGAGATAACAAAAATAGCAGAACTACTTCTCGCGGATGACGTGGCAATAATTACCAAAACAGAGGAAGAACTGCAACACAACATGGAAATAATTGAGAAAGAGATTAATAAAATAAACATGAAAATAAATTACGAAAAGACAATAACCATGATAATTGCCAAAGAGTAAAAGAAACACGATATAAAAATTCAAGAAAACAAAATCTAAGAAAAATAAACATGAAATAAAAATACATGAAAACAAATCTAACAAGTAGAACAATATAGATATTTAGGAACAATCGTACAAAGCAAAGGTACATTAGATAATGAAACAGAAGATAAAATAGGAAAAACAGCAGAACTATATAACATATTAAAAAACACGATATTTAGCAAGAAGGAGACACAAAAACAGAAATAATCAAAAAAGTAATTAGACCAATGCTAACTTACAGCAGCGAAACATGGACGATGACAAGAAAACAAATAAAAATAATAAATTCCATGGAGATGAGATTCCTAGAGAAAATGGAAAACAAAATAAGAAGAGACAGGATAAGGAACGAAACGCACAGGAAAAACTTAAAAATTAAAAAAAGATGAAAAAATAACAGAATGCCAAATGAGGTGGTATGGACACATGAGACTAATGAGAGAATAAATAAACACGAAGAAAATATACGAGACAAGAGCAACAGGAAAACAACAGAGAGGAATACCGAGAAAAGAGTGGAACAGCGCAATAAAAGAAGAGGCAACAAGAAAATGGAACACATCGGAAGAAATAAAGGAATTAACAAAAGATGGGAGGAAGTGGAGAGCATACTATAAAAATTAGTAATGTAGGCCTTAAACCCAAAGGTAGATATGTAAAGGAATAAATAAATAAAATAAATTAGTAACTGTATGATTCTTATTTTTGTATTTTTTTTGGCTGCGCATCGCCATTTACGCGCGTTAGCACTTTTAATTTTGATGTATATTCATTTCAGGTTTAAAGAACTATTGATTATAAAATAATATTATTTTGACAATAACATTTATTGTTCGTTGATTTTATTTATGTGACTATTTATTGAATGTAGACATATTAATTTAAAATATTAATTGCTGGATTATTATTATTGTTAATTGAATTAATTTTGGTTATTGATTGATTTTTAGAACTGTTGATATGTGATTGATTTCTATTACACATTCATGTGGATTTTTGAATAGTATTGTTATCAATAATATATATTTTTAAGCGATGTTGATTAGTTATTGATGACTTAAGTTTTTTTTTCACTGCTGATTAAGTTTGTTTTTTTTTAATTGAAACCCATTTACATTTACTACCTGTCCTAGTTGGACATTCAGTAACTAATATGATGGTTAGTTAACAAGAGGCATGTAAGAGTTTGCTCATTGGCAAGCTAAAATCAATCAATACTAAAGTATTGCTTGATTGTTAATTTATTGATTAGTTATTGATCTAGTGTTATTTACTTGATTATTTTTTGACGTTTCTCAAAACCAATGATATATTTCGATTTTTGTCATATTGATACTTCTGGACCAATCCCGTCATTATTATACTGGGAATATTCTCTAGAGATTATTATAGTGGGAATAATCTCGGTAGCTAGGTTCACTCTTGTCAATCAAAATATTTGTCAAATTATTAATTTATCAATCATATTAAAGTGTCATACAAAATGAATAAAAGTCGCTTTGGCTGCGTTTCGCATACTGAAATTGATAAAGAAATACTAGAAAGCAAAAAACGTCAAAAAATAATCTAATCAAATATAACTCGAGAGTTCGATAAATTAGAAAATAATTTGACAGATTATGTCTCAAACTTGTTGCCATTTGGCAATAGTCACTCGAGCCCTTCGGGCTCTCGTGACTATTGCCTGGCAACAAGTTTTCGACAATCTGTCAAATTATTTTCAATTTATTCTCACTCTCTTGTTATATTATTACTGAGAATTATTACATAATGTTTTCATCGGCAATAAATTGTATTATTCATTGATGTTGATTTGTGATATTATTTTATTATTGTTAATTATAGATTGATTGCATGCATTAATTTTAATTATAGAAACAAATTATTTATATTTGATTTATTTTAATTACTAGATAATGTCATTGCTGAATGTTTTGTATTAACTTTGATTAATAACTAATTCTGCACACCGACAGATTGTTATCGGTATGGAGTGCTCAATGTTCAGTATTGATTAATTTTGACTGTTGTTTGATTCGATTAATACTATATTTGCTATTACCTGCGAGGAGAAGGAGTGAAACCACGACACTGAAACTTGAGGTCATCCTGCACATTGGTACCGAAGTGGAGGTTTGTGGTGGTCAGTGAGACCGTCCACAGCGCTCTTCTCTGGTCACCACGGATGTATACATGCAAGTACTGTTATCGTAATGGACTTGTCTGTACTCGGACGCGTTAAAAATCGAAAGCGAAAACCGACCAAGGTTATCTCATACGAATTCATTTACTGAGGTTAATTGTCGCGTTACCCAGAAAATTACTAGTTGCGCAAGTTACTTAAATAAAAACAACAATACAATATGAATTGAAAATATAATATACAAACGCAACCAGTGATATATTACTGAAACTTGTTCGAATAACTTAAACTTGCTATGCATATTTGCATTTTCAATTAATTTTATAGTGTCACTTCTTCAGCAGTGCCGACGAATTTCAGAATAATGAAACAGTCTTGTAGAAAACTAGATGTGTGGCCATTATACGGGGTGTACATATCAAAACTAGCCAGTCTCAATAACTTTTGAATGCAAGCTAACTTAATAAAACAAAAAAAAAAACACGTCGATTGATTTTTGGAGGGGGAAGTTTAAAAACAATGTCAAATAAATTTAAAGTGTTTCCCCCTCCACCATAGCCACCCCACTTAAAAATTTCAAATGGCACCCCCCACCTTGCGATACCTTGTTTTAAAGCTTGACAGAACATTTACGACAGTGGACTATTGGGAAATGAAGAAGTCTGAAATTCGGCTTACCAATGATTTGAAGAGAACCCAAAGAAGTGGTTTTTGGGTTCTCTCCAAATCATTGTTACGCCGAATTTCAGACTTCTTCTTTTCGCAATAGTCCACTGTCGTAAATGTTCTGTCCAATCTTACAGACCTTATGCGGTGCCCAGGTTTTTTCCTGATCACCAAGTCTAACACCAAAGTATCCAAGATAAGCTCTCTTTATAAAGTCAGTAATTGTTTTTCCGTTGTCTTTTAATGTGTATTCTTCGCATATGTAGCAAAACACATCACGGTGATTTACACAACTTCTTCTACTTGAACTCATTTTATTGATTGCTATTTAACAACACAAATACATCAATCTACAACACTGCTTTGATGTTTTTAGTTAACTTTTTACAATTGTTTCCTAAGCACAAATATCATGCGAGGCTCAACTTCAACACATTTCGTGTAGAACTGCACATTAAAAAAAACATTATCCAAAAAAGTAGAGCTGATAGAGAGACACTAATTTCATATTTAGTTTCAGTGACCCAAATATAGCTTATATCAGTTCCTAAATCCTTGGCACGAACACATTTTTTTTAAGGGTGTGTAATATGTGGATTAAGTGTGCAAAAATTAAATCGTCGTGCATTTCAATTCATTCCGAAAAGATTTTGATGTCGTATACCATAGTATGACAGCAACGCTTTCTTCAAGTTATCTCAATTCTCGAAACTACAGTTGATTGCAAAATAAAAGTGGACAAGAAATTTTCGGCTGCTTGAACAACCTTGATGTTAAAAATGTCTCGTGTCAGTGTCATTCATTACAATTAAACAGCTGACTTCAGCGACATTTTTGTATTTAGTGAACTGGTGAGCCGAAAGTGTGCCCCGAAACACAGTTCCTGAATCATTTAGAGCTTTGGTTTGATATCTAGAAGAGGCATCAAACCAAAGTACCAAATAAGTACCAATAAGTACTTAACTTATAAAAATTTGAAACTGAATGTCAACATTGAAAGATTGTCAAATAAAAATAAAAATGGAAGAAGATCTCAAAGAGGAGATTAGGGAGTTGAAGAATGAAATGAGAAACTAGGAAGATACATGGGAACAAGAAAAACAACGACACGGCGAGGAAACTGTAAATAAAAAAATAGGAATATGGAATGTAAGAAGTATAAAAGGAAAGGAGAAAGATATAGTAGAAGAAATTAAAACACAGAAACTAGGCTATCTAGGAATAACCGAGACAAACATGAAAGGTATGGGAATGAAAGAACTCAAAGACGGATACAGGCTATACTGGGCAGGAGTAGAATATAACAAGAGAGGAGCAGAGGGGGTAGGACTTATAGCAATACCGGATAAAATAAACAATATAATAAATAAGACATACGGAGACGGAAGAACACTAAGAGTAGAAGTCAAAACAGAACGAAATAATACACGGAACATAATTGTGGTATACTGACCAAATGAAAACGACAAAAAGAAGAAAAAGACCAATTTTATGAAAATCTACAAAAAGAAGTAGACGAGGGCAGAGGGAGCACAATAGTGATGGGGGATATGAATGGAACAGTGGGAAAAGAAAACAAAGGGAAAGAAAAGTATATGGGAACATATGGAGAGGAGAACAGAAACGAAAATAAGAAAAGAATAATAAAATTATGCATAGCAAATGACCTTATTATAACAAACACAAAAATTAAGCACAAAGCCATACACACATTCACAAGAGAGGTTAGATCCAGAAAAGATAAATCAATAATCGATTACTTCCTGGTAAACGCCGAAAAATGGAAAAAAAGTTAAAGATGTTAAGGTAACAAGACAAGCGGAAATCGAGAGCGACCACTACCTGGTAAAAATGGAAATCAACATAGGAGTAAAAGACCCAAAGAGCAAGGAAACAGAGAGGAAGATAACAAAAAAAAATCAACAGCTACAAACTAAAAGAGGAAGAAACAAGAAGCAAATACCAAACAAAGATAGAGAATAGCTACAGACAAACAAACAAAGCAGAAGGAGTAGAGAATAAATGGCAGAAGTTCAAGAAAATCATAAGCGTTGCAGCCAAAGAAAACTGAGGAACAAGCACAATTTCAAATAAACAAACGAAGAAAAATAAATGGTGGTCGGAAGAGGTAAAACAAACAGTAAAGGCAAAATAAGATAAATGGAAAACCTACATAAGAACAGGAAAAGAGGAAGATTATAGGAGATATAAAACAGCAAGCAAAGAAACGAAACGCAAAATCAAGATAGCAAAGCAACAAAAATGTTAAGAGTTCGGAAAGAAAATAAAGGAAACGTTCACAGAAAACCAGAAGATGTTCTAAAGCGCAATAAAACAAATGAGGAACAAAAAACCCCGAAACAGATTAACATAAAAGATAAAAATGGAATTACAATAACAGAACAAAAGAAGATTATGGAAAGCATACTTTTGTGAAATAACAGGAACAAAGCACAAAGCCAAAAAAGAAAAAACAGACAACAGGAAATGGAGATAACAATCAAAAAAACAAAACTTGAAAAGCCTCCAGGCACAGACGATATCACAGCGGAAATGGTGAAATACATGGAAGATAAAGGTAAAGATGAATTCCTGGATATTCTTAATAAAATAATAAACGAAAAAATAATACCCGACGAATGGAACAAGGGAATCATACTACCCACCCACAAAAATGGAGAAACAAAAATATGCGACAACTACAGAGGAATTACACTCACAAACATACCAGGGAAAATATTTACAAGGATATTAGAGACAAGACTGAAAGAAAAACTGGACCCACTTTTGGGAGAAGAACAACACGGGTTCAGGAGAAATAGAAGTAACAGACAAGACGATCAGAAAAGGAAAATAACTACACATATGCTTCATAGACCTGAAAAAAGCATATGACAGAGTAATAAGAGAGGACATATGGAATATGTTAGGAAACAGAGAGGTAGAAAGAGACATGATAAACATAATAAAAGAGCTGTACAATAACAACAGAAACAAGGTGAGAATAGGAACAAACGAATCAGAGGAGTTCAAGACCGAAATTGAACTAAAACAAGGTTGCATTTACCCTTTACATTTACCCTTTACTCTTCGCATCACTCATAGATGAAGCAATAAGGACAAGCAAAGAAAGATCAGCAAACACGATTATAGGATATAGGAAACTGGAAATAATAAAATACAAATACCTATGTTCGCAGACGACATGATAATAATAGCAGATTCAGAAGAAAAACTCCAACGTAACCTTAATATATACGAAGAAGAACTGAAAAAGATAAATATGGAAATAAACATCAGCAAAACTAAAACAATGGTAATAGCGTCAAAAGAAAACAAACACAAAATAAAGCTAGAAGGGAAACAACTAGAACAGGTGAATCAATACAACTGCCTAGGAACAATAATAGAAGAAAAGAGGAAGATTGACCAAGAAGTAGAAGAAAGAATAGAAAAAGCAGGAAGGATCTACAACACAAGCAAAAAATTACTAAAGAAATACAAACTGAGGTATACAAAAAAATAGTAAGGCCCTCTCTAATATATGGAAGTGAATCGTGGACAATTACGGAAAGAAACAAAAGCAAGATTAACGCAATGGACATGAGATTCCTACGGAACATAGAGGGAATTACAAAAATAGCTAATAACATAAAGCTAATAACAACAATAATAGAGGAAATACGGCTAGGTTTGCTAGGACATATACACAGGCTAGAAGAGAATAGAATAACAAAAATAATACATGAAGTAAAAATACAAGGCAAAAACAAAGTAGGAAGACCGAGGAAGGGATGGAATGAACAAACGTACCTAGCAGCAGAAAGAAGAGGAATTTAATGGAATGAAATAAGAAATTTGGCACAAGACAGGGACCACTGGAAAAGAAGAGTGAGGGAATTAATTAGCGAAGACATGTGATTGTAAAATGTATTATAAATGCAATTGAGCAGTCCAAAACCCGAAAGGGTAAAAGCACGAAGGATAAATAAATTTAAAAAAGGGGTTATGAAAAACCACATTTATACAATAACATTTTGAGAAAAAAACAAATACAGAAAACGGTTTTGTCTACTTTTTCTTGCAATCAACTATATATCATATAATTTGGATAAAGATTGGCATAATTTAAGGTTAAAGTTTAATACATTGTAGTGTTCGTTTACATATTTCCTATATACAGTTACACACTTAGAATCGCATACCACTAAATCGTGGTGCACATTGAGACGCAGGCAATGCAGGGTAGCGCAGTGCAGTTTTTTCGCAGCCAATAAGAAAGGCAAGATCGACAAACTCGCCTTTCTTATTGGCTGCGAAAATAACTGAACTGCGCTGCCCTGCGTTGCCTGCGTCACCTGCGTCTCAATGTGCGCCAGGTTTTAAGGTAAGTCATTTTGTGAAAAAATTAATCGATTATCGATTTATCGTAATAGAACATCGATGTTTTTTGACATCGATGGTGTAATACACAATTTCATTACACATACTGAAATCTCAAAATATACCAACTTTATATCATATAAACAAGCAGTAGATTATTAGAAGTCTTATTTTATTGAAACCAACAAAATAAAATAAACGAAAAGACAATAAAATAATTCTCAAACAATCTTTATAAGAACATAGATAAGGCATGGGGTATTGCCGCTTTGTATATTAATTTATATATAGATTTGCATAAATTGTTCAACAAAAAAATGGAAATGCTCGTCACAAATAAAAAAAAAACTCAATTGCACTAGCCATAAATACATCTCGCAGAATTTGTATATTAACGTAAAATGCTGTTCTAAATTCAGAATGTATATGTATATTTCAATATAAAAGGATACAATAAATGAATGAATTCAAATATTCAAATAATTTGCATAACAATTTTATAATTGGTAAATATAATATTGTAACAATTAAATTATGGTTGTTAAGATTATTACATTGTCCAGTCATTTTATTCAACCTTTCTGGTTTAATTCTACTCCGTAAATCGGCCATAATTTGTCCAGTTTTAGAGAATAACCTTTCAGCTGGAACGGAGGTTACAGGTATTTGGAGATAGTTCCGGGCCAATAAATATAGATTAGGATACGTGTTTTTTATTTCTTCCCAAATATGGAATGGATTTTGGTGCAGCGGGAATAATGGGGCTTCAATGTAATGAGTTACTTCAGTATTTAAGGATGCATGTTCATCTGTGTAGTTTACTAATAAATTATTAACCAAATCGCATTGGTGTTCCCATAAATCTGTTAGCCCGGCCTCTATTTCTGTTGTTTCTTGACTTACAAGTAGTGTGTTGTTGTTGTTATTTGAATTGACAGTTTATTCTATTTCCATTTGTATGGAACATACTGCTTTCGCTGCTGCTGTAGGGTTTTGAAAATGAAGTTTTTTAAAACGAGGATGTAAGAGTGTTGCGATAGCAAAGTTCTCGGTTAATTCGATTCTACCAAATCTTCTATTAATCTCATCTAATATTTTTTGTTTAAATTTTGCTAATGTGTCACAAGTTGTGACCTTTCCGATGCCTTTCTCCAAACAGTTTAATATGGGAATTAACTTGCTTATTGTTACAAATCCATCTGCTGATAGCCCTTTGGTAACCATTTTTAAAGGATGTAGAATATTTTTTACATTTTCCAATAAACCAATTTCAAGAGAAGTGAAAAATTCAGGTAAATTTTTACGACGGCTAAAACTTTCTGAAGATCAATGTTTCACTCTTGGCATGATTCCGTCAATTTTTCGGAAATATATTCGGAAGTATGTTACTATTGGTTTTTATGTTGTTTTTATGGTATATGAGTTGTTTAAATATTTGTATAATGGTTTGAATGATAATTGTGTTTGGTTAGGGTAGGTATGGTTAGGTTAGGTTAGGTAGGTTTGGTGTTTGCATGTTGTTGTTTTGGATCTTATGTTTTCGTTTGAAATAGTTATATATTGATTTTTTATCTAGTTTGTTTTGTTAATTTGAATCCGTCGTTAAGTGCAATTTGTTTAATGATGGTTATTTCATTTCTTTTGTCATTTTCGTTAAAGTGTATTAAAAGCATTCTGTTTATGTGTGAGTATACTCGTATTTCTAATTGAGTTAATACAAAAAAGGTATTAAAATAGGAGGGATATGGCAGCATATTGATGTGTTCTGTGATGAAAATAGTCTGCAGGGATTATTGTGTTGGTATGTGTTGGTTTTCTGAATATTTTGAAATTGAGTCTGTTCTTCTTGTATATGGTGAGGTCTAGGAAGTTAATATTGTTTTCGTGTTCTGTTTCGAGTTTGAAATTGATGTTTCTGTGTAGGGTGTTTATGTAATCTTGTAGTTCTGTGATTTTGTGTGTGTTATGGTTTGTCCATATGATTAAGATATCATCAACATATCTTTTCCGTAATATGTATTTGTTGACAGGGTTTTTGTTACTTATAATAATGTTTTCTAGATGGTCAAAGAATATGTTTGATAATATGTCGCTTAGTGGTGAGGTCATAGGGAGCCCATCGTTCATTTTGTAATATTTATTATTAAAGAGACAAAATTTTGGTTTTATTGTTAGTTTGATTAGGTTGAAAATATTTGTACTTTCTGTTGTATTGGGTATCTGTTTTTTATTGATAGGATGTGTGTACGTTATTATTGTTCTATTGTTAGTTTTATTAACTAGAAGATATCTGTACTCTCATTGTTTGTCCACATGATTAACATATCATCAACATATCTTTTCCATAATATGTATTTGTTCTAATAATTTTTGTTACTAATACTGATGTTTACTAGATGGTCAAGGAATACGTTTGATAATATGCAGCTTTGTGATGAGCCCATAGGAAGTCCATCGTTCATTTTGTGATATTTGTTATAAAAGAAACAAAAATGTTGTTCTTTTGTTGGTTTGATTAGGTAGAAGATATCTGTACTTTTTGTTGTATTGGGTAAGTGTTTTTGGATGATATTATGTGTGTATGTTATTATCGTTCTATTGTTAGTTTGATTACGTAGAAGATATCTGTACTTTATGTTGTGTTGTGTATGTGTTTTCTCGTAAGGCGTTCGATATTGAAAAAAACATCGATGTCATTATGGATATATCGCGCAGTTGAACAATCGATATTTAAATCGATAATTAGTAGCAAAAATATCAATGTTTTGTAACATCGTTTTTTATTTATGCCCATCGCTACTTTAAGGTAGTCGCTCGTCGCTCCGCGGAAATATGTCATTTCATCCAGATTCTTGAAGCTTAGTTTGATATTCGAGTTGTTCAGCAAAATATAGTGCTGGCCTGACGCTTTATCCAAATTCTTGAAGCTTAGTCTATAATTCATGTTAACATTTAAAATACCATAATATCCACCTATACCCAGCTCAAAGTTCGATATGTTTCTATTCAAAAACATGAAGTACTGGCTATGCGAAATCTAATTTTAGGAATTAGTGTTTAGTAATTAGGAAGACATATATTATATATAGTTAGATGTAATTATGTAATTTAGGGAAAATATAGAAGGGTAACTATTAAAATAATGCTTTTATATAAATACGTACAAAATTGATACACTCATATGATAAATAAAACTAAAGACATCTAAATACACATGCGCACAGTCATTATTTATGGTTTCATGTTGTCCAAGATCCAGTCCAGGTAGTAGGCGACCCTGGTGTAGACGCCAGGTCGTCCTAGGGTATTACATGGCACTGGCCCGAAGGAGACGACACCGTACTGGATGTACCTGACGTCCTGGTTCATGACTCCTATGACCTGCATGGGGCCTCCACTGTCGCCTCCACAGGAGTCTCCTGCGTTTGTGCCTCCAGCACACAACTGGAGATGAGTGATGGTGGCCGATTTTTCATAGCCCTTCTTGCACGTCTCATGTTCGATGACAGGGACGTCTACTTTTAGTAGAATGTCACTCTTAGTAGCTGCAAACAAATAATAACAAAAATAATGATTGGTGAAAAAAAAATCTTTTCTAAACACCTTCATTTATTTGTAGTGACGTCACCAGCATTTTTTTAAATGGCTCGGTATATATTTTTTTATGTATTCTTGTAGAACAGTTTAAGTAATTTTTACCGGTCTAAATTTTTAGTAGGGTTATACCATGAAATATTTGCAAAAAATGTAAAAAAACTGATTTGAGCTAGTAGGCTGTTAAATCTGGAATTCTCTGGAACAAAAAATTGGTGATGATAATAATTAAGCAAGCTTAAAATAAGTTTATTAGTTTTGCAGCATCATTCAGTTGTAAATTATGAACTAGGTTGACGAAATGAATTAATACAAGTAAATTAATATTGTAAGTAATAAAGATGTAATGCACCTTACAAAGACGTAATTTATGTCTTCTTAAAATGTGGTGACCGTGCTAACAGATGTGTTAGTGTTACGTTCAATTTTATGACTCGACGTTTGTGCTCTCTTTTTGATGTATTATTATGATGACCAATTGTTTACTTCAGAGAATTTAGGATTTAATAGCCTTGTAGCCAAATCATTTTTTCACACTTTTTGGAAAAAAATCATAGTATAACAATACTAAAAATTCAGACCGATGAAAAGTACATAAAATGCTCTACAAGAATACACCAAAAAAATTATACCAAGCCATTTAAAAAAAATGTCTATGACGTCACAACAAATAAATGAAGGTGTTTAAAAGAGTTATTTTTTTTCACCAACTTGTAGCTAACACTGTCCCATTTAATAATATATATGGTTTGTTGATGACTCAATAGCAAATGAAGTCGCTACAGTCTTGGGCCCTTTTTATCGAACACACAGTATATTTAAAAAAAATACTCGGACAGGTAGACTTTCATTTTGCAATTGTTGTTGTACATTTAGATATGTAATTTTCCACCTCTCGCTTGTCAACCCCGCACTAGCAAACCCCAACTTAAAAAAAAATGACATCTCTAAATGACAATTTAAAAATAAAAATCGACCATTTATATAAAATATTTTATCGAATTTATCGGTTATTTTTGAATTTCCCTGTATATTTGATACTTACTACACTCAGGAATATTATACATATATTCGTTATTAATCGGTTTATCATAAAAAAGTGCAGACTTTAGATTTTATAGGATATTAATATATTACAAACAAAACAATGTTTCAAAATCTTAAAAACCCATCAGCAAGACGGCGAATAATTTGCTAATCCGTTTATCATATGAAGAGTGTAGCGTATACTAAAATTATATTCTAGAACGAAACGTGTTTCAGGATTAAAGATAAAGTGTTGAGGACCACTGAGAGCATATTTTGTCAATAATTTAGAGATACTAAACAACATCTGAATAAATCGCAAAGAACCAACCACTAGGACTACCAGCAAAAAAATGGGCGGTAATTTGGTGGTCCTCATCCATTGATAGCGATACTGGATAAAGAGGACGAAAATCATAGCCGAAAGAAGAAAAAATAAGACAAACTTTGTTTCTACCTGTGGGCTATAAAATAATAATTCTTATTTAATTGCTGGTATCTCATTGTAATTCTAAAATATTGATAAGCATGTAGGAACCTAAGAGTCAGTACAGTTAAATATTCTAATAAAAATATATTAAAATAAAAATATAATAAAAAATATATAATAAAAGAAAATAAATCACCTTTTAATTGAATAAATCAAATCAAGTAAATAACAGATAAAAGTTGGATAAACGAACGATGGTAGAAAACGTTGGTTTACGGTATTTCAATTATTTCTAATATTAATTGATTGGTACGACATAATTAGAATAATTAATAATAATAAAAATATAACAACAAGTCAATAAAAAATAATTGATGAATTTTAGTCACAAATGAGTATTTTATTTATCTATTCATAGCACAACTTTTTAAAATATCAATAAAGAATAATTGATGAATTTTAGTCACAAATGAGTATTTTATTTACCTATTATTTGCACAACTTTTTAAAATATCAATAAAGAATAATTAATGAATTTTGGTCACAAATGAGTATTTTATTTACCTATTGTTTGCACATTTTAAAATGAATAGATTATATTGAATCAACATATACAGGGTGAGTTTTTTCGGATGTTTAGTATAGGGATCTCGGAAACTAGCGGAGATAGGGTTGTTTCTATAGCGTACTACTTCGAATAGTTCGAAACTGAAAAGAAAAATGGCCATAATTTAATTATTTATAAAAATAACTATGTAATATGGTATATCATTAGAATCGTTGAAAAGAGGCCTTTTTTGGCAAAAGTCATGGCCGACTATGGTTTCGATTAGAAAAAACACAAGTTTGTGTCATAACTCAAAAATTATAGCTTAAATAAAATAATCGGTTAGACTGTATTATTAAGCACATAACTACCTATAACTTTTTCCTTTGCACATTTTTTCTAAAGTCAATAATAACAGATCCATAGGCACAAAATAACAGAAAATATATTTTTTCGAGATATCTAGTTAGCCATGCAATATTTCCAAAAAACAAAAAGCTCATGAAATTGAGCTCGTAAAACTGCAATTCTTTCCCCATTTAATCGTCCCTCTATCTCCGCTAGTTTCCGAGATCCCCATACTAAACATCCGAAAAAACTCACCCTGTATATGTATATTTGTATTTTATTTACTAACAACAATTACTAACAGACACATTACCCATAAAACGACCTAAATTAAATTGTCACGATAAAGATTTAAAAAATTAAACATAACGTAAATTACTCTCACTAAATCACAAGCCAAAAGTTTACAAAACTCAAATATTACTTCAATTATAAGAATTCATGTAATATGCAGTTAAAGAAATTAAATGTATCCAATTGCATTTAAGGATAAATTGCAGTTAAATAAATGCAACGAAGAATAAATATTACAAATTATGAGAATTTGTACAACACCTAGTTTCGAACCGTTACAAGCATGAATTTATTTTCCATACAATTGCACAATTTTTAAAATATGTGTTGCTGGAAATACTTACTGTTTTCGGTTCTTCCCCAGCCTGTTACTACAACCTTCTTCAAATCCCTATTTCTAACATCCTCGCTGACTGGAAGACAAATTGGTCTAACACTTTCTGAAAAAAGGCCATTATAGTACATAATACGCAAAGTATAAACATTGAATTGTAGCATATAGATTATAATAGTCCATTTTATAATGAATACGTGAAATTAATTTTAATACCAAGATTTCGATGTAAAGCCTTTATGTGCAAATCAATGTGTTACCTAAAGTTGAAAATTGGTTATACAGCAAAATATTAATTTTTTTAAATTGAGTAAATATTTTTATTTGGTAACCATCGTTACAGACAAAAAGTTAAATTAATATTTATTTTACAAACATTTTTACATGTATGATCGATCATCAGGTAGTTGTACTGCTACGTATAAACTGTGCTATTGACTGGTTCCCCTTTCTTTAAACAAATGAGTGGCCCTAGGAGTGGAATAGTTGCCTTTTCATGTCAAAATAAACCCCCAAAAAATTCAACCCTGTGAGATGATATCTACAGGTTCCTATTTGAAAGTAATATTTTGAAATTTAAAAAAACAATCTGATTTTTAGATTTTTTGTAACCACTTAATAGCGCTAACGCATACAGATGGCGATGGGCCTAGAAAACAAATTTTTTGGACCACTTAACGATAAAGCAAATATGCCTGGGTCAGAAAGAGTTACTTTTTTGCCGCACTAGTAATACAAAAAAATACAGTACTCTCCTGAGCCATCTTCAAGTCGATTTGCAGTCACCTCCTCGTGGTAGATTGTGGGTTGTTTTCATTTTAGAAAAAAAAACGAGCAAAGGGCTGTATCGCAAAATTAACATTTTTAATCATGTTTTTTACATTTTTAAGAGTAAGCAAGGAACCTGAAGACATTCATATTTTTCAAAAAAAAAACAATTACAGGTGTATTTGGTTAATAAAAAAGCAACTATCGCGCACTCAGGGCAACTAAAATTTTAAATTTAAATTTTCACCTGTATAGTAGCATTATACAGGGTGCTGCAACAATGCGTCGGGCTTTCCTAGCGCATTTCCCGTGAGAGATAGAAAAAATAGTTTCATACAAAAAATGATTGGGCTATAAATATTTATTATAAATATTAAAATTATTTTCAAATTATTTTAATACACATACACGTAAAATATTTACATTCTGTAAAATTATTTTCAAACGTACACGGTGTCCCAATTTTTCGGTATAACAAAAACAAACATTTTTTTAAACGGAACACTAAGTATTTATTCGAGTTTTCTGATGAAATTTTACAATCTCTATATTGTTGTCCATTTAGTTTTGGATTATGTTACAGTGTTGCCACTTTATAATTTTTTTCTCCAAATATCATGCATAAGCAAGCTCAACTTAAAAAAATCGACCTTGTTTTTTGAAAGTAAGAATAAGTTTTAGCAATAACCTCAGTGTAGTTAATAAGCAACATTTTGACCCTGTATACTACATAAAATAAATGTTCACTTTTTGTAATTGAAATTTATAGAGTATTCTAGAATACTCGTAGACCGTGACCAATTTATCAGAAATGTTCTGCATTCGTTGTGAAATCATAATTATCTCTTACCTATTGAAACATTTGCTTTAGCAGCTAGCCTCAGTAATCCTATATCATTTGAATAACTTGTTGTATTGTAATCGGGATGAGGTATGACTTCCTCAATAGCCATGTCCTGAACAGGATCTGAACACACAGTATCACCTTCAGGATGAGTTTCGCAATCGCTATCTTTACTAATGTCGTGCTCGCCAAGACGCACTCCTGCTCTGCACAGAAATAAAATTGATATTAATAATAATAGTAATAATAATAATAATAATACTAATGCACTTATGGCGTATTTAGTCGTAATTTTATTGTTGACAAATAATGACATACGAGTCCATTATTTGTTTTGTGATTCCATAAAGAGATAAATAGGAATATGTTGTTTTGTGAGATTAGAGATGTAAGCTTTGCACAGAAATACTATATCTTTTACAATACTGGGATTTACAGATAAAATATTCTAGAATTACAGAGGAGCTATAAAATCCACGAGGTGAAGACGAAACATAATTCATAATAATTCAATAAGAAATTTAAACTTTGCAAGTGTTATTATGGTCACCACAACATGATCTGCAATTACATAAAAGAAAATTGGAGACAGGACTATAGATTGTACCAGATGCAATCCTACTGACTGCAGAAACAATGATAATATGTAACTAATGTACATAAAAACATATTCTAGAATTGAAGACTGGTAATTCAAAAGCATCTTAGTGCCGAAATTATAATATTTAATAATTTAAGAAAAACTATTTTTACATGAAATAAATGTCATGATACGTAATGTACCAGCATTTTATTTAACAATTTTATAATAGCCTAGTACTTAAACTGTGTTGTATGCAATTCTGGATGGCACATATTATACCAGCGAAATCTGAAATTCAAAAATTTGACACTTTTGCACTAGAGAAGCTTTAATCACTGGTTGAAGGTGAGATTAATTAAAACAAAATTACATTAAAAAATTAATTAAAGTTATTATTATCTTCCGATGTTTTTAGTTGGTCTACGGAAACCCTGTTTGCAAAAAATCTATAATAGATATTAGTCCTCAGAAACATAATGAAAGGTGTATCTGCTCGAATTTAAGTGTACAATACGATTTCATTACTTTTTCAGATGTTGCACAAAAGCCTGCAATAAATGAAATGCTCTTTGAAAACGAAGTAATTGTAGTGATCTAGCGTTTTATCAGAAATACCAGACATGAAATTGTCATTGTTACGGTTTTAGGTCACACATATTGATTAGTGAAATTTGACCTACAATATCAGTCTGCCCAAATTGGTAATGCAGTGGGCGGCGGTCAGCACATATCTGTCGTTTATCAGTGTTCCCCCGCATCGGAAATCCAGGCCGCCTCCTAAAACAGACAAAAAAAAATTATGAGTCCAATGATGAAAGGAGGCAAGAAGCGTGGAGGATCATTTTAAAATTCTGCTCATGTCAAGGCTGCTTCGGTTATCTAATTCGCACGATGCGAATTGTAATTTTTAATTGTAATAGGGAAAAACCAGACGGATGAAATATACGATATTTGTTTGGGGATTTATATAGTCCTGTGAAAAATTGATTATCACAATATTGTATCAAATCAATTCAATTCTCCACATATACATTAATACAAAAATTAGTATTGACATTAAATTTAAAAGCCATTTTCAAGTTATGTCAGGTTTAATTTAAGTTGAGAATTATAATATAGACCTACAATTTGTAATTCATGTAAGTACAGTACTAGACAATAACGGGACTGTTTTATGATACTGTACTTTTCCCCACTAGAAATTCATCTGCTAAGTGCCTTACAGACAAACCACTCTTCTTAAATTTTCGTACAAATTCTAACTTTCCTAACGTCATTAAAATGAGGAATTTCACAATTTTTTTAGATACTCAGCTAAAATTAAGGCAAAATTGCTTTAAGAGTTTTCCCGTTTTTTTTGGCTAGTACTGTATTATTTAATTATATTTAATTACAGTCAAAATCAACAAAAAATAAATTTCAACTATTTGATTTCCCACAAAAAATGTAATTTTAGATTGTCTTGAACTTTTATAACATAATTTTAATGTAATTAATAAATATAAAGAACATATTTTTCAACATCTGTCAAATTTTCAAAATTATTGATCAAATACTTAAATATGATAAACGGAAATAACTACTATGATTGTAATCTTTTCTCAAAACCTTTTAAAATCCAGATTTTAAGTATTAATTTCAATATTTTCATCAAATATATCATGCGCAAAAATTTCTATGTTCCATTGATACCAAAATATTATTTATAGGTTAAACTGGCGAGAAAATATTCCTAAAAATGTTAAAAGCAATGTTAAACCCCTATGCTTGCGCTTGAAAACTGACACCCTGTATATAGGGTGTCCAAGGTAAGAATCAACAGCATGGAGATCTCGGAAACTGTAAAAGTTATAAAGGCGGTTAAAGTACAAAAAGTTGCGCAATTTAGTGGTCAGTAATATTTTGTTGAGAAAATCAGAAATTTCCGCTTACTTCTGAAGATATTCGACAAAATCTGAAATCTTGCGATTTCGTTTCTTCTGAAGTTATTTGGCAAGGTATTAAACAATAAAAGACAATTTTATAAACTTTGGGCGGTTTATAAATTTTCAGTAGAACGTTTCGTTTGTACACCCTGTATTAAATAGCATTTCCTATTATGAATTCAACGATTTATATCACAGTAAGGTTTCTAATGTTTTTATTCAGAAAAAGGCTTGTTAATATATTTCAAACATTTTCTTGCCGTAGGTGTTGAAATGATAACGACGAAGAAAAAAAATCTAATTTTAACCCAAAATAGGTACCAAAATAGTAAGTAACAATAATTTACCAAGAATAGTTGTTAAACATTGAAACATTATAGCGATTTAGGACCACTCTTATTATTTGTTTACTGTGATATGAGAATTGTTCTGTTCTTTTAATGGCGACGAAGACAAACATTATTACATAATTTTAACCCAGAATATGTACCGAAATAGCAACAAAAAATAATTTAGCAAGAATAGTAGCTAAACATTGAAACATTATAGTAATTTAGAACTACACGCATTATTTTTTCACTGTGATGTGATAATTGTTCTGTTCATTTAATGACGACGAAGACAACAATTATTACTTAATTTTAACCCAGAATAGGTACCAAAATAGTAACTAAAAACAATTTAGCACGAATAGTCGTTAAACATAGAAACATTATAGTTATTCAGAACCATACTTATTATTTTTTTACTGTGGATTATGAGAATTATACTGTTTATTTAATTATCTTAAAATCATAAATTTAGGTGATAAATTTTGTCTTCGTCGCTCATTCAACACGTACTACACCAAAATGATCGAAATGTATTAACAAGCTTTTTTTCTGAATAAATACATGAGAAATCATACTGTGATATAAATCGTTGAATTCGTAATAGGAAATGCTATTTAATACAGGGCATACTTTATTTACGGGCCGTATAAAAATATAAATATGATGATGATTTCTTCGAAACGAAACGTTGTACTGAAAATTTATAAACGTTGTATTGTAGAGCTAAAAAAGTGGCAATGAGAAAGTGCCTTTTGTATTTTATACCTTTTTAAATAACTTCAGCAAAACATAAAAATCATCTTACAAAATTTCAGATATTGTCGAATATCTCCGGAAGTAAGCGGAATTTTCTCGTTTTCTCAACAGAATATTACTGACCACTAAGTTGCGATTTTTTTGTCTAATTTAACCGCCTTTGTAAATTTTACGGTTTCCGAGATATACAGACATATTTCAAAAATGGCGATAACACACTCCGAGACCTCAAAACGTATATTTTCGTTAACATTTAGAAATTGAAAATATTACAAAAACAATTGTTTTTTCCTAAATACGGAGAAAGTCATTTCTTGTGGGGAAAATAATTGAATCGTTTATTTCAAAAACCCGTTAAGTACATTTTTTTAATTTTCGGGAACCAAAGAAAAACAAATCTTTGACATAAATACAGATTTTGGCTTGAAAAAATGTTGGGTATTAGTTAAAATCCCTTCGAAATGAACGTTCCCTGTAATTAGACTATAATATTTATCTTTTATTTGTTGGGAAATTTAAAAAAAGTTGGAAATTAGCACGGTATTTTTGTCTAGTACTGTATTGTTTAATAATATTTAATTACAGACAAAAATCAACAAAAAATAAATTTTAACTATTTCATTTCCCACAAAAATTGTAGTTTTAGATTATCTGTAACTTTTATTAACATATTTTTCAACATCTGTCATATTTTCAAATTTATTGACCAAATACTAAAATAATATATTATCTTGGAAATAATATTTATCTTTTATTTGTTAGGAAAATTAAAAACGTTTACAATTAGCAGGTTTCTGCAACAAAATACGTTTTTGTAGAAATGTTTATTTTTAATGTTAATTTCCTAATTTTGTTGTGGTACATATGAGTTTTAGAAGAAAAATAATTTAAATTGTAAATGACTCGTATCAGCTTTCAGTGTATGGACCTACTAATCTTCTTATTCCCGATTTACGTTGCACTCTCCTTGCGAAAGAGGAGTGCAATGATTCGATAAATGGAATGGCAGTTCAAAGGATAATGTTTCTACATATGCGTTCATAGTTTGGGATTATGATTCCGCAAAAAATAAAAATCCATAAGAATGTCTGCTGACAAGTTTCTGGAATAAACGATTCATTACGAGCCACGGATAGTAACGACAGCAACCGAACATGTGCGATGCTCTCTAGTTAGCGCTGTTCCTAATTTCAACCATGCAATGCCAGGGGATGTGTCAATATAGTTAGCGTGATAATTGGCCAGTGATTACAGCAATCGGTACATTAAGACCACGTCTGATTAATGTTGTTAAGCATTTATTACTTACCACGACTATCATTATGTTAAGATCCGGTCTGATTAATGTTGTAAAGCATTTCTTACTTTCCACGACTATCATTATGTTAACAATGTTATCTACGCGATTACATTTATTCGGTGTGTTTTAAACCAGGCCAAAATCAAACAAATAGTTTCCTTAAAAAGTAGTTCTATTTTTCGGCTGGGCATCTGGATTTCTGACTCGCAGTATTAATTTTTAATACTTTTTTAATACCACTTCTTAATATGAGAAAAACTCAGTTATGTGTCTTATTCTGTGTTTAAATAAAAACATTATAGTTTATAACATTATCTTTTCTTGTTATCAATCATAATACCACTACAAAATTAGAAAATGAACATTAAAAATGTACATTTCTACAGTAAATATGTATTTTAGTGCAGAAACCTGTCAACTGCAAATTATTTAAATTTTCTTAACAAGCAAAGGATAAATATTATAATTTAATTACAGGCAGTATTCACTTTGAAGGGGTGTTAACTAATACTAACAAAGTTTTCGAGCCAAAATCTATATTAATATTAAAGATATAATATTTTTCTTTGTTTCCCGAATATTTGAAAACGTGCACTTGACGGGTTTCTGAAATAAACGATTCAATTGAACTAATATAAAAATGTATGTCATCTTGCTCATTCAAACTGCTTCTGGATCCGGCAGACGATTGTATACAAGTCTATACATAGTCTTGATTAATTTATAAATAATTTATCGATGCCAACTATACTAGTTCAAATTTTTATTTCTCTCGTTGCGTTCACTTTATAACTTTATAACAGCAATTATAAGCCATACTTATAAATACGCTAAAATTAATGTCTAATTCTTGAGGCACAAAAATCGTAGGTAATACAATGTCATTAATTTTATCGTTAAATGGTAATTTCATAATTGTTTTGTTTATCAAAGGCATGTTTATTTAGGATGAGAAATCTTATAAAATTTAGATTATAAAATTAATTTATGGAGATCTAAAGGTCGATTTTTTTCTAACGTAAATGCCAGAGAAGTCTGGTTTTACAATATGGACAAATATTTAAAAAAAAAGTGTGATTAGCAAAGAATGTGCATATTTGATGGTTTATCTAATCCTTCTATTGGATTTTTGTTTCTGCCAATTAAGATCGGTATCTTACCATGAAGCAAACTATGAAAACAAGCTATTATACATAGTATAATCTAAAGCAAGAATAATTAAAGATAAAAAAGCATTATTTTTGTTTTGTAGGACTAGCAAGTATGTATTAGCAGATCATCTAAATATAAAATTTTATAGATTATTTACAGTGGCCAATCTACAGTATGTCCCCGGATTGAGTTTACAAGAGGGATTTAAAAAAAAAAACTTTTAAGTAAAAATGTTATGGGAATTAAAATTCCTGCTTGGTCTGAAACTACCATTTCAGTTATTAAAACATTGATTTATTTATACAGGGTGTTGGCTAAATATAAAAAATAACTAATTTTGAAACTTTATGTCAAATAATTATGAAAAATAACTTCAATTAAATAATCCCCCACCATTTTCTTCACACAGTTCAAGCCTGGTATGGAACTCCTGAAGACTGTTTTAGATTTCTTCAATAGTTGTTGATGCAAATGCCTCTCGTAGGCGACTTTTTAAAATTTCAGTATCATTTTCTGCTTTTGTCAAATAGTAAATAAATATGTGTTAAAATAAGATTTAAAAAAATTGTTTTTGCCAACACCCTGTATAAATAAATCAAAGTTTCAATAACTGAACTGGTAGTTTCAGACCAAGCAGGAGTTATAATTCCTACAACATTTTTACTTAAAACTAAAAATGAAAAAAATATCCCTCTTGTAAACTCAATCCGGGGACATACTGTATAATAAAGATTAAAGCTTTTGAGATCTAGTATTAAAAACTACCATGGTTAGATTTAGTAAAGTTTGCAAAAAGCCTTGATATACCACAATTTAATATACTATTGAAAAGATAAATGATTACACTAGTAAATTTTTGTTTATGGCAGAATGACATGGCAGTCTACGCCAAATAAATATACAGTATGTTCTATAAAAAGCGATACTTCCGGATTACCGCGCTAAGACTACTTACAATTATTTTTAGTCATGAAAAATACTTTGGTGTGAGGGGTGTACATAAAGACGCAGACGGAATGCCTTACTGTTACAATAACAGTATTTTACACACAGTGCAAGATAGTAAATTTCTGGAATTTATAGAATAAACAGTAATTGTAAATGTAAATCCCATAACGTATAGATATCGGAAAAAGTCAATGAAATTATCTGAAGCTGAAAACACAAAAAAAGGCGATTAGAACGAGAAGAGATCGACCATACATTGGCCAGGTCACTAAACATTTTCCCGATACCAATATCAAAATACAAAAGACGGATAGTTTTAAATAAGTATGAACTTAGTAGAGTCGTTAAGTAATAGAGCATATCTACTTCAAAAAAACACAGTGAAGGACAGTCATTGCAACAAGAAGATACAGCTGACCATTTAGAAACAACAACCGAAGTTGAGGATAAAGAAATTTATGATTTTGAGACTGACGAATCTGACTCTTGGCCAAAAGATGTGAACATTAAAATTATACTCTGTTTGGTTGAATTTTTTTCTACTTCATAAAAAATCTTCAAAACCAATAAAAAAAACAAAATATAGAAAATTGAAAATGTCGTAAGAAGGAACATATGAAACAGCGAAAAAATATTGGCAATCTGTTGCATAACGATTAATCTATATACGCAGTGAGTAAAAAGTAAGGACCCTCTTCCCTCAGACCCCTTATGGTTATTTTTAGAGAACAAAAATTTAACAAAAGTTTGATAACTAAATATTTGCCACAATTTCAGTTTTTCTTTGTGACGTGATACTTTCATCGATCCTTTTTTATTGGCAACTTCAATTTTTCTATTAACAATTTTGATAGCATTATTTTTCTCTTCACGAGTATAAAATAAAATATACCATAAGGTTGCACTACAAAAATTTCCAGGAAAATCGAGTTTTATCCGTGATGACCAAAATATCAAAAATAAAAGTTGTATCTGTTGAAAATGATATTGTAATTATAATAATATATTGATATTGTAATTATAATTATAAAATGATATGTAATAAATATTAACGATTTGATTTAAAATTTTGTGACGGCCAAATCTCGAAGAGTTAATACATGAATAATTATAATATAGGTCTAATACGTGAATAATTATAATAAATGTTCCTTTTAATATTCTACTGTTCTATATGGTATTTTATAACAGTTATGAGACCCAGGGTCGAACCCGGTCTACAGTTATCCGCAGAAATAATTCCCAAATGCACTTCCATTTTACAATTTACTAGTTCACGTATATAAAAAATTTAAATTGTAAAATGCCTAAATCTATACACGAAATCAATTTTTTATATTGTTTAATATTATTTGTCATGATTTTGTTTTTGCTCGCCATTTTCGTTCGAAGGCTTATGTTATTCTTAATCAATTAGTTATTTTTTATCCAATTTTTTAACTCTGCAAACTCCGAAACGAGAGAAAATTTATAAAAAGTTTATTCTCTCATTTCGACTTAGAATGTAGTCCTTCATACGTCTTTTCATTTTTGCACACCTGTTATAAAACACCCTGTATATGTATGTGCCAAAATAACCATTTTTTAAATAGGGCACCTTTAGGCACCTCTTAAGCATCAACAAACATATATATTATTAAATGGGACATTTTGGCTATAAGTTGGTGAAAAACAAAACTTCCCACCTTAATTTATTTTTTGTGACATCACCGACAATTTTATTAAATGGATCGGTATAATTTTGGTGTATTCTTGTAGATCATTTTAGGTACCATTTATCGGTGTAGATTTTTAGTATGGTTATACCATGAAATTTTTGCCAAAAATGTAAAAAACGTATTTGAGCTAGTAGGCTGTTAAATGCGAAATTCTCTAGTAATACCCTGGTAGTTCCCAGCAACGAAAATGTTGCTTGTTTATTACCCCACAAAGATGCGTTGGTGTAATTTAAGGTGAGTGGGAAAAATTCCGATATGCCAATACAGTGGCATGTTTGCAAGCAGAACGCTCTGGAGACCTCTATCACTAAATCGCCGTATTTTAAAAAAAGCCTTAACAAAACCACAATGTTCACCCGATCAAAGCATCGCGACGGCAGAAAACGGCATTGTTCACCTGACCTAACGGGACCAACCCCGTCCCACTTCCTGGTCAGGTGACCATTCAGTGAATTTTAGAAATGTGATATTCTATTCTTTACTTTCGAGAGAAATTGCCAAGTTGGTAGATCTTTATAAAAATAAATTCATTATATTCAAAATGAAAAATATTGGACAAAATTCCTCGAATAGATCGAATTCTAATTTTGAAAATACACAGTTTATCTGAAAATTAATAAAAAAATACTTCCACTTGGATTCTAGCTGTGACATCATCTTTATTTTTTTAAATAGAAATCCTAATATTTAATATTGTGAACAATAGATTTAATTTTTCTTGATGTTGTTATGTATAAATTTCGGGAAGTTACATAAGAAAAAATTAAAAAAAGTGGGACAGGCTTTTTTCCTAGTGTGAATTTGGTGTAGCTGAAGATGTCAAAAATTTATTCAACTTGCCTGATAGACCATCCATGTTCAATTGTTCTATTATTCTTATTATATTAAAGGCACTAACTTGAGAGGCCATTCCAAAATGTGGCTTTTTATTAAGTAACATTCACACTAAATTCACTAAAGACTTGTCCCACTTTTTTTGCCGTGACTGTACACGATACAACCTACGATTATACCAAATAATTCCCCTATTCAAAAGCTAAGAAATTAAGAATAACAAGGATTCCCAGCAATAGATGGATCTGGTGAAGAGCACAACAACTGGTTTATTGGTTACGCATATCATCTCCGAAACTGATCATCATTAGAATCCAAATTTTCCGCTGAGACAAGTGATTCTAATGACGTTTTTGGTTCAGTGCAACTGGTTTCAATGGAACAAGGTTTTATGACTCGAATAATGGTATTGATTTTAGTAGTGAAAAGCGTATATTTAACTCTTCTTTTTTCGGCTACTAAATTCGAAAGTACAATTTTATCGTACCCATTCATCGCGAGAAAGCGGCACTTTGTCTGTCTAGTCAGATCAAGTATTTTACCTTACTAAGTAATAATGTCAAATATCAATGAACTATCAAAATATTACTGTAACATCTTGACTTGGTTGTGCCTTGTTTCATTTGGGAATGTATACGAATGTATAAATAAGGTAAAATACAAATACAATACATTTCTCAAAAAAATATTAATCTGATAAACTGTTTTCTTTAAAGATTGATTTACGAATACCAACAGAAAAACTGTGAATGACGTAAATTATATTTACTTTCTAAAATACAAATCCACAACTTCTAAACACTTCAAGTGCAAGTAGTAGTAGTGGCCGAAAAAACATTGTATGCACCACACCAGAAAAGTGTATATCGAACTCGTCTACTTGCTCGCCTCGGGTCTCAATTTCCAAACTGGTTCGACAAAGGGCCAATATAATGCCTTGGTACATAAATAGCTATTTTCTCAATATTTTTCTTATGTAAAATGGTAAAATGTATTAACAGTTATATCCAGAAAAATTCAATCTATCGAACAAAAATAAAAAATAGTAAGTAACCTATTTAAAAAAATACGATTACGTCACAGCTACAAATTATGTGGGAGTAAAAATCTTGGAATTATGTTGAAATAAGTATTTTCAAAATTAGAAATCAACCAGTTCGAAGATTTTTTTCCAATATTTTCCATTTCGAATATACTGAATTTATTCCTTACTTTTGCTCACTCTACAGCCCGTTTATTTTTAATGTGAGTAACGAAATCTAATCACTATAGTGACTTCTTGTGTTACGAACTTTTAAGTAAGGGAATCCTTTATATTGCAAAAATGGCAACAATTATGTTATGTTGAAAAGCCGAAGTCATAAATAACAATTGTTATTGTGTAATGTAAAGTATCTTGTGAATGTGTGGTTTTGTATGCTGTCTATTCGTTTTTCACTTGGGTTGTTGATTTTCAGGGATTTACAACGTGCATGCCGTGTGAGGAATATTATTTAAACGATTTTACAGATTATACATTTTTCTATCAAAGTTCGGAAAAAAGTCAAAGTCAAGAAGCGAAAATTTTCCAAACGGACGGATTTGAGCGTGATTCTCATAAAGGTTGTACATACGAGTTCAGTTAAGTGAAAACAGGTATAATGGTATTGAAATTTCAATAAATGTCAAATTTAAATCTCTATTACCAATCCTCTAGAAAGGTAAGTAGCTATTTATGGTATAAGTGAATAAAGTAGAATTTTATCCACGAAAACAATAGTTTAGCGCAAGAGACGAAGCCAAGTGCGATAATGTTTTCGAGTGGATAAAATTGCGTTATTTACGTTTATCATACAAGATTTTTTCCAATTCGTCATAAGAATTGTAGAATTTGCTTGAAGTGTCACATTGTCAGGTGACAACGAAAATTTCAAGGATAGTGCGAATTTACCATTTTTTTTACTTTATTCACATTGTCAATGGTTATAGTGAACAAAGTGAAAATGTATACATTTTATTCACCCTTTCGATTAAAGTGTAGTTTTAACGATGATATTCAATATACATAATCAGCATTTAAATAATTCGAATTGAAAAAAAAATATTAGTGATGCTAATCGCATATTCTAACACTAGAAAAGCGACTGGGCGGAGGGGGGGGGGGGGGTGATATTTAAATGAATTATATATAGGGTGAGTTTTTTTTAATTCTTAGCATTGGGATCTCAGAAACCAGATAACATGAACATAGATATTCGGTTAAATGAGGAAAGAGTTTTAAAAGCTTATACAAGATATGCTTTTGTTTTTTTGAGTTATAATACAATTTTTTTTTAAATAGAAGTCATAGTTGGCTTTCCCATTTTTGAAAAGGACATGTTTTTCTCTTTATAACGATATAAGGTTTGCTATACTTACTTTCATAAATAAATGAGATGCAGGATTTTTCGTTGTATATTTTAATAGAATTTAGAATAGAAAAAGTATTAGAATTCTCGTAGTAAGAGGGAAAAGTTTTCCTTGGCAAACTCTGTTTTTGCTACTCTCAATAATACAAATAGTCCTGTATCGTGTTTACTTGTCAAAGTAAGTATGTAATAATTTTCTAAAGTGAATTTTCGAAGATGACTTTGTATCGCTATAAAGAGAAAAATGTGTCCTTTTTAAACATGTCTATGCCAACTATGGCTGCCATTTGACCTTTTGCCCGATCTTTTGACCCAAACTGTAACCTTTTTTCAAAAACGAAAAGCATATCTTGCAAAAACTCTTAAAACTACAACTCTTTCCTCATTTAACTGAATCTATATGTCTTATGGTTTCCGAGATCCCAATGCTTAAAATGAAAGAAAAAAACTCACCCTGTATAATATTATATTACTTTTTTTTAAGAACATGAAACATACTGTCCTCAAATTTACAAATATAAAAATACTAGGCATGTTTTTAAGTAAGTACTTTTTTGTATTTTGGCCCTGAAGCGCTGATGCAGCTATTGGCAAAATATATAAGCATATAACTTCAAAATAGCGAATAAAAGATAACCCCGAAAAAAACCTGCAATCTTTCAATGTTTTCAAAAGTCGGCACTTTTTTGAAACGTCGCGGGACGCTGGAAAAAATTCTAATAATCGGGACTCACAGTGGTCCAGATTCAAGTTCTAGGTGGACAAAAATCTATAAATCACTAAATCAACCCTAAATATTAGTAAGATAATGAGAAAAATAGTGAAAACAATCTAAGTGCAATGGGGCGATTTTTAGAGAGGGGGATGAAAATATATCTTTTCCAAAAATTCTGAAACTTCGTAAAAATATCAATATTACACTTGTGAAGTCACATTAAATAATAATAAACTTCTAAACACTAAGGGGTGGTTTTTATAAAGGGATGAAAATATATTTTTTTTAAACTCTTGATTTGGTACTGACATAAAAGTTAAGCATGTACGCCCACGCAGCTGAGCTAATATTCTCAAAATCAGCGAAAATCAGTAGATTACATCACACAAAATTTTTACTTTTTTGCATGTACTATATTATTGATATAGGTATAGATTATAACTATTTAATATAGTCTGGAAGCACAACACGTAAAATAAAGAAATATTTGAAAATATGTCAATTTATCTTGATTTTATTTCAACAAAGTTACAACCTCTTGTTTTGGTGGTCTTTTACAAGATTGCATATATTTTGATACTTGAATTGTTTCCTGTAACCATTTGCGTTGTTTGACATTAAAAAAATCGTATGTGATTTGTATTTTTTTATATTTTAATTTTTAGATTTTAATATCTTTCGATATCACGGTATCGCTAAACTTGACATGTAAGTGCTTATTACGGTCCATTATATACATCTTTAAACCATAAATAACTTTGTTTGAAGTCTGTTTGAAAAAACAACGCAAGTGGTTAGAGGAAACAATTCAAGCATCAAAATATACGAATATACAGGGTGTTAATACTAAGTTGTAACACCCGAAAATGGCAGTTAGAACTCATTGAATCAAACACTTAGTTAAATTTTTCAACTTTACAACTCTTCTTAGTTAAATTTTTTTAATTGGAGCCCAAGTTCATAGTTATTTGCGCTATTTTGTTTTTCGAAAAATCGACATTACTCCGTTATTTTAAGAAATATTTAAAAAATACAAAAACTTTCAGCATGCGCTATCGATTCTATAAAACATTTGTATTTACAATTATTTTCTATTTTATCAAATAACAAAATGGCGACCGAAGAAAAATTTCGAAACAAGATATTTTGAAAATCACTCGATTGATTTTTGAAAATAAAACATTTATGAAATCCTTGAACTATCTTATAACATTTGCTGTTTACTTTTATAGCTCCATAGCGTTTTGTCAACGAAGATTGTGAATGTTATTGACACTCCTATCCATACTTCAGACATCAGAAATTAGCAGAATATAAAAAAAAAATGTCAAAAAAATTGTTTCTAAATTTGTTTCCACAATATTTAATAATTAGGTATATTTTACTTATAATCATAAATTCTTATAATTTATGATATTTCTTTTGGCTCGTGATTTATCTATTTTACTTTTATTTTGTGATCGTATAAGGGCAGTACTTCTTCACGTTATGTTTGATATTAAATCATTATCGTGACAACTCCAACTTCTTTTAGAGGTAATGCGTGTGATAGTAACAATAATATAAATAAAATAAGACACATATTTATGGATTAAGTGTAATTTATTCACTTTAAATGATTTTGCAACAACAATTAAACATCAATTTTGAATTTAATGACTTTCTTCATTGACTGAAAAAGTATTAGTTAGTTTTGGATAAAAGATGTACTTAAAGTCAATGACTTCACACATTGCCCAATACTACGTGCTCGCAAAACTGGGTAAACTAACTAGGTTTTGATAGATACAATTATGTTAAAGACATCCTGTAAATTGTTCGTATGACTGATATTAATGAATTTGCAATATGATTATTTATTATTCGTTTATACTCATTACACAAAACAACCAATAATTTGCCACAATATTGCCGAGTTATTATGTAAATTATACCTTAATAT
This sequence comes from Othius punctulatus, assembly GCA_951805005.1. NCBI lineage: Eukaryota > Metazoa > Arthropoda > Insecta > Coleoptera > Staphylinidae > Othius > Othius punctulatus. The sequence goes on from OX638139.1 coordinate 91,654,462, forward strand.
TTTATACTTATTCCCTGGAGAACATTATCGTTTTTAGATTTCAAACGTCCCGATTTCGTTCCGCCAAAATCGGGACGTCTGGTCACCTTAGATATTCCTAAGTTACTCAGATGAAAAAAAGACACTTCACTTAAAATTAAGATTCTGTCCACGACTATCTCATAATACACTTATTATACCGTGCGATCAACAATTATTTAGATAAAAGAAGCCCTTGAGATGTTGGAAGTATGTCTGCTAGGATACAAGACGTCTATTAAAATCTGGTGGCAGCAATTCATGATAGGCCTGTATTTTTTAGGGATGCATATCCAAGTCCTTCTTCAAATTTTGGTGGCAGGTTCCATAACACTGAGTCACTCATAGTCGCCCCTTATCTAAATAATTGTTGATCGCACGGAACTTATTACCAGATAAGTACCACCAGATGGTAGTACTCATACTTATACTTATAATTAATGGATCTGGTACTACCAGATCCATTATACACTGCCTGCCGTGTATAATATTATTATACACCAGCGAAATGTCATTTGGAGTTTTGTAATTTGTAGCTTTAAAATAATTAAAATTTCGCCCTCGAACGATTTACTCCACTCGCCTAACGCTCGCTACATAAACGTCGTTCTCGTGATTAATAGCCTTCATGGTATATCAATATTATTTGTGTAATAAAACAAACTCGTTAAATTTATTTTTAGTTTTATAAGCATGTGTATTATTAAATTTTAAGTCATGTACTATTGTCTTACTTAATATTTATATAAGCAGTCGTTTTCATGGAACCGCGCATTAATAATAACAACGTTTTAGGTAAAGTTACTTATTTCCCGGTCATTTCACAGCTAGTCAAATTGATAACAGTAAACACCTCCACTCCACAAAAGCGTTCGAAATAGACATGAAAACAAAAACAGGTAATGGTATTCTCCACGTGATTAAAATAAAGTATGCGCGTATATTTAAATGATACGCATTAAGCAATCACTGAGCCGTATCATGACGCTAATTATGAATCTTCGCGTCTGTATTATAACAATGAGTTTCTAGAATTGGCGATTTTTTTGCACTCACCCACTCTATAGGAGATAAGTACCATCCACGGGAACTCGAAGATGGCCGTGAGGTTTCCGTTCAAGATCTTATCGTCCGTTTGTAGAGGCCCACAGGACTTTTGGTCAAGGAGGTCGATGTTCTTGTGTTTGGTGACATCTGGAGGTACCATTGGCGTGGGGTCGCCACCCCTGATGTTGATGGGGCCATCCGGGCAGCACACCTTTACCGCCCTCACGTCCAGACCACATTGGTACCCTACCAGGAGCTCCCTGATCTCCTGGGACAGGGGCTTGGGGGCAGAAATCAGGAGTTCGGTGATCGGCTTGCAGGTGTAAATATTGACGCAGCTGCCGACGCCGCCCCCAGGCGTCCTGCAGCCGTCGTCCTCGACGGCCCATTCTGGAAACACGATTTCTAACATACATATTAGTGATGGGCGAATAGTAACTATTCGTTACATAAGTATTCGTTACATTCAAGTATTCGAAGTAACGAGTACCAGAATATATAAATACTCGTTACTCGTTACTATTCGATTGGTCGCGAGTACCGGCCCAGCCGCACAGTCCCGCATAGTTCGAAAATCCGAACCAACGATAATACTCGTTACTCGTTACTATAGAGAACAGCCGAACCGAGTATTGCTTAACGGGTTATTTTATAAGTTTTGTTTACATTACATTTATGTTGCTGTGGTTTCGTGACTTTTTATAATGTCATCTAGAAAACGAAGTAGTTTATGGTTGCATTTTAGTGCAATTAATAGCGAAAATAAATGTTGGTTTCTCATATATATGCAATACAAAAATTTGTAGTACGAATGTAAGTTCTAATAGTAAATAATAGTGTAAGTTATAATAAATGTTCATATTTAAATAAATATTTTAATTTTATCGCTTATTCGTTGATTGCAAAGAATCCTCGTAGATCCGCTCGCAGACCCGCACATTGCGCCGGTCGGTAGTCGGTACAATACCGCACATCGTTACTAACTGGATCCGATACGCGATCGGTTCTTAGAAAATAACGAGTAACGAATACTGAGTAACGAGTATTTGTACCGAAAGGAACGATTCGCACGCTCCCAAACCCGCACACTGCGCAACTCGGTAATCGGTACAATACCGCACATCGTTACTTACTAACTAGATCCGATACGCGATCGGTTCTTACCAAGTACCGAGTAACGAATACTGAGTAACGAGTATTCGTACTGAAAGTAACGATTCGTTACAAGTATCCAAAAGTAACGATTTCGCCCATCTCTAATACATATAGACGATCCTGGGAGTGTACGGGGGATTTCGCGTGATCGACCTTCGCATGCTATCACCGCAGCGGATCACAAAGTGTGCGATGTGCTAAGTGCTGTTTCTAATGACGAATGAGTGATTTTCTTTGAGTGTGATAGCTACTTACGAGCATCTACGTGCGTGGCGAAGTGCACCAGAACCAACACAAGCACTGGCAAAGAAGACCCAGCAGTGGTCATGCTGGTCAGTTGTCTGACGACTGATCAGCGGAGCATGTGTCGTGAACCGCTTGATAATTACCGTGGCGTCATCATTAACTTGACCAGACTGAGCGGTCCTGCTCGCGGCCATCGCTTATAGATTCGCGGACTAGTCTGGCCACCGCGACATTGGGAATTCCTTGGAAGTTTGAATCGCGTTTTGTTTATCATTCCACAAAAAAAAACACGACATCCAAGATTGAACTTTATTCATAGTTCCTTGTAGAAGGTTCCATGCACTTATGCAAATTAAAATCACTATTAACTTACCATACATAATCACAGGTGCCTGCAAAATTGCTTCCATATCCTTGTTGATGAATTATGCATGCTCTGTGTAACTGAAATTATTAATTTATATCTTCATCAAACGGCAACTGTACACATGTTTATAAACGGTAATTAGAATGTAGAAGGGCGCCCAAATCAGCAAACATGCAAACACTGACAAAACTATAATGAATCACATCAGTTGGTACCAAAATTACGTGTAAGACCATATAAGATGAACAATAATTAAATATCAGCGAAATTTAGTGTTTTTACATTTCTGAATTGGCATGAATACAATAAATTTTGTAACAGATTTCTTACAGTTTACAGTTAAATTTAACAAATTCTTTTAAAGTTATAAGAATTTGAGCTATTTTTTATGGATTATTCCTGCAACTTTGTATGTTTTGCTAGCGATTGCAATTATCTATTAAAATTCCAAGTATGATCCAGTAGAAAATCAACCGTCTATTTTTGAAAGTTTTTCTCTTCTATTAAAGTTTTGACCAGAATTTAAAATAGTTTCTCAAATCAATAAAAAATCAAGTATGAAATTTACAGGTTTTATGTGAGTTTTAAATTTTTTACACGAATTCCAAATATTTTTTCAAATATTCAAAATTAGTAAAAAACTTATTGGTTTTGGCAGGTTTAAAAGTTTTGACGTTACTTATTCTGACTATTCTCCCATATTTAGAGAGAGACACAGCGAGAGAGAGAGAGACTGAAACCTTAAGGGGGTGGGGGGGTGGTAAAGTTTTTCTCAGATTGTTTACTCTGAAAACTGCAAAACTTCCAATAATTTACTGAATTTTGTATAGTTTTGAAAGTTTTTACACGAATTCATAACATTGTCTCAAAAGAAAAACTACAAATCTAGTAGGAAAATGACTTTTATACAAATCTAACAGGAAAATGACTAAATTTCTGAGTTTTGAAAGTTTTCAAAATAATTCCTAATATTTCCTTAAAGCTGTAAGAAGTCCAGTTGCGAAATTAACTTCTTTAACATTATAACATTAATTTTTCAAAATTAGTAAAAACTTATTGGTTTTTGCAGTTTTAAAAGTTTTTACGCAACTTATTCTAAATATTCTCCCATATTTAGAGAGAGACACAGTGAAAGACAGAGAGTGATGGAGGGGGAAGGGTAGTTTACTCAGATAATTTACTCTCAAAACTACAAAACTTCCAATAATTTACTGAATTTTGTACAGTTTAGAAAGTTTTTACACGAATTCCTAACATTCTCTCAAAAGAAAAACTTTACAAATCTAGCAGGAACATGACTTATATACAAATCTAGCAGGAAAATGACTAAATTTCTTAGAGTATGAAGTCCAGTGCGAAATCTACAATATTAAAAATATTGGCACACTCTCAAAGCAATTCAATAAATTGTCTACCAGATTTCTTACAGTTTGACTAAAATTTCACAGATCCTTTTAAAATTATAAGAAATTGAGATATACAGGGTGAGTTTTTTCGGATGTTTAGTATGGGGATCTCGGAAACTAGCGGAGATAGAGGAACGATTAAATATGGAAAGAATTGCAGTTTTAAGAGTCCAATTTCACGAGTTTTGAGCTTTTTGTTTTTGGAAAAATTGCATGGCTAACTAGATATCTCGAAAACATACATTTTTTGTTATTTGGTTCGGTGCCTATGAATCTGTTATTATTGAGTTTAGAAAAAATGTGTAAAGGAAAAAGTTGTACGTAATTATGTGCTTAATAATAAAATCTAACCGATTATTTTATTAACGCTATAATTTTTGAGTTCAGACCAAGTTGAGTTTTTTCTAATGAAAACCATAGTTGGCCATGACTTTATGAAACAGGCGCTTTTTCAACTATTCTAATGATATATCACTTGGTATAGTTATTTTTATAAATAATTAAAATATCGTTATTTTTTACTTTTCATTTTCGAACTATTGAAGAAGTAGGCTATGGAAACAATTGATAGATGCGCAACGCGTTAAATAATAAAATTCAAGTTAGTTATTAAAATTTTTCTTTTCATTTCGAAATTAAAAACATTATTATTTTGGTGTAAAATGTTTATTTCGTTGGAGTTACAATTTTATATAAAAGTTATTTCTGATAAAAAAAATTACATAAGTACAAAGTTATGATTAATGCATACCTTTTTAAAATAGAATTTGTTGCTTTTCTAACGGAGCGTCCATCAATATTAGCAAAAACTTGTAACTGGTAAGTACAGCTTCTCTAAGGTCATCTACTGTGACGTACGATGTTTGATACACTATCTCTTTTACCATTCACCATAAATAAAAATCTAAAACAGAGATATCGGGAGATCGGCCACCTCTATAATTGTAATATGATATATCATTAGAGTCGTTGAAAAGAAGCCTTTTATATAAAGTCATGGCCGACTATGGTTTCCATTAGAAAAAAACACAAGTTTGTGTCATAACTCAAAAATTATAGCTTAAATGAAATAATCGGTTAGACTGTATTATTAGGCATATAATTTCCTATAACTTTTTCCTTTACATATTTTTTCTAAAGTCAATAATAACAGAGCAATATGCTCCGAACAAAATAACAAAAAATATATTTTTTCGAGATATCTAGTTAGCCATGCAATTTTTCCAAAAAACAAAAAGCTAATGAAATTGAACTCGTAAAACTGCAATTATTTCCCTATTTAATCATCCCTCTATCTCCGCTAGTTTCCGAGATCCCCATACTAAACGTCCGAAAAAACTCACCCTGTATATAGTATGTCCCCAGATTGAGTTAACAAATGAGAATTTTATTTTATTTTTACTTTTAAGTAAAAATGTTATAGGAATAATAATTCCTGCTTGGTCTGAAATTACCAGTTCAGTTATTGAAACTTTCGTTAATTTATACAGGGTGTTGGCAAAATTAAAATTTATAAACCTTATTTTGACACTTATTTATTCACTATTTGCAAATATAATTATAAATTACATCTAATAACTTTTTGTGAACGGTATTCAAAATGGTGTTTCAGTAATATTACTGGAAGCAGATCTTATCGCATTTGAGATTTGGATAATAAATGCTTAAGAATCGCTTATTTGCAAAAATATTTTTTATGTTAATTATAACAAAGAAACTATCTTAAATCAAAGCCACTCGATTCTTTATAATGATAAACAAAATATTTTTGGTCTGAAGTATTGTTATGCTATAAGCTATATCATGACAAATTTATTTAATTAAAATTGAACCTTAAATTAAGAATCTGGAGCCTTTGTCTTGTATTTTTCTTGCATTTCAGTTGATTTATTGACATTTATAAGAAAACTACATTTTGCACATAATTCATATTTTGTCATCCTCTAGGGCTGACGATAAACTTTCGATTGACAATAATTTCAAGTAAATCAATTAAAGGGTTAATATCAATAACTTGATTCAAATGAAAACGTATTTGCCCTTCCATCGTTATTGAGTGACACTTTTATTACATTTTTATGACTACAATAATCTATCGACCGCCTAAGAAAAGGTTGCTGCTGTAGTCGAGTCCTCTTGTAATAATAGTGTAAATATCGTACTACGATTAGAAAAACATGCTCAGGCTAATTTTATGAAATGTATAGAGAGACTGTACTTAAAGACTTAAATATAAGAAGTAACAAAGCACCTTTGACAGTAAACAATGTCCAGTTTTATTGTTTTGTAACAATGTCTCCAATTTTAAACTGTTTTCATGGCACTCTAGTTTATATTTTTATTTCTTAAATCCAGTTAAGTGCTAATTGTAGATTTTGATTTAATTTCATATTAAAACGTTATTAAAACCACAAGTGTTGCACATCATTGTAATAGTATAGACAAGTATAACTCAAAATGAAAATAAAACTTGCAGGTCCGTATTTAAAAAAATAAACTTGATGACGGTTGCACTCACACGAAACGTCTGATTCAAAATCTAAAATTCCCATGTGGCAGATGAGTGATGTTGGTTTTATCCAAAACGGCAGAAAATAGTAGAAATCCCAAAACCTGGATATGGATCAATCAATTATGGAAATATCGAAAATCCCGAATTGTCAGCATCTATCACAGCGCGATGGCAAAATGCGCCAAAATGTTACCTGTCTCTTTAATCCGGACGGCAAATTGCGCCTGGTTCTTCTGCAACTTCCTGAATCCCTTTGGTAATTTGCGCCAAGTGGTAGGGATTAGGGCAACGCCTTCCACAGCTCAAGTTTTTTGAGTTTCGCTTTAGGCATTTTAAAAGATGTAATGTCAAACAAAACACAAGCGTAAAACGGTGGCGAACATATCGACAGCGAAGTGGGCGTGCACTCTGAAGCCTCGTTTATATTTGGAAAGTTTTTCTGGCAGAAAGTACTTACCGCCAGTAAACTTACGATGTATAAACCAGAAAAACGTCTGTCAAGAAAGAAACTAAACAAGAAAGTAAGATGTTTTTCTGGTTTACACATCGTTAGTTTACTGCCAGCAAGTACTTTCTGCCAGTATACTTTTTAAATGTAAACGAGGCTTAAACAAGAAAAACGTCTTACTTTCTTGTTTAGTTTCTTTCTTGACAGACGTTTTTCATGTTTACACATTGTAAGTTTACTGGCGGCAAGTATTTTCGGCCAGCAAACTTTCCAAATATAAACGAGGCTTAATGCCGCCAGGGTTGCCAGGATTGACTTGACGAACAGTGGCATACCCCCTGGAGCCACATCCTTAAAATTATAGATTATGTGTATCAAATTAAACAAGTAAAACTAAATAGGTTGTTAAAATTACTGAATTAGGTGACATAAATGAAAAATGGGTAAAATTAACAAAAAGGTCAAAAATAGCTAAAATAGGTAAAATTAAGTTAGGGTATATTAAAGCTTTCTTGTCAAAACGAATTTCGGTATAATCAGAACATACTTAATTTTGCTATGTAAAAAAGGTTTTTACCTAAATTCCCATCCCTAATAATTATATATCTGAAGACGAGACGTTTTCACCTACAATATGGACTGCAGCAAGTTCTAGCATGGAACGGACAACCAATGCATGCGAGTTGTTCCACTCGAGATTAAATGCCAATTTGTATGCGCCTCACCCGTCTCTGTAGATATTTCTTGATGTGTTAAATAACTTTCGGACTGATACTTATATTAAAATTAAATGTGTGCAATTGGGCATCTCTGCTCCGTTGCAGAACAAAGATGTCAGAATTAGACGAGAGCTATTACATACAAAAATTGAGGAATATGTTAATGGTCATATAAACAGAAGGCATTTCATCAAATGCATTTCCTATTTGTGTAAAGTAGAATAGTTTTTTTTTACCACCTATTTTATTTTATTTTGTAATTATTTTAATTTATAGTTTTGCGAATAAATACATTTCTTATTTTTATATTGCATTGTTTTGATTGTTTATATGTAACTCTGTGGTTTCGCAAATATATTGTAACAAAACTTTAATACATCAATTAATAATGTGTTTCAAAAAACGATAATTAATTTCCCCATTTCAAATTTAAATGATCTTCGGCGCATTTTACCGGCATGATTAACGTGTTTAAAAGTGAGCCGGCGCATTTTACGGATGTACTTAAGGCCGGCCGAACTAATGACTAGGTTTACCCAGGTATAGTTTCACGCATTTTACCACTGCCCCTATCACAGGCATCGATGAAGAATTAATTCATCGTTTTACAGACATACTACAAACAATTTCTTGTGGATATGCAATAAATGTAGATTCATTTCGAAAATACACCGAAGATACTGCCAATAAATATATAGATCTGTAAATCGATCTGAAAATTTTGGCGATTGGATAATATGACGGATCTATTGAATATTTTATTTAAAAATAATAGATCTGGAGCATACAATAATAGAACGCCAACAATAATCGATAGTCAACTGTGTAATGATAATTCAGATGACGATGATTAGTTGTGAAAGTTAGAATATGTCTAACTACATATTTTTATTTATTGTATATTTTTATAAATAATACATGTATTTGTTAACATTACCAGTTGGGCTGGGATAGTTATGTTTTTACATTAACAACAATTTTGTGAAATTTTGTGAATTTTTCAAGTCTCAAAACACATTTTAACACGTATGTCATATATTATATGTTTGTTAAAACACAGCTTTTTCTAGATAATGTTTACATTGAGGATATAGGGATTATCATTTAATTACCCGAAAGAGTAATTAGGGATTAATTTGTTAGGTATTAGGTATTAATTAATGTTATTAGGTCCTAGTTAACAGTGTTAGGTATTAATTAGTGCCATTAGGTATTAAGTAAAGGACTATTTGGGAATACAAAACTCTGTATTGTTGTATTGTTTATTATAAGAAATTTGATTTACCAATCAGGTTTATAGTAACATAAAATGTTCATATATTTTGTCATAACATAAATGCGTGTTTTTCGTACATGTATTATTATCAAAAAATGTTGTTTGGGAATATTTCCAGCTTTTTAGAGCATAAATTAATTCATATTTTTCATATTTTTTAAGTTATAACTATCCATTGCCTAATTTTAAGTAATTGATATGTTTTGTAGTATATATTAAACAACAAAATGTTATTATTTTGAAACTAAACCTCATTTGGGTTTTGGCCGCCTAGATTAGAACGTGGTCCTACGTGTCTGGACCGATTAATGACTTTATTGCGTACTGTATAACTTTCTTTGTACACCATATTAGGGGCAATGTATCAACCCTAGGCCAGTACTGAATATTTCAAAAATTCGATACCATTTCCCTTTGCACGGATATTTGTAAAAGTACAGGGGGTAACGTCCCGTTAAACTCAACTTAACATTTATACAAAAAAAAACATGCATTGATTGCTGAGATTGATTCCATGCGCAGCGCACTTTTAACTTTCTATTAATTGCCATACGTAGATGGGAATTCCCCTATCTTGCAACTATTACATTTCACCTAATTACATTAATACTATAACTTAATAACTGTTTTTCCCTATCCTGGAATATAATTTCACGATAACATTACATATGTGGCAGAGGATATAGGAAAATAGAATGCGGAATAGGGTTTTGAGATAATATTAATCTAAAGCTATGGACGAGTTTCAAATTAACTTGTGAAACAAATTACATGCATTTTTCTCAAAACTAATTAATTTTAGTTATCAAGTTAAAGTTTTGCGACGGAAAGTTGTGAAAGTTTCTAATTAATTAAAGAATATGTTCGTCAAATAAGACGAACTGTTATATCTACAATAATGTAATATTTATCTTATTACAGAATGTTGTCATACGTCATAACTAATCTCTTAACTAATATCTTTAACGGAGCTATTTGTTAACGGGTCAATTTGTGCAGATATGGAATGGTTTTGACCTATTGTAAATATTTATAAATTCGTATATAGTTTAAGGTTGATTCGTTTCATTTTAAATGTTTAAATATCATTGACCTCTGTGGCCAAAGTGCATTGCACTGTTTGTACCCTGAATAGCAATTAGTTTATCTTCTTTGGGCAACAATATAAATGTGTACTGACTACATTTTAATGTGACAATGGGCAAATTAGAAAGTAAAGTAACAATTGATCGCAAAACGGCAACTATAATGAATACATTTTAAACAATCAGTGATAATTTTCTGAAACAGTATTTTATCTTGTTGTGGTGTAGGTTTTCATATCATTCTGCGAGCACCGAAATGTTTACTTTGATTCAAAACAAGATTCATAAATAAAAAATAAAAAAATAACTCGAAACAAAAATAAAACACATACAAACATAAAAATCCACACTGACAGACCACACAACACAAATCGTAAATTTTCATTAATACATCTGATTTCTTAATATACGGGACAAACGCTAACAACAACATACAACATAACAAACCTAAATAAATGAAAAGATGGCTTAAATTTTAAACAAAGCCGACACTAGTTAGGAAGAACAACTTATTTTAATGAATAAAGGACAAAAACAAAGACATAATTAATATTTTATACAAATGCCAGTAAGTACTCCAAAACCCTAATACATATAATTTATATAACTGGTAATTATGGATATAACTCTCACGAAAAAAATAAAATAATAGTTGTATTCGTAGATATTTTAATTTGCTTTGATTTTCACATCATTCTGCTAGCACCAAAATGTTTACGTTAATTTTAAAACACGATCCATAGTTTTAAAACATAAAAATAACTTGAAACAAAAATAAAACAATGGTTGTATTCGTAGATATTTTAATTTGCTTAATATTATTCCATCTGTTCAATAAAATGTGTATTGGTTACACACTCGTAAATGTCACTCTAATCTGCCTGTATACTGCATTCACCTTTTAAGATGACTTTTCAAGCTACAAGCTAAAGTGACACGGGAGAGGGTATAGTATTTCACATTATAAACCAAATGAACGGGTTTTTACAGGCGATACAACGAAATGATTGGCGATCCGCAGGCGAGCCTGTTACCGGGTAGATCCAATATGAACCATTACCGTACATTACCGGCGTATAATGTACAATATTTGTTAAATGCTGGAAAACTATAAAATTATGATAATCATAGTACATTATTTTACGTGGAGAAGTGAGACCTATCATGGCGCGCCTGAGTTTGCGCGCCGAACGAAGTGAGGCGCGTAATAGAAGGCAAGCCATGAAAAGTCACTTCGCCTCCAAGTGAAATATATAATTTTTTCTTTAAACGTACCGCAAAATACAAAAACTCGTAATTTTGGTATATAATTTTTACAAATAAATTTAATATCAAAGAATGCATTGTATGGGTTTCTCTGTTTTCTTGACCGAAACTATTTCAGCATTTGACAGTGACAGTGATAATTTTTGTTGAAGAAACCATTTATAGATTTAATCTATTGTTAGTGAAAGCAGTATATCTACCAGAAAATAGGAAAATAATTGCAAAACACTGATATATTTAATTGTTATATGATGAAATTTATAGTATTGCTTCAAGTTGTTTATTTAATGTTGCCATGACAACACTTTCCCTTCCGCCAACTGGAAAAGGAAAAGTAAAACTTCCTCTGGCGGAAATGTGATATTTTTCCACAGTCAACTGAGTTAAATAATGACATAATTTTTTGACGTTTGAAGGAAAAATTACAGTAATCGTAACAAAAAAATATCACCTGTCAGTGTTAAGAATTTTATAAACACAATTTAACAATTTCAATCATAATTGCAGGTTATGTGCACAATTTACAATATGTATTAATAATTTAATATAATTAAATGAATTATAATACATACTACAGAAATGACATGGGAAAGTGTAAATTTGACACAGGAGAGGTAAAATCTTCACACTCTCCCGAAGTCATCTTATCAGGTTAGTCCTCAGGATGTTTTTTTTCCTTCTCCTGGGTAGGTTTCCTAAAGGCCCTCAGCACTTTGGCTCTCAGGCTGGTTAGAATGACATTTACTAACTACTGTGTAACAAACAATAGTATTTTACAGAATAAGCCGGGTAATAGGGTTTTTACTGGGGATACAAGTAAATGACTGGCGAGCCGCAGGCGAGTCACTTTTACAAGCTTGTAGCTTGTAAAAGTCATCTTATCAGGTTCGTTCTCAGGCTGGTTAGAATTACATTTACTACTGTGTAACAAACAATAGTATTTTATTTATCACTACAATTGTAGTGCTTTGTAGAGGGAAAGCGTAAAGATTTTACAGTCTCCCATGTCCTTTTTTATACGAATTTATTTCATTTAACTTTCACTTATTATTATTTGGTATTTCTTGTTCCAACTTTGCCGTCGTTCGCTTTAAACGTAATAGTGCAATTGTGATTGAAATTTGGTATAATGTTTATAAAAAAATTGCCACTAATTGACGATATTATTTATTGTAAAGATTACTGTCATTTAATTTATCATAATTTAACTGCTTACAAGTGTTTAATAAATAAAATATTGTAAATTGTATGCCGGGTAATGGTTTTCACCATTAAGGGATTTAAAGGGATTTTAGGGATTTAAAATATTCTCTTTATTTTTTAGAAACATGATATTATTTATTTTCGTCATGGATACAATCTATGAAAAGCAACTCATATCTCCCTAGGGAGATGTCAATTTTTTTCACTCTCAATCACATTTTTTTTTCTCCTTCAACCTTATGACCACTTGACAAATAGATCGTATAATTGACAAATTTTCCATTCAAGACGGTACTTGAAGATGAGCAATTTTGCGTCTGCTCATGGCCACCACTGCCACTAGCAGATGCCGACGATCTTACTTTTTCAGTCTCTTCCAGTCCAGCAATCACGCGTGAAATTTTATCTTGGATGCCATGCTGTCTGCCAAGTAGCCTTCCGCTACTGTAGAGCTTTTCCATCCACCCAGACGCTTCAGATTGGTCATACTTACTCCTCCATCTGCTGCCAAAGTTGCAGATGTTCGTCTTAAACAGTGACCTGTGAAAGATTTCGGATTCGGCAAACCCAAGTAGACAGCAATTTTTGACGGAATGCTGCCAAATGTGTTTTTCCCAACAGGTTGCACTGTACATTTTCTGTTTCTGTATGATAAAAAAAACCTTGAGACTCCTGCAGGACACAAACACATGTATTCTCTGATAAGCGACAACGCATTCAGTCTCTCCTCTTCAACTATAGTGAAGGATCTCTTTGCCAATGTTTTAGTGTCCGGAATCTGCATCACAATTACTGAACCCCTGTCACTGATGTCTCCAATTTGCATTTTGACCAATTCGTCAGTTCTGCAAGCGCCAAACATACCCATAATTACTACCACTTTAAACATCAAATTAGTGTCATTCGGTGCATCTCGTAAAAACATATCAACCTGTTCACGCGTCAAGACCTCAGCCTTCTTGGGTTCATATCCTTTGTTTTTTCTTTTAAGGAATGTTTCCAATTCGTGGTAATTTGAAATATCAATGCCATCTCTCAATAATAACATAGATTTAATCATCGAAAGCTTGCTCCACAACGTATTCGGACTAATCGAATTTGATAAATCTTGAAAATATGCCAACATTACAGTTAAACTTATAACTGTGACATCATTTTTTAACATCCACTCATGCAATCGATCATATACTTTTGCGTATAAATGTTCCGACTTTTGGGGTACCAATAATTCACGGGCTTTTTTGGCTTTTTCATTTACATTTTGAGGAATAATACCTTCTGCCATTTTTATTATGACTTTTATATACTGTCAAACAACTCATAGCAACCTCGGAAATAAACATTGTGGATCGATATAATACCTAAAATTTTTACCAATATGTTTCTAAAAAATAAAATATTGTATGCACCACGGGAGATATGGATGTTTTTTACCCTCGGTTGACTTACAAACCTCGGGCCGAAGGCCCTCGGTTTGTAATCCTGTCAACCTCAGGAAAAAAACATCCATATCTCCCTTAATGCACAAAAATCTATTACTCGGCTTATTATAATGTAATAGCTATTAATTTAACATACCTAGGAATGTTATGAATGTAATAACAACCGTAGATGTCAATATGAAATACGAACATTAGCAAGGATTTTAAGACATCTAAAGCCCTTATTTTCTTGAACAAAAATATTGTACAAGAATATATTCTGAAAAATATTTTATCTGAGAAATATATTGGTTTTACACGATAACCCTGTATAGCTGTTTTTCGTCTTTGTCAATTTCAGCGAAGAAAAGAATGTTGATTTGCAATTGTTCAGGTATTGTTTCTATATCAATTGAGGCGTTTATTTTAAAAAGTGCACATGTCCAAAAATCAGTTTTGTGGGAAATTTAAAAAAAGTTACAGTGGAACTTATACTTAAAGAACTGGGAAAATAAATCAGGCTTTTCTGTTGTATTTATTTCAACTTATTTAAAAATAAAAATGATTTTAAATAAAAACTACGAAACAAGAGAAATGACAGGGGAAAAGTTGGAATGTAACAGTCAAATGAAAAAAAAAAGTCTGTTACACGCGACTTGTATTGTTTTTCGAGAAAACTGGTTTGTTAGTGCATAGACATTGGTCTTGAGAGCCTTCACTGTTAATAACTCGATTTGTGCATTTTTGGACTTGTGTTTTTAAAATAAACGCCTCAATTGCAAATAGACCAATAAATATGCTAATTAGGTCTTCTTTTACAATAAAATCAGAAAAAAATTCTTTGAATTCTGAAGCCAAGTTTTCTATTACATCTGCGTTTTTATGACACATCATTGATCTGCCTTGTAGGTTAGCAAATGTACTAAATTATTTTATATTTTTTCTTTGTCATCATCATTTCAATGCCTACTACAAGAAAATGTTCGAAATGTATTAACAAACTTTTTTTCTGAATAAAAACATGAGAAATCATACTGTAATATAAATCGTTGAATTCGTAATATTAAATGCTATTTAATAAAGGGTGTACTTTATTTATGGGCCATATAAAAATATAAAGTTGATGATAATTTCTTCGAAACGAAACGTGGTACTGAAAATTTATAAAGCTCTCTAGTAGAGCTAAAAAGAAAATCAATGAGAACGTGCCTTTTGTTTTTTTATACCTTTTCAAATAACTTTAGCAAAACATAAAAACGATATCGCAAAATTTTGGATTTAGAAAATTCGAACATCTTGAACTGACCCTGTATTTAATCGGCACATATATAATATTTTACGACCATTTAGCCAGATTGCAGAATTACATAGCTAAGTTCATCCACACATAAATTAATTTACATATCCGTTACGACTATTAATTATTTTTAATGCATTACATAACTTCTTATGATTTTGTATTATTTATTTTGCTTCTATACAGGGTCTTGCAAATATAGTGGACAAGCTCAACAGCACACCACTCGGAAATGCCAACTGTCTCTAAAAATACTAAAAAAAATCCTCGGGCTTTATTTAAAAAAAAATGATAGTCAAAGATATAACATTACAGTAAGTTAAGAAAAGCATTTCGAAAATTCGAACATCTTGAACTGACCCTGTATTTAATCGGCACATATATGACATTTTACGACCATTTAGCCAGATTGCAGAATTACATAGCTAAGTTCATCCACACATAAATTAATTTGCATATCCGTTACGACTAGGTTGGAAAATGTGTGATGAAACGGGAGTCTGCAGTAAACCCAACAATATCCAGTTATGTAAGGTAAATTTATTTATTTCTATTTAAACGAATGAATATATTTATTTTAAAATTTGATTCCATAGAAAATAATTAATTTTTATCATTTCTTGATAATGCAATGCAACCTGCAAAAATCAAGAGGACTATAATTTCATTCGTGACAGTATAGATTAATACACTAAAAAGTGTTACAATATATTAATATATTTTGTTAAGTAAAAAAAAAAATCTATCACTCACAACAAATACGATTGAATCAACTTTCGTTGCCAAAATACATTAAAACAACTGAAACATCTAAAGTCAAACTTGTAAAAATCACGTTCTCACCATTTGTGCACATAGATTAAATTATGACATACATACATACGAGCCATTGTTTAACTTCCAAGAAATTTACATTAGTACAATTTAATCATTTTGCATTTAAAATACATTTAAAAACTACAGCTATACTATGTTATCGAATAGATAATCGGAAATTCGGATTCTATACATATATTACAATCCTATAAGTTTTATAATAACAAATTCACCTAGATTATTATATTTTAGAAAATATAACATATAAATAAAACAGGAGTTAACTTGACTCTCCGTTGATCAAATGCTACTCGGCACGAAGATACGATACAAAAATATTTAATATCAAGTTTAAAAAAAAATCGATTCCACGACTGAGTTATCGTGCCAACTAAATTCAAGGCACACATGCATATTCTCATTCTCTCCATAGACACATGCAGGCATTTTATGTAAATATTCTTTTTGTGTTAAACGGACATCTGAAAAAAAATGTTTACATGATTTCAATAATTATGATAAAGTAAAACAAATGTACGTAAATTATATAGGTGATTAGACAATTATCTAATTAGGACAGATTATATCTTCCTAATTACGAAGATACTAATTATCTTCTTAATTATAGGAAAGATAATTAGGAATCTATATATCCCATATTTATATCTTCATATTTTCTAATTGATGTTTATTGATTTTGCATGATACGTCTAATGATTTCGTACAAAATTGAATAACCCCACACAGATCCAGAATTATTGTATGCAATTTTGACCGTAGAAACTATTATCAACTGCACTTGACACAAACTAATATTTTACTATATTTATTACCATATTAGTTAACTTGTGTGTGCTGTTTAAACGTAGCAAAATCAATTACTTGTGCAACAGTAAAATGGTAGCTCTACTCTACTTTGCTGTTATTGTTCTCTATTTAACTTCTAACGTGTTTTGTAGTATATTATCGTCAAATAATGGTGAGGATTATAAATCATTTATGAAAATCTAAATGTACGGTAATTGCTTAATCTAAACGTGGTTTTGTGTTTTCAGTATTTGCACAAACGCCTAGTTTAGAAGGTAAGAATTATAAACAATAATATAAATTGCACTGAAATTTATAATTTTAATGGTTCGCATTTTTATTTAACAAAATACAAAGCTTGGACGATCGAAATCACTTTTTAGTAAAAAACCTGCCTACAATTATAATTTTTATTGAATTATAAATTATTCACCAATAAAATATTAATTTTGTTCTTCCTAAAATAATGATATTTAACACTACCTAAATGCTATAAGGGAAGTTGTGACTCAAACGTTTAAATGTAGTTCGATTATCGTTAAATTTAATGCTAAAATTGTTTTATTTTATAAATAATTTCTAAAAAAAAATTTAATATTTTAAAATACATGTACAGACATATCCGTTTCTATAAAATTGATCAAAATAACCGTCCAATGGTTTTATTTAATTATTAACTTTTTATACTATACAGTATGTCCCCGGATTGAGTTTACAAAAGGGAATTTATTTTTATTTTTACTTTTAAGTAAAAATGTTATAAGAATTATAATTCCTGCTTGGTCTGAAACTACAAGTTCAGTTATTGAAACTTTGATTTAATTATACAGGGTGTTGATATAATAAAAAAAATTAAATCTTATTTTGATACTTATTTTATTACTATTTGCCAAAGAAACTTAAAATTACATTTAACAACATTAAAGAAAAATAAAATCATTCAAACATTCCCCCAAATGCAGAACATGATACTGAAAATTTTAAAATCGCGTACAAGAGGCATTTCCATCAATAACTGATTTATTTATACAGGGTATTGGCAAAATCAAAATTTTTAAATCTTACTTTGACACTTATTTATTTACTATTTGCAAAAATAATTTAAAATTACATCTAACAACATTATAGAAAAATATAATCATTCAAACAATCCCCCAAATGCAGAAAATAATACTAAAAATTTAAAACATCGCCTACGAGAATCACCTGCATCGATAACTATTGAAGAAATACAAAACAGTTTTCAGGAGTTCCACACTAGGCTTGAACTGTGTGAAGAAAATGGTGGAGGATTGTTTAAATTATGTTATTTTTAATGTGTCACAATTAGATTGAATTTATTTTTATTTAGCCAACACCCTATATAAATAAATCAATGTTTTAATTACTGAAATGGTGGTTTCAGACCAAGCAGGAATTTTAATTCCTATAACATATTTACTGAAAAGTAATAATTAAAAAAAAAACCTGTTGTAACCTCAATCCGGGGACATACTGTATATAATGTAATTATTAATATGAATTAAATGTAAAGAAAGGGAAAAAATATTTGTCTTATGGTAAGGGGCATTTGAAGTAATAAATGAAAACATCAAGTTGCTATTCTACTTTTGTTTATATTTGAATTATACAGGGATGGCGCTTAAAAGATGTAGTTCGTTCGATTGAGCCTAAAAACATTTTTATTTTAATATTTTAAAGGTGTATTAGATGCTCTGAAAATATTAACTGAGAGCAGAAACAATTTTGGTCCGAAACTAATTAATTTATTTTTAATTATTTCAAAACTAGTTATGTGTGACTTGGGTTGTTTCTGAAATATGTGATTCAATTAGGCCCAGTTGTACAATAGTGGATTATCTCTGACCATGGTTCAGTTACCTTGGATACAATTATTGACACAATGGTATCCATAGAAACTGAACCACGATCAAAGATCATCCGAGATGGTACAACTGGGCCTTAGAGAATCATTAAATAATATTTTTTTTAAATCCATATAGGATTCTTGGGTCCTATTTAGTGTCAATTTAGTTAGTGTTAATTTTTCCCGAAATATATCTTTTCATGGCATATTCTAAAAAAAAGGAAAAACCGGAAATTTCTTCAAATAATTAATCGCTTTCACAAAAATGTTATTTTACATACACATTTCAACCCCGAAAGGTATACGTTAATCAATTTAAAGCTTGCAAACTATTTTTAATGCATTATATAATTTCTGATGTTTTTGTATTATTTATTTTGCTTCTATACAGGGTCTCGCAAAAATAGTGGACAAGCTCAACAGGACGCCACTCGGAGATGCCAACTGTCTCTTAAAAATTCTAAAGAAATTCCTCGGGCTTTATTAAAAAAAAAAAAAACTGATAGTCAAAGATATAACATTACAGCAAGTTAAGAAGGGCTTTTAGAAGGAATGAAATAAAAATCAGGCGTTAAGTTGTTTTAGTATATATATTTTTTAAATAATCTTGTTGGATATTTTATTTTGTAATAGCGAGTTAAAATATTTCACAATGAAAATTGTACAAAAATCAACGTGACAACAATCTACTGCACATTTAATATACTGATAATAAAGTCGTCTATGATTTATGTTTTCTGAAAGTTTAATATTTTTTATTTTTTTTATTTATTTAAAAAATATCAGTACTTTCTAAGGACTCAGTTGTCATCCCTGAGTGACGTGCTGTTGAGCTTATCCACTATTTTTGGGACATCCTGTATAATTTACCTCTGGCATATTTCTGTAATTGCACGTAATGAATTGACCAATTAACAATTTTAGATTTACTCAAATCTGAGAACTGTACGACTCCAGATGGAGACCCAGGCGTATGTAGGAACATATACATGTGCAAACCAATCACAGATTTTTTGGAGCTAACGAACAAAGATCACAGCAAAGATTACATCGATCGCTTGAAATCTTTCGAGTGTGGCACAGACATGGGCACTATGAAAGTCTGCTGCCCTAAACACAACGTACCGAAACATTTTGGGAATGAAATTAATTTATACCCACCAGACGTCAGTTTCCATAAGAACCTAGATTTGATTCCAGTTTTTACCTGCGGTATCTCTGGTGCCTCTGACTGTGCGAAGACGGATAATGTATCGGCAGTGCTCGAGTTTCCTTGGATGGCGTTGTTATCGTATAACACAAGTAATAATATATATATAAACAATCTTTATTAGGCTATCGACCCCATGGGGTCTTTCCGCCTAAGTAATAATATAATCCTGATTTTAATAGTTCCCCACAAGCAAATATCTTATTTATTTTGTGGTAGGTTGCAATCAGAGTTTCAAGTGTGGAGGGACAATAATCAATGAGAGGTACATCCTTACAGCTGCGCATTGCTTAACTAATCTGAAGTCAAAAACTCTGTAAGTATTCTGCGAAACCATTTTGGATTTAATATTTATTATAATTTGGAACATAAAATCGTATAACACAAAATAGAGCCTATTTAATACATGTTTAATAGTTTTCAATGTTTATTTTAAGGTAGGTAATCAATCTGTATTCTCCAGTAGGTAGATTTTTTTATAATAAATAGTAACATAATAGTTTTCAAGGTTTATTTTAACGTAGGTAATCAATTTTTATTTCCAGTAGGTATATTGAAAGGTAACTTTCAAATTTTCAAACAGTGTTTTTTTTCAAAACTCTAAAAGTCTAGAAGTTGAAACCAATTATTTTGATACAAAATTAATAAATATTGATTCAATAATCAATCTACGTTCATCATTATATGTAAAGTAACATAATCAATATTGATTCATTTATACAGTGTGGTCCACCTATCCTCGCTCGGACCATTGCTGCTAGACTAATGAAAATTGAGGACAAAAATCTCATTGAAAGTATATGGACACTTGATGTTCTACTTATTAAAATTATTTTCGAGTGTACAGAGAGTACCATAAATCAGGGACACAAAATTTGGTCTCTTTTTAAAATGAATCACCCTGCATATTACTTCATTTTTAGAATCTGCTTTATGTGGGCTTCATAAATCATTTTTATTTTTTGGTTCAGATGCAACGTTGCCAAGTTATTCACATTTAAATCAAATTTAACTAAAAATCTTGAACGTGGAAAAATATTCAACAATGCCTTATTATAAGACATTAATAAAATAATCTGAATATGCAAGTACTCGAGCAATGTGCCAAATCATACACAATATTTTGAGTCATGCAGAATACACAGGGTGTTCTGAAACAACGATATAATTTTGCTATTTTCAAATGGCTAAAACTCATTTTTTTCAAATGGACAGCCAGTATATAGCTTCATATTCAGAGTGCTCATCTAATGAGCTATTCAATGGTAGTATATAGACTATAATCTAATAATACTTGTTAATAGGTAAATAACGATATGTTTTAGCCATTTGAAAATACGTATAAATTTACGTATAAATGAAAACGATTTGCTCAATTTTAAATTGACAATTATAGTTGTATGAGGTCCTACCTCTGATTCTGACTAAAATTAGTGCATCTACAGATTTATCTATCTACTATAAAAATCACCAAGCCACTACTATACCAACCCAACCATCTAGAAGTATACCAATCTGCATACCTCTTTACATGTCTACCTAGTCATCTTTATATATCTATACATCTATTTATAATAGCTATAAGTATCCGTACCTGACTAGCTATGTATCTACTTGTATGTCTATATATCCATCTATCTACATAATTTCTATATATTTATAACTATTTATCTATACATGTACATATTTAGTATTGGCGTACGACTGGGAGAGTATGACTTAAGCCAGGATAAGGATTGCCAGACGAGTCCATGTGGGAAAACAGTTTGCTCTGAGCCTGTCCAGGACTATGAAATAGATGAGGTCATATATCACCCAGATTTTAATTCCAAGAAGTACATCCACGATCTTGGTCTTGTGAGGCTTAAGACGAAGATAAATTTCGATTGTGGTACGTTTAGTTCTGAATATGCATTTCGCTTACTTAAGCTTTTGTTTTTAGCCAACGTAAAGCCCATATGTCTTCCGATTTTCGACACTCAGAGGAAAATACCGAAAAACGTAGAAGTGACTGGCTGGGGGCGTTTAAAGAATAGTAAGTTTTTTGGGATTGTCAGAGTTCTGTGCTCAGATGGCTTTACAGAAATTAGTTGAAAATTGCAAAGTAGATTTTTTACAAAGATGGAATTTCATAGTTTTGGTGTGAAAGCTTACTTAGACATATACAAAAAAAATGATTCATTATCATTAATCATAATCAAGATTTCTTGGTTATGAAAAGTTACGAGACAAATTAAAATCCATAATATGGGTATAATCAATAATTGGCTTCATAAAAAGTATAATCAGCATCAGAGTTAGAAGACTTCACAGAAAATTTCTCATTGTTAGCTTGTTACTTTGAAATACTTATATAATTTTATAATGAAAGCAAAAATGCCTTCAGTGTTAAAATTTATCCCAAAAACCGGAAATTCCGTAATAAGGATGAGATTGCTTCAGAGAAAATACGAATCCCAAATATATTTAAACAATTAAAAAAAAAATCAGAAAATATCTATTGTTTTAAAGCAGAATATTTTTTTAAACTATATCTTACTACCAACTATTTCTTATTACCAAATTAAAATTTATCGTAGATCCTGAATTTCAGAATGATGTTTATAAAAATCCTAAATGTTATCTAGTTCAAGCATTTAAATGAAGCATTTTAAAATATCAAGTATTTCAAATATATTATTATATTCAAATATATTTGGTAGTTATATCCAGAGTGCATGCCAAATACGCAAGATATTTTTACGAGTGCACGAAGTGCATGAGCAAAAACATTAAGGATGGCATGCAAGAGGGATATAAGGACAATTTCCGACAAAAAATAATTTTCGCTACATGCGAAGTAGGAATTTCACGATATAAATAATAAATTACCAAAAATAATTACTTATGTCAATGGAGCCAGTACTTATAGCAATTGCACTTTCTATTATATAAGTATAACTATTATTGTTCAAATACGAATTGTAACTTAAATCAATAAATATATTTTGATAATTAATAGCCCGAATGTTTTTAAAATATCAAAAATATCCACTTAATGCACCATGAAAATACCCTGGTATTTTCATGGTGCATCAAATTCTCGGTGGTATTCGTTCGTTACTATGTGATTTCTGGAATACGCATTTATGATTGGTTGCAAATATATTATTATTAAATATTCAAATATATTTCAAATATCAAGAAATCAAGTATTTTAAAATGCTTATCAAGCATTTTAAAATGATGTATAAAGTTTTTTGAACATTTTGGTATTATAGCCGTATAATAAATTATGTTCGGTTATTTATTTTTGCTTTAGAAAAAAAGAGTAATGTGATGCTGAAAACCAAGATGGACATTATGGACTCTGCCATGTGCAAAATAATGTATCAGAAGTACAACGTCCCCATAACCTACCTTCAATTATGTGCTGGCGAAGATACTGATTCCTGTCGTGGAGGAAGTGGAGGTCCTCTCCAGAGTACTTGCAATTTTTGGGGAGCCACCAGATATGTGCAGCATGCAATAGTTTCCTTTGGCCCGACTGATTGTTCCAAGAAGGGACAGCCTGGAGTCTACACCAAAGTCGTCTATTACTTAGATTGGATCCTAAATAATATAAAACCTTGATTACATTTTTAGCTAAAAATTGTACTGAAAAATAAATATATTGGAGAAATTGTCATTGCATTTTCAAATAATCAGAGGTACATGATTTATCATGAGATTTGAATATACGTAATAATATCCCAAGGGCACAATCTCCCTTAAACATAATTTTAACGGTTGTTATATAATCAATCACTAAATTTTCAAGTACTGATGCTTCAGGAGTACAATTTATTAGATATAGATATAAATTGTATACAAACGATTGTTAAATATTTAAATATTTCTTTATGTCCTCTCCTAGGTGTATAATTCCACTGTCCAAAGACAGTGCCACATTTTAAGTGTACTGCCCAGTGGTTACCGTCCCCCTTCCGGTCTTTTGACAGTCTTTTGGCACTCATAACAGCGGGAAAAAAGGATAGTAAACACGGAGTTACAAAGCAAAAGGGAAAGAAGCTCTTCCGTAACAGGACTAACAGAATGAAATGAGGAAAAAAAGAAAAGAGAGGAGACACCCCAAAAAAATAAAACAGAGTAATCAAAAAGTAAAAGAAAGAAGAAGCAGACAAAAGAGTACGTAAAAGTCGCCAGTAAAAAGTCAAAGGGAACTAAGCTATTCCGTAACAGGGCTGACAGAAAGAACTGATGAAAAAAAGAAAAGGGAGGAGTTACCCCCAAAAACTAAAACAGAGGAATCAAAAAGTAAAAGAAAGAAGGGACCGACAAAAGAGTATGTAAAAGTCGCTAGAAAATAGTAGAAAATGACGAAGGATCTGCTTAAACAAATAGTAGCAGATAATAATAATAATAATTCTTTATTGGTGTTTGAAACATAGAGTTATACACAGGTCAGATACAAAAATATACTAAGAATACAAATACAGGAGAGATAAATATAAAATAGTGATAGGACGATACAGCGTGATACAATAGAATTAAAATTACGAAATCTGGTCACTGCGCATGTCAGGCAGGTAGTTTCCCCCAGGAATAATAGGCTTTACTAATTAGCATAGCCTTTAATTTTGCTTTGAAAGATTTAGCATCAAGGTCTCTTATACTGTCTGGCAGTGCATTAAAAAAATTACACGCATAGAACCCTGTGCTGTTTTGAGTTCGGGAAACTTTGTTACTCTCAGGACATATGTTGTTTTTGTGTTTCTTTCTGATGTAAAAAACACTGCTTAAATTCACAACAGAAAGTACAACCATAAAACAGGAGATAAAACTGGCATCCAACAGTTAAATTTTGCCACGAATATTCTAAATTCTAACGGTTCCCTAGAATTCGTTAAAGCAAATGATCAAAACTTGGATCAATGGCAGACGCAGAAGAACACGGACAACAATTTAGCCTAAAGCCCACGACAAAAGAGATGGTTACACAAATGAAAAAAACCTGAAATAATACCGAGCAGGAAAGGCAAGCACTTATAGCTAAAATAGAAAATAGTTTACATTCGACATAGAGGACGATAGCATAGACGAACTGGTACAAATAAAGTGGCCAGAAGAAGCCTACGAGACTAGCAAGATGTAACGGTCCAAAAATAGCGTTGGCAGAAAGCGGCATTTTAATAATTAACGGACGTATGGACCTGCACGGTAGGCAACCATGCTTGCATTTTTTTTTGTTGTGGTGACGCGTCTCCCCGGTGAGCGATTTTTAAATTCACCGGCGGAAGCGCCGCCACGAGGCAGAACTAAATTGACTCGTGCCCAAGATAGATCGTGCCAGAAGAACCGTTGCAGATAAGGTATATCACCATCCGTTTTACGGTAATAATCAACGGTTCTCAGCTAACCACCCTTGAGGGGGATTGAGGCATCGACTAGAGGGCAGAGAACACGCTCATAACACCGGAGTAAGTAGTTATTCCTCCTCCTCTTCGTGAAGCCACGTGTCCGGCCATTTTGATTAAGGCCATGTGTTTTGTAGGCGTTTGGCGACGGGCTAAACAGCTCGGCCAGAACCATTCTTGGCTGTAAGCCGCGGACCTAGCCCAGACACCGTCGACGGAAACCGCCGACATCCCGGGGCTGAACCCAGCCAACGGCGAGACCATCCGGAACTCAGGTCAGATATAAATTCCAGATAATATAATTCTTTTTGTGTGCTCGATTGAGCCATTTTTGCTGATTATTGTTTTGTGTGTAAATTGCGTCGACGTGTTTCGTATCGTACGTGTTTTGCGCTAGTGTACGAGAAAGGTCGCTCCCTCTGCCCTTTCAATCGCGCGATTAGGAGCTTGTTTTATTCGGCCGAATAGAGTAAACCCTGCGCGAAAGGGTGGCGCTCAGAGGTATTTGTTTTCAGGAGCGCAGGACACGGTGTCCGTCTTGATTTGTGTGAATAAACGCCGACATTTTACCATACCAAACTCACACCTGTTATTTTTTGCTCCCCCCACGTTTTCTCTTTACAGTTTTCTATATTCATTTCAGTTACAGTTTTCTTTCTCATTTATCTCATTTACAGTTTTCTCTTCTCACTGCGAGATTTAAATCTGGTGGTGTTGACGCCAAACGGTCAGCGTTGTGACAGTTCGTGATTTCTGAACTTCGCTGACTGTCTGCCGTCCACCCACGCAGGTAGGGTGGAGCCTCCCTTGCGACGAAGTAGCAACGAGGTAAAATTACGTGGAGCCTTTTTTTAACCCCCCCACTCTCTGACACCGAGAGCCTGGCCCTCGTCACTACTTCAAAGGGACCCTCCACTCGCTCCACGGCCTAACGCGCCGACTGCCCTTCAGGTACGTCACAAAGATGATACAGGGAGATGTTCTCTCAAATACTACGGATGACCTAATCAAGGTAGTAAGCATCAAAGAAAATTTAGGCCCAGAAATAAGAAAGTTTCTAGATACTAACTATAGTTAGATACTAATGCCAGGCAAACCAATATGCAGTATCACCAAAAACGAAATTACAAATGAAGATGACGAAAGAAGCATCAATGAAAGGTACATTAATGTAATAGCAATAGGGGAAAAAGGTGAGTCCGCTCAAGAATGCACCAATTTATTACTGTCGATATAGAAAACAAAATAAGTGTGCTGTAGAAATGGAAGAAAAAAGATTGTGTGCGCGGCCACAAAAGCAACAAATATATCGATAGTTAGAAATAGGCTAGAATGCTGTTTTACGAAAGAGAAGATAGCAATATTGGTGCACCGAAGCAATAGAAAGGGAAAAACCGGAACGACAAACGATGAAAACTCCAGCATGCCTTGTAAGGGTAAGCAGAGAAACAGCGACACAATGATCATAAAACCAAAGTCAGGAACCTCCTGTGCAGATATCATAAGAAATATGAAGAGAAAAGAGAAATATGAATAGAAAGGGTAAAACCGGAACGACAAACCACGAAAACTTCAGCATGCCTAGGAAGGGCAAGCAGAGAAAGAGCGATACAATTGTCATAAAACAAAAGTCAGGAACCTCCTATGCAGATATCATAAGAAATATGAAGAGAAAAGAGAAATATGTATAGAAAGGGTAAAACAGAACGACATACGACGAAAACTTGAGAACATGCCTAAGAAGGGCAAGAAGAGAAACAGCGACACAATTGTCATAAAATCAAAGTCAGGAACCTCCTATGCAGATATCAAAAGAAGTATGAAGAGAAAAGTGGACACTTCGACAGTGACGATAGAAAGGGTAAGCAAAACTGGAACTAAAAATGTACAGCTGAAAATAAACAGAAATTGATGGGAGACGCAGAAACTATCACCGACCGTAATTTCAAAGAAATAGATGAAAGCAACAAAAAAAAAAAAAATGGTTATGCTTAACCAGAGTTAACAAAAACACAGCAGATAAAGACATAACTCAGAATATCACATACAAAACTCAACTACCAGAAGAAAAGATAATAGTTAAAGAGTTCTCAACCAACTACAATACCAAATACTTTCAAGTAGGTGTACCACTATAATACAAAGACGAAGTATATAAAAATAACATCTGGTCAAAGGCACGCGATATGCAAGATATACGAGGGCTGTTTGACGGAAGAGTGACTTTTCAAAGGTTGGTAATACTTTCGCTATAATGATTATGTTGCTAGCTCCTGAGGTCTTTCGGAGGTCTACTGTCAAAATTTGGCACCAATCTGACAGATAGATTATGTTTTATACTTATTTAAAGAAAACTGTTTTCGTTGTTGTGTCAATATGGAGAAAAAATAATTTCGAGTGTTGATTAAACTTTATTTTCTACGTGAAAAAACAATTAAAGAAACCGAGGAATACTTACGTAAATATTATCCAGAATCTGCTCCGTCTGATGGAATGATTTGTAAGTGGTTTCTGCTTTTAAAAGTGGCCATATGAGCACGGTTGATGCAGATCGTCCGAAACCATCATTTACTGTAACTACTCCAGAAATGGTTAATAAACTCTATGGCCTTGTAATTGGCAATCGTCGAATAAAAGTTCGTGAGATAGCTAATGAAGTAAACAACTCAACCGAACGGGTATACAATATTTTGCTTGAACATTTCAATAAGAAAAAGCTATCCGCGAGATGGTTGCCGCGTTTGCTTAATGGTGATCAAATGCGCGCTCGCATTAAGAATTCAGAAGAATGTTTGGCCGTCTTCAACGTAATTCAAAGGATTTTTTTCGTCGATATGTCACAGTAGATGAAACTTGGATACATCATTATACTCCAGAAACAAGAATACAGTCTAAATAATGGATTTCTCCATGCGAACTTGCTCATAAAAAGGCAAAAACACTTTTTTCGACCAATAAGGTCATGGCCACAGTTTTTTGGGATTCTAAAGGTGTAATCTTTATTAATTGTTTACAAAAAATGAAAAACGATAACTGGCCAGTATTATGCTGATTAGTTGACACGTTTTGATGCCTAACTTGAAAAACAACGACCGCATTTGATGAAGAAAAAAGTGTTGTTCCATCACGATAATGCGCCCAACTAAATTGGCTGAATTGCATTACGAATTACTGCTTTATCCACCATACTCGCCAGATCTAGCTTCCAGTGATGTCTTCTTATTTTGAAATTTTAAAAAATGGCTGGCTGGAAAAAGATGTTAGGCAAATGAAGAGGTGATAACCGAGACAAATGCATATTTTGAGGACTTTCCGAAAGATTACTTTTAGGAAGGTTTAAAAAAACTGTAAACTCGCTGGGCTAAGTGTGTACAGTTAAAAGGGTGTTATGTTGAAAAATAAAATATATTTTTAACAGAAAAATAACGT
Source organism: Othius punctulatus (assembly GCA_951805005.1). NCBI lineage: Eukaryota > Metazoa > Arthropoda > Insecta > Coleoptera > Staphylinidae > Othius > Othius punctulatus. Next base: position 91,683,453 of record OX638139.1, read on the forward strand.
TTTCATTAAAAAGTCACTCTTCCGTCAAACAGCCTTCGTAATATTAGGAATGATTTTTTAGAAATCAAATCAACAATCCGACCAATATCATCCAAATAAACATCAAAACCAAATAGAAACAAAAAAGTACACAACAAAAACCCAATTAACAACACCTCCCGAATATATACCCTCAATATCAGTTCATGTAGAAACAAATTAGAAGAAGGAAACAAATAATCAATAAAACAAAATAAACATATACAGCACAACAACAACACAAAGAAACAAAATAACACATTCCGCAGATACACTCAAAATATAATTAATACCAGAGCAACATAACAATCCACAAGTAATAATAATAACAGAGACATGGCTAAGATCGAGCACAGAACAAGTATACAAAATCAAAAACTACAATGCAGAATTTCTCTCCAGAATAGAAAAAATAATGCGGAAGCATAGTGTGTGCATAGTAAAAAGAGTGAAATAACAACGCACTGGAATAACATCATTAACATTAAAAAAAAACATATCAACAGACAAACCACGAGAGACTACAGAACAATACTAAAAGAAAATGGAAAACATATTAATAAACGAAATAGGAAAGAAATACTACTCTCACATAAAGCACCAAGGATGGAACACAATAATAGATATGCAATAACCAACCTGCAATCAAAACATCTAGAAATTGAAATATTACCTACCAACACATCTGACTACTACCCTCTACTAATCACAATAATACAAAACAACGAAACAATAAAATACACAAAAACAAAAAAGTACATATATAAATCACAAGAAAATAAAATCTTAAATTAAATATATAATAAAATAGAACATAACATCCTTCGAACAACTCTAAAAAATTATGCAGAAAATAATTAAAGAATGCCAAACTACTACCTAGATAGTAGTAAAAAATGACACACCCTGGATCAACCAGTACATTCTAAAAAACATCAAAAAAAGAAATAAACTACACCGAAAACACAGAAAACTAATCAACAATCTACAACTACAAGAAAAATACCACATGCAAAAAAAGAAAACTTTCACTACAATTAAAAAAGCAAAGAGAAACTACTACAAAACCAAACTAAATCAACTCGCTTATAACCCGAAAAAAGGTGGAACAGTCTAATATACAGCAACAATAACAAACAGTCAGAAATTACAAAAATCAAAACGAAAAACAACGCAATAACATCTGACAAGAAAGAAATCTCCAACACAATTAATTAATACTTTGCAACGATAGGAGAAGAACTAGCGCACAAAATTTATAAACCAAACACAGAAAAAGATGATACACTAAACAATTCATCTGAGAATTCCATAAAAAAAATAATATAGAAACAATAATATCAACAACAGAAAAAGAAATAAGCAGTATAATAGAAAAGCTTAAAAAAAGTACCTGGTTTTGACTTAGTAACAAGCAACATTATAAAACAGCCCAACTAACCCCCATATTGGCTAATCTAACAAATAAGATACTTCAACATAGAATACGAGAATATCGTATTCCCTCGTACATTCCGAATATTTAAAACTACAATCATAAAACCTATCCACAAAAAAGGAATACGAAGGAACCAGAAAACTATAGACCGATAGCCCTAACCTGAGCTCTATGCAAAATAATAGAACTTGATGAAAACAAAATAATAAATAAGCACCAATATGCATATGAAAAGAGATACGGAACAACCACAGCAGTATACGACCTGATAGCATCTGTGCATGACAAACTAATAAACCACAAATACGTATCTTCAACTTATATGGACATGAAAAAAGCTCTAGACACAATAGATAGAAAAATAATGATAAAAAAACAGAAACAAATGAAAACACACAACGTAATAACATCTTTGTTCGAAACGTATTTAGAAAAAAGACCCCAAGTCATCAGAGCAAATACGGGCTTCCACAAGGAAGAAATATACCGCCGATCTTGTAGATAATTTACACAAACGACATTGACAAAGTACACCTAAATGGAAAAATAATCATGTATGGAGACGACATACGCATAGTACACGCACACAACAACGAAGACGATCTACAAAACCTAATAAACGAAGACTTAAGAAAGGTAGAAACATGGTGCTGCAAAAACTTACTCACAATCAACGAAAACAAAACAGAGTTCAAGAGTTTCGGACCCAAAACACTAAACGTAAACAACATAAAACTAACACTAAAAGGACTCGTCATAACAAACAAACTGAAATGGGACGACCACATAAACAATCTATAGGACAAGAACGCCACCGCAATACACATGATCAATAGAATTAAAAATACATAATAAAACCACTATAAAAAGTGTATATCTCTCCATTTTCAGCATTTTGCAGCAAACAACGTTTATTTAATAAACATATGGAGCAACACAATACAAAAATAAACAAAAGAAACTACAAACACAACAAAACCAGGCACTCAAACTTTTATATAACATGCCAAGACTTACTTCCACACTAGATGTACTGAAAACCATAAAGGTGTGACAATGTGAGATGTTGTATCCGAGCATATACACTGTATTCGGCAAGGTGACTTAGTTTTTATAACCATGGCAGGTTTCGTTGATTGGACGAAAATAAATCAGTTGGAACTCTGAACGAGAGTTTAATAATTCATTGTACCCGTCCATAAATAAGTATTAATAAGTTTGTACAAGTTACAACTGAGCGTGATACAATTGATAAGAATATATAATTTAATTCTACTGCATAAGATCAAAAACAATCTTAAACCAACATTCAACTAACAACTGGAAATTCCAAAATAATCAAAGAAATTACATGGCCAGCGAAACACTAGGACGAGACAGCGGAAGCACCTTGTCACGAATAATCCAGGCCAGGAATCTGGTGAAAATTGTTTATTGTTTTTTTTTTTCTTGTAAACCTTTTAAAATGTAATGAATAAACAAATCTTACAAAAAAAAACGAAAATAAGAAAGCACTAAGAAATACTGATAGAGAAGAGTCTCTTAGTCTATGGGAAGAAGAATGGAGCCAGGAAGAAGATACTGCCAAGTGGGCGAAGCGCGAGATCCCGAGAATAACACCTTGGATGAAGCGCGAAGGTGAAACTGACTAATTGAGAAACTGACTACTTCCTGACCCAGTTTCTCACAGGTCATTGATGCTTGGGCTCCTACTTAAAAATAATGAAGCTATCCGAAAATGATAGATGTATGTACTGCGGTGCGGAAGATACACCAGAGAATACCATTCTGATATGCGAAAGGTGGATGCTAGACAGGGACGCACTGACGCACAATGCATGGACAACACTCAGTATGTAGGAAAGATCGTCGAACAGATGCTACTTAACCAAGAACAATAGACTGGCATCGAAGTAGAGATCACTACTATGCTAAAACAAAAAGAGGCGGATGAGAGAAGAATGCAAGCTGATGCTGCCCTCAGACAATATCTTATACAAAGAGAAACCCTGAAAACTTTTAACTTTGTCCCTAGAGTTAAATCAAGAAATCTAAAACATAGACCTTGCATGACTTCGTAGTATGTTTAATAATCTGAACCTTTAATTGCAGTACAAGGAAGTACAAACTGCAGAATTCTCAACAGAGTAAGATTAAAAAGTTGAAGAAATGGATACCTTTGAGTTGCTTGTCATCAAATATTTAATAACGCTCTAAAAATCTGATCAAGTCAAATTTAGAATAATCAGAATTGCAGCATCTTATATACAGATATTTTGGACTTCCGAAGAATAACATCAAAAAAATTTGAAAACCAGATTAACCACAAATATTTTGCAATGCGAGTTAAATTAAGTGATCAACATATTGTACAGTTATTCAAATTAGCAAAATTGAGTTGTACACGTATATCAACCAAGATATTACTTCAAATATTAGATAATCTAAAAATCAGCAATCCATTTATTGCTTAGAGATAGATAAAAATATGATAAAATGAAGAAGAAATTATGGTGAACGTTAACGGTTTATTACGGCAATATTTGAATAGCATTCAATAATAGGACATAGGATAACATATAAAAATAGAATTATGATAAATATTTAGATAATTTATTCTTATCCACTTGTTTTCTGGCACTTCATTGAACTTACGAGGTAGTATCACAAAAAAGAAAGACTTATAAATATATAAATAAAAATGTATTATATAAAAAATAAATAAATAAATAAGATTTACGTGCTTAACCTAGATTAGTATTAAACTTTTTTTGTGATTACATCTACATATCCATGTATTTTAGTTAATACTTCATATACATCAACTTTTCAGATCGGCAAGTCCACGTCTAATCGATTCGACTAAAGCCATCATTAATGCTTAGGCTTTCAAATTAATTTAATTGAATCATCAACCCTTGAGTACCAAAAATCAGGGTTTGACGTTGCTCAAAATCCAGTCCAAGTAATACTCTATATTAGTGTGTATACCGGGCTGCCCTTCAACACCACAAACCGAAGATCCTAGCGAGAGGACTCCGTATTGGATATATCTAGCGCCTCCTTGATACACTCTGAAATCTTGGATGGGGCCTCCACTGTCACCCCCGCAGGATGTGGCGTTAGTGTCTCCACCAGCACACATATGGCCATCATTGAGTTGCAAGTTCTTGTATATCTTGGCACACTTCTTCCTCTCCATCAACTGGACTCTGGCCTTCATGAGAATATTACTTGTTGTTTCTAGAACAAACAAAAAATGGAGCTGATAAGACATTGACGAACACATTATCATCCAATAGTACATATATCATTGTGACAATTTATATTAAGTGATGTTTTATTATAGGTATGAGTTTGGACATACAGAATATTTTATTCTGTTCTGATCGTTCATAAAGACGTTAAAGAATTGAGATTTTGCAACCCTTAAGGGTTGCAAAAGAGTTAATTTCCAACAATTTTTTTCAAAATTATCTATTTGTACTATATTGAATAAAAATATCGACATAAATGACTTATATGTAGATTTTCCTTTTTGCGTGAACAAATAAGAACAAAAGACACATAAATTTTAAGTTAATGACGGTATAGTTTTTGACGCTACTCTTTAGATTACAAAATCAATAGTTTTTGACCTTTTAGTATCACTACCAAAATTACAAAATGATTGCTTTTTGCTTTCACAGCACGTAATCGTTGACCTCATTGGCTTCTAATTGCAGACATTTACACTAAAATTATAAAATACACTAAATATTACTTACGATTCTCAGTGAGTCCCCATCCCGTAATCATGATCTTCTCCAAAGTAACTTTTCGTAGCTCATCGGCGATTGGTAAGCAAATAGGTCTTACATTTTCTAAAAAAAAAATATATATCAAGAACTCACTCCGATTTATTTATGTTGTTACCAAATTACCTGCTTTAAGATTGGCTTTGGTTTTCAAACGCAACAGACCAATATCGTTTCTGAAGTTGACATCGTCATATTTCTCGTGTGGTATAACTTGCGCAATTTGGATGTCTTGGACGGGATCAGCACAGTTTGTGTCTCCATCTGGTAAATATGAGCAGTCGGTTGTGTTGTTTAAGTCGTACTCACCAAGGCGTACAAAAGAACTGGAAGTGAAAACAAAGTTAGTACTAATATAACTACAAAATTGAAAAAATAAATAATCAAGTGTCACAGAGCCAATGATAAGTATGACAAAAAAAGCCGTGTACTCAGAAAACGTTTTTTGTGAGAATTTCAGAAGTTCAGATCTAAGACTCCGAGAACTAAAATTGGGCAATAAGCGTGCTTGTAATTTAAAATTTTCTTAACCAAGTGCATCTAATTCCTGAAACTGAAAAAGGGCAATCGTAGAGAGTGTTTTTTTAAATTTCTGAAGTACAGATCAAAAATCTCCAAATACATATCTAGAAATAAATCAGCGATTGTTCTAAGAATCAAATATCTAAACTTTATGATAAGTGAAATCTAGTAAACCTTCAGATGCTATTTGTAAGAATTACAGAAGTAATTATGAAATCTATAATCGATCAATTAGTTGGGTGATTTTGTTCAGAGTTTATGGACAAAGATCTAAAATTATGAAATCCGAAAATCAGAAATTAGTTTGCAGTGTTACGTAAAAAGTTTGGATATATAGATTTAAAACTCTGAGAATTGTATAAAGAAATACACACAATCTCATTCTAGTTGTTTTTATACTAATTTCAGAAATATTCATCTAAAACTCTGTATACTAAAATTGAGTACTCAGACAGCAGCGGTTTGTTAGAATTTCAAAAGCATAGGTCGAAAAAAAGGGCAATAAGCGTGCTTGTAAATTAAAATTTTCTTAACCAAGTGCATCTAATTCCTGAAACTGAAAAAGGACAATCGTAGAGAGTGTTTTTAAAAATTTCTGAAGTACAGATCAAAAATCTCCAAATACATATCTATATATGTCAGCGATTGCTCTAAGAATCACATATCTAAACTCTTTGAAACGTGAAATCTAGTAAACCTTCCAATGCTACTTGTAAGAATTACAGAAGTAACTATGAAATCTATAATTGATCAATTAGTTGGGTGATTTTTGTTCAGAGCTTCTGGACAAAGATCTAAAATTGTGAAATCCGAAAAACAGAAATTAGTTTGCAGTGTTACGTAAGAAGTTTGGATATACAGATTTAAAACTCTGATAATTGTATAAAGAAATACATACAATCTCATTCTAGTTGTTTTTATACTAATTTCAGAATTGTTCATCTAAAACTCTGTATACTAAAATTGAGTACTCAGACAGCAGCGGTTTGTTAGAATTTCAATAGCATAGGTCGGAAAAAAAATTGGGCAATAAGCCTGCTAGTAATTTAAAATTTTCTTATCTAAGTGCATCTAATTCCTGAAACTGAACAAAGGTAATCGTAGAGAGTTTTTCATAAATTTCAGAAGTACAGATAAAAAATCTTCAAAGACATATCTAGAAATAAATCAGCGATTGTTCTAAGGATCAAATATCTAAACTCTTTGATAAGTGAAATCTAGTAAACCTTCAGATGCTATCTGTAAGAATTACAGAAGTAATTCTGAAATCTATAAATGATCAATTAGTTGACTGATTTTTATTCAGAGTTTCTGGACAAATATCTAAAATTGTGAAATCCGATGGACAGTAATTAGTTTGCAGCGTTACGTAAGTAGATTGGATATACAGATTTAAAACTCTGAGAATTGTATAAAGAAATACATACAATCTCATTCTAGTTGTTTTTATACTAATATCAGAATTGTTCATCTAAAACTCTGCATACTAAAATGAGTAGTCAGACAGCAGCGGTTTGTTAGAATTTCAAAAGCATAGGTCGGAAAAAAAGGGCAATAAGCGTGTTCGTAATTTAAAATTTTCTTAACCAAGTGCATCTAATTCCTGAAATTGAAAAAGGGCAATCGTAGTGAGTGTTTTTAAAAAATTCTGAAGTACAGATCAAAAATCTCCAAATACATATCTAGAAATAAATCAGCGATTGTTCTAAGAATCAAATATCTAAACTTTATGATAAGTGAACTCTAGTAAACCTTTAGATGCTATTTGTAAGAATTACAGAAGTAACTATGGAATCTATAATTGATCGATTAGTTGGGTGATTTTTGTTGAGAGTTTCTGGAAAAATATCTAAAATTGTGAAATCCGAAAGACATAAATTGGTTTGCAGTGTTAAGTAAAAAGTTTAGATATACAGATTTAAAACTCCGAGAATTGTATAAAGAAATACATACAATCTCATTCTAGTTGTTTTTATATTAATTTCAGAATTGCTCATCTAAAACTCTGCATACTAAAATTGAGTAGTCAGACAGCAGCGGTTTGTTAGAATTTCACAAGCATAGGTCGGAAAAAAATTGGGCAATAAGCGTGCTTGTAATTTAAAATTTTCTTAACCAAGTGCATCTAACTCCTGAAACCGAAAAAGGGCAATCGTAGAGAGTGTTTTATTAATTTCATAACTACAGTACAAAAATCTCCAAATACATATCAAGAAATAAATCAGCGATTGTTCTAAGAATCATATATCTCAACTTTTTGATACGTGAAATCTAATAAACCTTCAGATGCTATTTGTAAGAATTACAGCAGAAACTCTGAAATCTATAATTGATCAATTAGTAGGGTGATTTTTGTTTAGAGCTTTTAGACAAAGATATAAAATTGTGAAATCCGAAAGACAGTAATTAGTTTGCAGTGCTACGTAAGAAGTTTAGATATACAAGTTTAAAACTCTGAAAATTGTATAAAGAAATACATTCAATCTCATTCTAGCTGTTTTTATACTAATTTCAGAATTATTCATCTAAAACTTTGTATACAAAAATTGAGTACTCAGACAGCAGCGGTTTGTTAGAATTTCAAAAGCATAGGTCGGAAACTCTGAGAAGTAAACTCGAAAAATTAGTGAGTTGGAGTTTCCTAGAGTTTCAGAAATTACAGATCCAAGAAATCATATAAGGTAATGAGTTGGCCGATTTTTATAAGAATTTCCGATCTAAAACTGAAAACTCAAGAAGTTCAAAAGCATAGGTCGGAAAATATGAGAAGTAAACTCGAAAAATTAGTGAGTTGCAGTTTCCTAGAAATTCAGAAATTACAGAACTAAGAAATCCTATTACGTAACGTGTTGGCCGATTTTTATAAGAATTTCAGAATTTCAGATCTAAAACTGAAAACTCAAGAGTTTCAAAAGCCTAGGTCGGAAAATATGAGAAGTAAACTCGAAAAATTAGTGAGTTGCAGTTTCCTAGAAGTTCAGAAATTACAGAACTAAGAAATCATATTAGGTTACGAGTTGCCCGATTTTTATAAGAATTTCAGAATTCCAGATTTAAACCGGAAAACTAAAACCAATCATCTAGAATTTTTGAGAATTGCGGAAGAAATAGTACTTACAGTTTTTGATTCTTCGCCAATTTTGTTATGCAGTGAGCAGCAGTAAGGATGTATCTGTCGTTGATTAATGAACCTCCGCAAAGAAATTTATTACCATTTCCTAAAATTAAGAAAAACAATATAGTTAATTTAATACTCTATAGAAATTATAGCTTGTTTAAATAAAGTAGTTTAGAATACAAAAGTGATTACAATGGTGTACTAATTAAAGAGTAAATGAAGAAATCCAAATATTAAATGTGTTTAATGTGACAAATTTGGGTCAACTTAAATAAAACAAAAAATAATTAACTGGAATACATTAGTTTCATATTTACGTATTCCAAATAACATTAAAAAAAAGTATAAAAGTAAAATCCCATAAAAAAAAAACTCGACCCCAATACTTTTACATTTAATTTTGAGTTATTAAAGTTGCATGTGCAACTTCTATATTTGTATGTATATGTGATTTTTATTACATTTAACTTACACAGCTCCTACAATGGAAATACAATACAAACTTACTAGTCTCATATGACAATAAAGCCATCCAAGGAAACTCGAACAATTCAGCCCGAATACCATTATACACCTTATCTCCATCCCCAATCAACCCACAAGACTTAGGAAAAAGATTCCTTGGGTCCAAAGCAGGTGAAGTAACAGCAACATCTGGGGTTCCTGTTGGTATCTTCCCTGATCTAGGGCAGCACACTTTCGGCCCGTTGCTGATTCCGCAGAGATACTTCTCCAAGATATCAGATGCGTACTGCGACAAGGGAGCATCGCCTGTCTTCTTGTCGCCTTCCAAAATCCGTAAGATTGGCTTGCAGAGGTAGACCTCCACACAATCACCGACGCCTGAATCAGGCGTTAAGCAGCCTGTGTCATCGACAACCCATTCTGAAAACGAAGCTGATTGAAATGAAGGATTAGATACGAAAAAGTGCTTCAAAAGGTGCGAAAGTTGGATGTGATTTCAGAATCTCATTTGTTTACTATAGCACAGTTTACTGTAAATTGTGCTTGCGCAATGTTAAAATGTAGAAGAGGAGTAGATTGGAACATGATAAAAAGTTGCACCGTAGATCAAGAGTATTAGGAATGTTTAATGTGAGCAAAGAATAAATTAAAGAATACACAAATATATATATATTGATCACGTCCTAACATATCTAGAAAGGAAGATATAGAGAGAAATCAGAAACATTGCTAAAGAAGAAAAGGAAAAAGGGAAAAAATATGAAAATTGGGTACCAAAAAATAATAATAAATAACAAGCATACAGAGGCGACAACAAGGAAAACGGAGTTGTGGCAACGCTTGGGCAAAGAACTCCAAAAAACTACTAAACGACAAATGTCAGGTAAACGAAGCAACGGAAACGAAAATGCTAAGAAAACGGATAATGCAATTTGGAACACGGAATATAAGAAGCTGGAGAGTAAAGAATTATAATTAACACAAGAATTAGAAAAAGCAAAGATAGACATAATGGCAATAACAGAAACAAAAAAGGGGAAAGGAATAGAAAGAATAAATAACGACCACATACTAATATACAGTGGAGTAGAAGAGAACATGAGAGCTGTAACAGGAGTCGGATGCATAGTGAATAAATACATGAAAAAACAATTAGAAGATTGGAAGGCTGAGAGAATACTTACGGTGCGACTCAAGGAATCCAACAAAAGCATTAACATTATTATAATCGTTTGCGGACCAAATAAAGATGATACGGTAGCAAATAAGGACAAATTCTGGAATGTACTCACCCTAGCAGCGGAAGAGGCAAAAGGATATATATATATATATATATATATATATATATATATATATATATATATATATAGCCGGTGATTTTAATGGACGAGTAGGGAAAAGGGACAAGATGTACCAGAAATCGATAGGACCACACGCAGAAGAAAAGAAAAATGAAAATGGGAGAAGACTTCTAGACTTGTGTACACTGCAAAACATGATCTTAACATACACTTTCTTCGCACACAAAGACATTCACAAATACACCAGAAAAGTAAGAGCAGGAAGGAAAAATCAATAAATGATTATTTACTGGTTGAACAACAAAACAGAGAAACAGTAACAGATACAAAAGTGAAAAGAGGACCAGAGATTGGAACCTACCATTACCTAGTAGTGACAAAGTTAATACTAAAAGATATAGGAAAAGAAACAGAAAATTCCCCATTAGAAAAACAACAGTACGAACATATAAAAGCATAGAAATTGAGAGAAGAAGAAACAAGTAAGAAGTTCACAGAAGCAATTACAAGCAAAGTTGAGAATTGCAAAGAAATGCACAGATATGGAGGTATAGAAGAGAAGTAGTAGTATTTAAAAAAATCTTATACCAGGCACAGCGAAAACAATTTGCGGCTCAAACAAAAGTAGCAATAACAAAAAGCAAACTACATGGTGGACGGAGGAAATAAAAAATGAAGTTAGAGAAAAGAAAAAAGCGTGGAAAGACGCTTACCTATCACAAAAGACAGAAGGCAGCTATAATAAATATAAAGAAAAAAGAAGAAAAGTCAAGGAATTAATAATAGAATCAAAGAAGGAAACATGGAAAGTGTTTCGCAAAAAAATGGAGCAGGATAGTAAAGGGGTCCAGAAACTCTTCTATAGAGTACTCAAAAATTGCCGAAAAGAGAAGAGATTCAAACCAGACAAATAAAGAATAGAGAAGGAAAGCAAATAACAGATGCAAAAGAAATTATGGAAAGGTGAAAAGAGTATTTTGAAGAGCTCTTGGGTACGGACACGGTAGGAGAAACATCAGAGAACGAGGAAACAACCAGAGACGAGGAAAAATCAAATGAAGAAATAACTACGGAAGAACTAAAACAGGTAATAAAGATAGTGAAAAATGGAAAAGCACCCGGATCGGACAAAATCACGGCTGAAATGATAAAGAATATAGGGAGGAAAGAATCAGAACTACTTTTGGAACTGTACAACTCAGTGTGGCAAAAAGCACAAATTCCGAAAGACTGGCAAACTGCACAAATAGTTCCAGTATATATAAAAGGGGACAGAAAAGAGTGCCAAAACTACCGGGGAATAAAATTACTAAACACAACTATGAAAATGTATGAACAAATCCTAGACAAAAAACTAAGAACAAAGATAGAACCAACATTAGATGAATCACAAAGTGGCTTCAGAAAAGGACATAGCCCGCAAGATCATATTTTTACGATTTAGCAAATAATAAAGAAATCAAAAATTCAAAAAAAAGACGTGGATTTTATAGATATGGAAAAAGCCTTTGACTTGGTGAAATGTGAAAAGCTATGGGATATACTTAAAGAACGAGGAGTCAACCCCAAACTAATCAGAATAACTAAACAAATCTACAACACAAACACAAACGTGATAACTCATGGTAATCAGCAATCAGAACCATTCAAAACGAAAGAAGGATTAAGGCAAGGGGGAGGCTTGAGCCCAACATTGTTCAACGTCTACATGGACGAGATGTTAAAAAAATGCACTCAGAAAACCAAAAAATTACTGATTGGATACAAAAATATGTAGAGAGTGGAAATCTTGGAAGGGGCATTCGCGGATGATGTAATAATAATAACGAAAGGGGAAGACCATCTACAATACAGCCTAAACATATGGAATAAGGTACTAAAAGAATATGGTATGAAGATGAATATAAACAAAATAAAAGTAATGGTAATCGGGGAACCTACAAAAATAAACATTAGAATAGACAACACAAATATAGAACAACTGAAAACCATGAGACATCTTTGAGTAGAAATAAATAAGGATGGCAAGCAAGAAACGGAGATAAACAGCAAAATAGAAAAGACAATGAAAACTTACTACGCGCTGAACAAGATGTTCATAAATAAACGCGAAATATCCTGCCGGACAAAAATAAAAGTATTCAAATCGGTTTTTAGACCGATATTAACATAGAGTTGCGAATCATGGACACTAACCAAGAAAGAAACGAGCAAATTACAGGCAACTGAAATGAAATACATCAGAAGGGTAAGAGGCGTTATAAGGAGGGACAAAATCAGGAACACCCAAATCATAGAAGAGTTGGAAGTAGAATCGTTAGATGAATTTATGGCAAGAAGAAAACTGAGCTGGTGGAGTCATCTACAAAGAATGAGAAACACAAGGCCTGTTAAGATAATATGGGAAGCCAGATGAGGAAAACGAAGAAGCAGAGGAAGACCAAGCCAAAGATGGAACAACTCCATAAACGAGATTCTTAAAAATAGAGGAAAATCATGGACAGAGGCAAGAACAATGGCGAAAAACAAAAGGAGTGGGCAAAATTTGTACATATACAGGGTGTTAATACTAAGTGGTAACACCCAAAAATTGCAGTTAGAACTCATTGAAACAAACAACTTTTCTTAGTGAAAATTTTTGAATTGGAGCCAAACTTCATAGTTATTGGCGTTCTTTTGTTTTTCGAAAAATCGTCATTACTCCCTTATATTAAGAAATATTTAAAAAATACGAAAACGTTCAGCATGCGCTATCGGTTCTCTAAAACATTTGTATTTACAATCTTTTTCTATTTTATCAAATAACAAAATGGCGACCGAAGAAAAATTTGGAAACAAGATATTTTGAAAATCACTCGATTGATTTTTGAAAATAAAACATTTATGAAAACTTTAAACTATATTATAACATTTGTCTGAAACATTTTTCGATCTGTCCAAAAACGTTATTATTCAAATTGAATTACAAGATAAATTTTAACAAACTGCAACAATCATTTAAAACAAAGTAGGCCATTAAACAAGTTGAGGCACGTGTTTTCTAGTTTGTACATTCAAATTTAAATACTTTTTGATCTTGTTCTTCAGAAATTTCTGCTTCATCTTGAGTAGTTTATGTCACGTTTATCATTTGTGTGCGTAATTTGCATAATTTGTGTATAAAAATGAATAATTATCAAAACAGACAAATGTTATAAGATACTTCAAGGATTTTATAAATGTTTTATTTTCAAAAATTGATCGATTGGTTATCAAAATATCTTGCTTAGAAATTTTTGATCGCTCGCCATTTTGTTATTTGATAAAATAGAAAATAATTGTAAATACAAATGTTTTAGAGAACCGAAAGCGCATGTTGAGCGTTTATGTATTTTTTAAATATTCCTTAAAATAAGGGAGTAATGACGATTTTTCGAAAAACAAAAGAACGCCAATAAATATGTACTTGGGCTCCAATTAAAAAAAATTAACTAAGAAAAGTTGTTTGTTTCAATGAGTTCTAACTGCCATTTTCGGGTGTTACAACTTAGTATTAACACCCTGTATATAAAAAAAACACTGTATTAGACACCCTACACCATTATATGGTATAAGGGATACTGGTTATATATATATATATATATATATATATATATATATATATAATTAAATTTGGATATCAAGATATTTGGCTTCAAGGATTGCTAATATTATTTTAGAAATTATTTAAGGATTGCCAACATTATTGTAGTAACTAATTGACCTCCGATTTACACTGCGTTGTTAACTACGTAAGAAGTGATCTGTCATAGAAATTAATTTCAATGAAATTGTTACTCTTATAGTTAGACTTCCATATAAACAGTATAATAATTCTGATGATTTGATGCAAGATTTGATAACTTTTTAACTCAAAAAAAGTTATAATGCCATACAGTTTTTAGATTTTTTATGCACAACAATATTCAAAAGTATTTACACAATAATATTCAAAAGTATTGTTGAGATGGTGAATCGTTTGATATAAAATATGTTAGATATAAAATAAAATAAAACAAATGAAATGGCGACGGAATTGTTCAGATCATTTTATATATTTCTAACCATAAACATTGTATAACCTTTTAAATGATGGAATGCTTGAATAATAATTAATGATTATTCGGTAAAATAACGTGAACTTCCTGAATGAAGGAATTATGAAAGTACACGTTTTTTTTTTTACTGAATCGTCTAAATTACCTTAATATGAGTCAAAAACAAGAATTAATGATTAATTGAATTGAGACTTAATGATTTAAACCTTTTTATGAACTCTTTAAAAGTTTTTTTTGAATATCTAAATGAGGAAGTTGTGATGATGAAGAAAGATATAGGAAATTTAAGTTTTTTGTCGGCTTACCTTGAGAAACCTGGAGGAGCGCAGAAGCGCTCAGGTACACAAGAAGCAACTTTACGTACATGTTTACTCGACCGTGACACTGTAAACAATTGGCACACTCCACGGTCGTACTATCCTTTTATATGTAGATAGCAGTGGCTGCAGGCATGTGGCATACCAATCCGAGTCACTTAGCGAAATTCGAAGAAACCGGAATCGCGAGCAACTTACAAGCGAATTCGTCCATTCCACTAAAGCTTGAAAGTGATGATGACAATAGGTGGGGAGTGGTGATAATTTCATTGAGAATGGGAAGTGCTTGTGGTTGATAAATATAATATCTTTAGTAGTCATCATTTAGGTAACGATGTAAAACGTGTTATTATTGTGAAATATTCCAATAATCAAATTCATAAACCTGTTAGGTAATTACCTACCAATAAAAAACATAATGTGATTAATTCATCTCACATGAACTTTTAGTATGTGAAAATATTACGACTAAATTTATGATTAAATGATTTGTTTTATTTATTCTAAAATATTGGCCTATATAATTATAATAGTAATAATAATAATAAAATTAAGAATAATAGTAATAATAACAATAATAATAATGATAATAACAACAACAACAGCAACAACAACAATAATAATAACAAGGAACAATCTCCTATTATAGAAAAAATCTAAAACATTGATCACAAATAAAAGATATACTGGGTGTACAAAATAAGAATCAACAGCACGGGGATCTGGGAAACCATCAAAGTTACAAAGGCGGTTAAATTAGAAGAATGTTGCACAATTTAGTGGCCAGTAATATTCTGTTGAGAAAACCAGAAATTTCCGCTTACTTCCGGAGATATTCGACAAAATCCGAAATTTTGCGCTATATTTTATGTTTTGCTGAAGTTATTTGAAAAGGTATAAAAAAACAAAACGCACTTTCTCATTGCCACTATTCTAGCTCTGTAAGACAGTGTTTATAAATTTTCAGTACAACGTTTCGTTTCGAAGAAATCATCATCAACTTTATATTTTTATATGGCCCGTAAATGAAGTACATCTTGCATTAAATAGCATTTCATATTACGAATTCAACGATTTGTATTACACTATGATTTCTCATGTTTTCAGAAAAAAAGCTTCTTAATACATTTCGAACATTTTGGTGTAATAGGAGTTGAAATGAGCGACGTAGCCAAAATTTATCACCTAATTTTGTGATTTTAAGATAATTAAATGAACAGAATAATTCTCATAATACCACAGAAAAAAAAAGTTTTGTTCTGAATAACTATAATGTTTCTATGTTTAACGACTATTCGTGCTAAATTGTTTTTAGTTACTATTTTGGTACCTATTCTGGGTTAACATTGAGTAATAATTGTTTTCTTCGTCGTCATTAAATGAACAGAACAATCCTCATATCGCAGTAAAATAATAATATGTGTAGTTTTAAATATCTGTAATGTTTCAATGTTTAACAACTATTGTTGCTAAATTATTTTTTGTTACTACTTCGGTACCTATTCTGTGTTAAAATTAAGTAATAATTGTTGTCATCGTTGTCATTAAATGAACAGAACAATTATCACATCACAGTAAAAAAATAATAAGTGTAGTTCTAAATAACTATAATGTTTCAATGTTTAACAATTATTCTTTTTTCTTTCTTAAAAATGTGGTAATGTGGCCTTTGGTTTCCTTATACCTTTTCAACTAACTTCAGAAAAAAATAAAAACGAAATAGGAAAATTTCTGATTTTGTCGAATATCTCCGGAAGTAAGCGGAAATGTCAGGTTTTCTCAAAATAAGACTGACTACTAAATTGCGCAACTTTTTTGTCCGTCTTTGAAACTTTTACGGTTTCCGAGATCCTCATGCTGTAGATCCTTATCTTGGACACCCTGCATAGTTAAAAAATGAATACATTACATTTATGAATTACTAAAAAAATCTAGAAAATAAAGTTGATATTAAAAATCACCTAATAACGAAACAAAAGTATCGACTTGGATCGAATAAGATCAATGAGTTAAATTGGATATTTTTATATTAATAATCTGAATAACAAAAAACACAATGTATCATAACTATTAAAAAATTTCAACTTTCCTACATTTTATCCCAACGCAACCAATATTTTAACTAATCGCCATTTATAAAGTTATACTTGCTTCAGATATGTCCTTTTGCATTATTTTTCTTTTGTATTAAATATTAACAATTAAATTATAGTAATAATACCACACGTTTATCTCTGAACATAGGGTATGTACAGTTTCAAAACGACAGTATCAATTGCATTGATATATTGCAATGAGTATGCAACCAAATTACAAGAGCGTGAAACTCGATCATTTCAAATGTCAAAACTGTAGAAAATATATTCAACGTAAGAAAGTATTTACACAGGGCAATGGTGCGGAGCAATTGTATATAATATATAAGTAATAATATAATATATAATAATATATATATATATATATATATAGTATATAATAGTATATAAGTATATAATAGCAATAGTAGGCAATAGTATACGGATTGTATGAAATCTATTTTCAGTGCATTATCCTGACAGAAGAATTTTCTTTCAATTTTGACATTTTTCTTACAAAAATGTATAAAAAAATACATGCGTCTTGTAAAAAACGTCGTTTTCCTTATGGACAGCGATTTGTAATTACTATGGTTCTAGATCCTCGGATTAAGAAGGAGTGATTTTCGCACTTAGAAAACGCAAATGGGGCAGCTTTATTTCTTGAACCGAAATGAATGATTTTTGGGCGAGAATCAATAAGTTGAAATTTAAAATAATGTTGAAGGACGTTCGTGAGTCTTGTTATTTTTATAACCATACTAGATTATAAAGTTGTCAATACGTACAAAGTCCTTGACTGAAAAATAAATAATCGATAGAGCGATAGTGACTCAAAAAATATCGATTGCAAACGATAACGCCAACTTTTTCAATGCTACCTTAAAATGGCGGTTTCCAAGATATTATAGTAACTTTCTCATTTTAAATGGGCGCCATATTTGATTTTTACTCATCTAAATCGATTTTTTCTCTCTTTTCAACGAAGTATAACAACCTATGCAAAATAAAAAATATAGGAAATATCACTTGTTCCAAATTTTATTCTTATTCTATAAACTATTTTTAAAACAAATGCAAAAAATAAATAAAGAAACCTAATACAACAAAATAATAAAATAACAATAACTTATAAAACATGCTGAAAATGCTGACTGTTGTTGGCTAATTGGCCAAAAAAAGCTAAATACAATTGACAGCGTTTTTGAATATTGCCAGTTACTTATCGCAAAGTGTTACGAATAGCCTTTTATTGCCTCTGTCATTGCTTCACGAAGTTCATCTACATTATTATAATTGAAGGTTCATCCATAAATGTTGTTTTTTAAAGTACCCTGCAAATTAAAGTCAAGAGGCGGCAAGTATGCAGATCTTGCTGGCCACTGAACATATGTATTAGTCGCTATTACTTTGTTATTAAAACGGCAATTTAAATAAGTAATAACATATCTAGCATTGAGTGGAGGGGCGCTATCTTACTGGTACTATATTTGAATATTTTATGCCAAAGGTAAATCATCCAATAAATCTTATATGGTTGTTTGAACAATTTCCAAATGACATTGTGCAGTTAGAAATATTATAGCAACATGTAAATCATTTCCCAATATGCCACAAAAAAACATCAAAGCCGAACAGCACTTGGTTTCGTCGTGGAATCACTATGTGAGGATTGTCCTGAACCCAATAGTGTTCGTTATGATGATTAAATAATCCACAATTCAAAAAGTAGGATGCATCTATCCATAAAATTGTTGATAATCTTGTTGATTAACCTTCTGCAATATGTTAATCTACAGATGTTATCATTTACTAATAAAGCGTGAGAAATCTGCAATTTATAAGGGCGAAACTTGTGCTTTTTTAAAATTGTTGATGCTCTAGATTTAGATACGTTAACTTTATTTTCTATTTGCCGAGTTGAAACGTTCGGATTAGCGAACATTTAATGCTGTCAATTGTTTTTGGCCAATAACTGTCAGAATATTGAGGATGTATAATATATTGTGATTTTACTACTTATTTGTATTACGTTTTTTTTTAAATTTTCACATTTGTTAAAAATAATTAAAAAATAAAAAATAAAAAATAAAAATTGGAATAATTAATATTTCCCATATTTTTCATTTTTATATAAGTTGTTATACATCGTTGAAAAGAGGCGGTCAATTTAGATATATATAAATCAAATATGGCGGCCATTTAAAATAAGAAAGTTGCTATTACTATCTCGGAAACCGCCATCTTGACTTTTGTTTTGACTTAATTCTCAAGTTTGCACGATCGAATAACTTTCATTCAAACTTTTTTCCGCATTTTTAATAATTATGAATATATCGGAGTTTTTAGACAATCGCGTTTTTTTTTTTTAGAACATCTTCTATACTGCTCGGACTTTTGAAAACCTTTCAACATAATCTGAACCAGAATATAAAACTGCACAATATCGCCCATTTAATCAGATTTCTAGTTTTAAGAATAAGACAAATACTCATGCAATCCTACTCTATTTAAGACCCTATATAAATACAAATATAGAAGTTGCTCATGAAATTACTTGTCAAAACTACATATTAAAAAAATACACACATTTACAGAAATAATTATACCGCCAAACTACATCCCATACTTGACAATTTCCTGGAATGTAAATGAATCACGAATGCAACTTTTCTGTAATTTGTGACGTGACAGTGGTCGTAGGTTGAATCCACCTTCAAGGCAATATTAAAATTGCTCAATTTAACCATCACATTTTATCAATGACTGCTTGGATAAGAGATGAATTTGACACTCATTTGAGTTACGTAATGATACTCATTACCTAACTAGTTATGTAAAGAAATAAAAAATATACTAATTTTTTATTACCAATTACTATCAAATTTATTAAACAATTACTTATGAACATTAATAATAACATGTTTATATTTAGTTACGTGTATTCCAGAGGGCATTTCTCTTTTAGAAATTTTAGAATATTTTTAAAATTTCCTTTTAGAGAAAATTTTAGAAAATTTTAGAAATCAGTAGAAATTTCTATAGAAATTTCCAATACTACTGCGGCTACGGGTTGAAGCTTCTACAAGCATATACTTTTCTTCAAGAATATTTGTAGCGATGCGTTTATTATTTTCAACCGAAGTTTCTATGTATCCTTCCGCTACTGTATTACTTTTCCAGCCCACGTACCTTATTATTGTTAGCAAATCCGCCCCTGAGTTTTCCAGTAGTGAAGTTGACGACCTTCTGAAGCAGTGAGTAATGTACTCTTTCTCATATGATAATTTTAAAAAGGAAGCTATATTTTTAAAGGAAGCTTATGTTAAACCAGCGGGCTGTTTTATACATTTGCCGTTCCTATAGCTAACAAAAAACCTCTCCACAGCAATATATGGATGCAGTACTATATATTTTTTTATAATTTTTACTAAATTGATGCCATCAATATCTCCAGAAGTTATAACAAACACTCGCGAAATCTTGGTCTTTGTATTTGGTATTGTGACGCAGAAGACTTGCCCTTTTTCTTCACATTGGTCACTTGCACATAAGTGAATTCTTCCTTTCTTCGGGCTCCACCAAGTCCAAAGATCAAAACTACCTGAAAAATATTTCTTAATATAAAATTTCTTAACTTGCTCTTATTTACCTTTATAAGTAGCCACTTTTCATCATCAGCTTCTTGTAAAGATCGGGTTACATGTTGTCATGTTAAAATGTTAGATTTCTTAAGTTTATATCCTTCCAACTGCCTCTTGCGACAAATTTAATAAATTCACTGATATCAACATTTTTCTTGGATGTCATCGCATGGATTCTATCATCACATGGATATTCTTGGATTTTTCATGGATATCATCGCATGTATCTTGGTATAATATGCAATACGCCGACATGCTTGAAGATTTGTAGACTTTCTAAATATTTTCAAAATATACTAGAAGTACCTTATCATTCTTTATTTTTTATTTTACTCTATAGTGTCATCTATTAGTATTCAGCGTAAAAGTTGACACTAGTTTCTTGAACACTCTGTAAAACTAGAAATACTATACTCGTGTACTTATACTGTTACTCGAAAATCAAATCATGGTATACGTAACTTTTATTATTATCAAATTATAAAAAAATGTGTAACAATTATTTTTATATACCGTGTGAATAAAAAGTACAGAACTTCGATGCAGGTACCATTATATTAATTTTAGAAGAAAAAAAATGTACGAAAGTAAAATCGCCAAATAAGTATTTATCTTCAATAATTTTCTATTTTGTTCTGACGTCATACCCTGAGACAATAGCGTGATCGAAAACTAAACTTAAATGGCAACCTATACTTTGGGGATAGGTTCTTTGAATAGGTATACGTATCTTTGAATAGTAGTTTTATTTCTCTACGACCATATTTCGAAATTGAAATTCTACCTAGGAATAGGGTTTATTACAGCCAAGACTTGTGAACTGCATTAACCCTTTGGGTACATTTGACGGCTCACGCTCGTCATGCGCAAATTTTGGCGTAATAACATTTGACGAGTCCGACTCGTCATTTCAAAGTAAAAAACTGAGATTGTTTGACGATATTTAGTTATATTTTATCTCTTCCATAATGTCAGATATTGAAACTGCATTATTCGAAAGTGATAATGAACGAGAATTTAATGAAGAATTTGATAGAGATGCGTCAATTAGTGAAATGGAAATTGAAGACAATAACGAATTGGAAGATGATAGTGATAGCGACATACAACCCATACAACGAAGACGCAACAGACTCTTATCGAGTAGTGATAGTGAGTCATCTGATCAACCATTTCAGGAGGAATGGGTTTGGAATGAAACAGAAAATATACCTAATATAAAACAATTTTCCGATATTGCTGGAATCAATCCTATTTGCCTGCGAAGAGTAAGTGATAGTCCTTCGCCATTGAATGTCTTACACCAAGTGCTCACTCAAAGTTTTTGGGATATTATAACAGAAGAAACAAATAGGTATGCTAGACAAAAAATAGAAAAAGAAGGTTTTGCCAAGAAAAGGAATCAAAGATGGTTTCCTGTAAGTTCTGATGAAATGAAAGCATATATTGCGTTATGCATTTTGATGTCCCAAGTAAAGAAATCAAAGTTACATATGTATTGGTCTAAACGAAATATTATAAATACACCAATTTTCGCAAACACAATGCCTCGGGATAGGTTTTTTGACATTTCAAGTTTTCTGCATTTTACAGATAATGAAATAATAAATAAAAATGATAGAATAAGAAAAGTTAGAAATTTAGTAGATTATCTCAATAATACATTCTCTAATCTATATACTCCTAATAATGAAGTATCTATTGATGAATCTCTGATGAAGTTCAAGGGACGATTGAGTTATATTCAATTCAACCCATCAAAACGAGCTCGATTTGGCATCAAAATATATAAACTTTGTGAATCTTCATCTGGCTACTGCATGCGTTTCAAAATATACGTAGGCAAAGATAAAGTACAGGGTGTTGATATACCTGCTTCAGAGAGTGTAGTCATGGAAGTGGCGCAACCAATTCTAAATAAAGGCTACACATTATACATGGACAATTGGTATTCTTCGCCACAATTATTTTCTGTTTTACAAAACCAAAATACAAATGTCGTTGGAACTGTCCGAAAAAACAGAAACCATATGCCAAAACAGCTTGCTTCATTCAAATTGAAGAAAGGGGAATATAGAATGTTATCCTGTCGTGGTTTATTGGTATTGAAATGGAAAGACAGAAAAGACGTGTATATGCTTAGCACAAAACATGCAAATGTTGGAATGGTAGATACAGGCAAAAGGCGAAAACTAAAGGATGGCAATTTTGAAAATATTATCAAACCTTCATGCATTGTTGATTATAATAAAGGCATGGGAGGTGTTGATAAACATGACCAAATGCTAGCGTGCTTCCCTGTTATGAGAAAGTGTGTAAAGGGATATAAGAAAATGGCATTTTATCTATTAGACATGGCTATTTATAATGCACACATCATATATTCTAAAATAAACAGCACAAAAACCTCTGGCATTGTATCATATCGGCTGAATATTGCAGAAGAACTATTAGAGCAAGTGTCACTGCCAAATTATAATTGCCGTGGTCGTCCTTCGCATAGTGATACACCATACCGTTTACAGGCAAAAACCTGGGCACACTTTCCAGAGAATATTCCATCAACAGAGTCCAAACAACACCCTACAAAAAGATGCAGAGTTTGTTATAAAAACAAAATTAGAAGTGAAACTACCTGGCAGTGCAAACAATGCCAAGTACCTCTGCATTTACCAACATGTTTCGAAAAATATCACACTTTGCAAAATTATTAGTAATTTTCTTTTTGATATATTTAGTTGTTAGTTGAAAACTACTTGTTATTATTTTTGTTTGTTTTATTTATCATTATTATTCTGTAATTATTATAAACTTATATCTTATTTAAACTATATATTAAATTTAAATAAACAATTTGTTACATACAAAATATTGCATTATCATACTACTTCAGATAGCAACAAATTAAATACGTTTCAGATGAATGATACTCTTTAAATAATTCAGTACCCAAAGGGTTAACTGTGAATCTGGAAGAGCGAGGACTGTCACCAATTAAGTTTTTGCACTACTAGTCAAAAAACACATCATTATGTCGTGTATCAAAGCACGGTGTTGTTTTTTATGACTAGTGGTTAATAAATTTTACTTTTGCTACCAAAGTAATAAAAGTATATGGTCGTCCGAGGTTTAATGGTTAATGTATTTTACTTTTGCTACTAACGTAATATAAGTTCCGTGGCTATGCAGCTAAGCTTCTCCCACAGCCCTTCACAGTTTGCGACAACCCAATCCCGATTGCCGACAGCCGACAACCGGATACGCAGTGTCAAATTCTCGTCTATCGTCAGCCTTCTCGACTGACAATCTCGTCAGATTGGCGGCGAAAACAAAGATTATCTAGCGCCATTTCAATTTGAACTGATCCAAACCGGAACCGGACCGAACCGGATTAATGTGATGACAGTTGTTTGTATTTTAATATTGCATTTTAAATTATTGTAATTGTTCTAGTAGTGCAAAAAATAGTATATACACCACAGTTGTGAATACTATTATAGCTCATGAATTGCACGGCGCTACGCATCTCGCGATTGGACAGACGTCGGCAATAATAGTACACTTCACAACCTTGGTGTATAAAATACCATTATATACAGAGTATCTACTACAGCTAAGAACAAAACAAACATGCAATCCATCAACATAAATGTATTCAGCAACAAAAGTACAAAGTACCAAAATGTCAATTTGATAGTACCCAGGTGGTTTATTCCATTGAAGAGCATATTTGTTTTTAAAATAAAGGCTCCCAATTTCAAATCGCTTTTAAATGAAATAAACCATCTTGGCACCGTGAAATGGAGTTTCGTACTTTGTACTTTTGTTGCTGGATACATCTATGTTGCTATTTTATAGACTGACATGTTTATGATGTACAGTCATGCTCACATAAATCATAGTACAAGAAATTAGGTTACAATAGCAATTTTATATAGGAATGTCAAATTGTTCGTACTAGATTTAAGTGAGCATGACTGTACTTTGCTCACCTTAAAAAATAATTTCTTGCAAATTACTCGACACATTTTGAAATGTAATACACCGCTGAATTGCAAATTACGTAAGCTTTTTTTACTGAGCTATCACTCAATCTATACTCAAATTTTAAAAAAGGGCTTACCCGCCTTGCGGTAAGAGGGTTACAAATTGAAGATCATTATCATGTCAAAATATGTCTCCCTATGAATACAAATTGACGTATTTCAGCGATGTTATGAAATAACATATTCCTAGATATTTAGAGTGTTTCCTTTCTCCTGGGACACACTGTATATATATAAAAATGTTTTTCAGCAACGGTCTTATAAGTAATCACTTTTAATACCATAAACAGAGATGGACGTTCCTTTCACTAATAAAAAAAGTGTGTGTTGCTTAGGTAACTTTTAGTTCCTAGAATTAAAAGCACTTTCATCCTAAGTATATATTACTTTTAACGTTTTTGGTTCAGATTTGTTTTATTTAAAAATATATTGTAGGCACATTGGTATACTTCTCTTGATTTATTGGGTAGAAAATTTGAATCTGAATTTGCTTAGGTAACTTTTAGTTCCTAGAATTAAAAGCACTTTCATCCCAAGTATAGTTTACTTTTAACATTTTTGGTTCAGATTTGTTTTGTTTAAAAATATATTGTAGGCACATTGGTATACTTCTCTAGATTTATTGGGTAGAAGATTTGAACAACTTCTTTTGCACAGTCCAAAATACACACCGAAAATGTTTAAATACGTAGGTAATGACAATGAAATTGATACACCACCAGAAGATTAAACTACAAACGAAGATGTTTCAAATCTTCTGCCCAATAAATCTATACATATTCAAGTTCAAATTCAGACCAATTATGTTCAAATTAAGACCAATCTATTTCAAGTTGAGACCAATCAAGTTCAAGAATTTGTTACTTCCCAAAATGAAATTGATTGGTCTCATTTTGAACTTGAAAAGGTATAGAGAAGTATATAAAATGACTATATCAGATTTTATAATTGGTGCACCAATTAAAACGTATAATCGTACACTGAATACTTAGTATGTATTAGCATACTTTTCCAATTGTCCAACAAAATGAAAGTTGGGCGCAATATTCAATGGTGAAGTCAACACTATATTTAAAAAGTATTTTAACACTCATTGCCTAATTAAATTAAAGATAATTATGGCTACAGACCTAAGATCAAGAATTCTTAGTAAATAACAGGTGGATCTATTCTTGTAGTGTGCTTCTTATGAGCAATACTTGATGATGAAGGTGTGTTTAAGTTTAAAAAATCGAATAGTATTAATTTTGGTGTTGCTGGAGCTTATCGCTGCGACGAGTTCTGATTTTTTGATTTTTCTGATTAAAATTTCTAACACTAAAACCAATAAGGCTAGACCATACACTATGATGAGAGACATCTATTTAAATATTTATAGAAAATACCTGACCCTTTGTACGACAAACTTTGCAGAACCACCCTTTTCTAAAATACCAAAATAATAGAATATGTTATCGGGTAGTAGCAGGACTTCACAAAATTTGCAGTGTTTCACAAGAAATCGCTAATTTTTTTAATTTAAATAATTTACATGCCACTGCTAAAGATGAACTTCTGCCACGTTTCTAGTAGATTCTGGGGGTGGCCTTAAAAGTCTTAAAAAACATGGTAGTTAGAAATGAAGCCCTGTGGAAGACGAATACGTCGAGGATTAATTAAAAACATGAACGATAATGCTACAAATAAAACTTGGACTCGATCAACCTAGCACCAGTACAATCATCAATGATAATGCTAGTATAATTAATTATGATGACATGGAAGAAGATACAGAAACACTTCCTGGAGCAGAAATGACAGAAGTCCGGAAAATAATTGAGTATTCAAGAAACAATTAAAACTGTTATTGTACATGCTCAAATTGATCGTAATAATTCTAAAAGAACCTCAAATTGCATTTTTAATATTTTAATGTTACAATTTTTGTGTTATTTAATTCGCAATCTATTTTACTATTTGTTTAATATATTTGTAGTGTTTTCTTAAATTCACGTTATTTACAAAACAAATCTTAACCAAAAATGGTAAAAGTAAAAAATTCTTAGGATTAAGAGTACTCTTAATTCTAGCAACTAAAAGTGTTGCTTAAGTAACATACATATTTTTATTAGTAAAAAACGTCAATTTCATGGTATTAGAAAACATGATTGAGAAAACAATGTATATAATTATATTAATATCCAACATGAAATCTTCTTAGAATTGAAAGTTGTTTAATATCCAGGCTTTGGAATTGTGCGTGTACACTGTACATATCTGAGAATTAAGAAAATATGATGAACTGACAGAGTCACAAACACAGAGGTGCTAAACCGGATGAAAATAAAATGATATTTTGTGACGAGTCACCTACTATCAATACACATATTCACAAATAATTACTGAGTGATAATAATCATCTGAGTAGAAACAGGGGTTCTTCTATGGTTATTTCTAGATAAAAACTTTTAGGTAAGAATTTTTTAGATCACATACTATTTTTCGGTGAATTACCTTTATTTTCATAAAAAAGTTATACTTCTTGAACTTCGAAGAAATGAAGCGTTTCTGAGATATGCGAGGTTAAACTAGACAGAACACATAAAATAATAAATGAATGGATAATAAATGAAAAGATGGAAGAATTATAAAAAATCAAATCGACCATCTTACAGTAAAAAACCTTAATAAAAAGTGAAGTTAATGATCAATAAAACAAAAGACCAGCAGAAAAGTTTAGGATAAAAAATAAGAATGATGAGGCAAGAAAATTGAAAATAAATAGTTCAATTATTTTTTGTAGAAGAGTTTCACTATCTACAAAATTCTACATACACCCTATTACTAGCTTCTTAGAGTATTAAAATAAATTATATTGTTTTATTCATCTATAATTCTTCTAAATTAAAAAAAAAATCTGCATAACACTTATAGTTTTTTTATGTGCAAGTAATGAGAAGAATGCAAATAGATAAACAAATCATACCAACCATCAAGATCACAATATTCGAATATTTGGGACATAACGAGAGGATAAAAGTACTTTTACTACAAGTATACAGGGTGGTCACTTTTACGACGCCCACCATTAGGATCTATTAAACCGAAATATATACAGAGTTGGTCAAATGCGAGAAAATATTCTTATTTTCATGCCTTTTAATACTCTGAAAAGAAATCCGCGATATCTTGCACAGTTCCTGAAATATCGCTGAAAACCCGAAAAAGTGCACTTTCCTTTTCCTTTTATAACTTTTCTACTTTTGAAAGAAATTTTACGAAACCTGGCGCTCTTATATTTGTCGACGTGAGCTTTCTGATGACTGTGCCAAACATTTTCTGCGCCAACTAGATGCCCAAATTTTTATAGTCAACTTTTGATTTTCTTATGGCCGCAATATTACCTATATATTATATTACCTATAATAACCCATAGGCAATCTAACATTATTTACCACCAAAAATCGATAATTTAAAAATTTGTTGCAAAAATCAAACTGCCAAGTTGCCATGGAAAATAACAAATTACCATTTTGACATTTCTTCATACCAAGAAAATAACTTCTGAGTCATTTTATGGCGTATAAAGTGAAAAGAAGTAGATAGTATCTTTGATTATTAAACATGTCAAGATATTATCCTCAACATGAAAAAAATGGCATGTACAATCTATATATAAGGAATAACAGAAATGCGACAGTCACATCTAGAATTTATGGTAAATTGTATCCCGAAACAGCCAAATCCGATAACTTTTCGGCGTTTGTGGAATCATATAAAATGTCTGATTGCCATGTGTTATACACGGTTGAAATCGGAATTTTTCGCTTTTTTAATGCTATTAAAATTCAATATTGTGGCCATAAGAAAATCAAAAGTTGACTATCAAAATTTGGGCATCTAGTTGGCGCAGAAAATGTTGGCACTGTCATCAGGAAGCTCACGTCGAAAAATGTAAGAGTGCCAAGTTTCGAAAAATTTCCTTCAAAAATATAAAAGTTATAAAAGGAAAAGAAAAGTGCACTTTTTCGGGTTTTCACGGATATTTCAGGAACTGTGCAAGATATCCCGGATTTCTTTTCAGAATATTAAAAGGCATGAAAATAAGAAACTTTTCTCCCATTTGACCAACTTTGTATATATTTCCGTTTAATAGATCCTATGGTGGGCGTCGTAAAAGTGACCACCCTGTATAATAATAAAACGAAAGATTCAAGGAAAAATAAGTATAAGAAGGAGACCATACTCTTGGTTAATACATCTTAGAGAATGGTTTAATGGGAGATTCAACAATTTATATCGACTGCTTCCAAAAACGTATAGCTTTCATTATTGACAACCTTCAGAACACAGATGGCACCTAATGAAGAAACCACTAATAAAAATAGTGGTAACATATATTTTACAACAGAGAATCTTCAATTACAAGAAAATTTTAAAATATGTATAGGTTCAATACATAATAATTTTAAGGACAAAGTTAAGCAGGTATATAAATTAACTGCAAAACACATGGTATAAAATATATAATTGATGACAAATTCATTCGATGATTTAGTAAGAATTCCAATTGGCTAAAAGGAAAAATGAAACCCAAACAGTTCATATTAACAATATTTATCAATTGGCCCATTACTTGTTAAAATTGCATTATCATATTAATACTACTTGTAATGAGTAAACACTGGATTTTTTAATGTACGTGAAAATAGATGAAAAATTGGTACTGTACATTAGTAAAATATATGAAAAGTTGATCCCATTTTTTTTAAGTACATAGTAATAGTTTTCTAAAATATGACACTAAATTCTAAAATTATGATGAATTCGAGTTAAAATTTCAATTTTAATTTAAAAGTACATGTAAAAAAATGTCGTTTTTAATGATGATTTGTGATATAAATGTGATTTTATGTTAAAATTTATCCCCAGCTACAAAAATATTGATCGTAAAAACATAATGAAGAGAATTATATTGAACAACACAGAAAATAGCTATTTATGGTATAAGTGAATAAAATTGCCCTTTTCACGTGTATCATACAAGATTTTTTCTTGTTTTTTTAAATCGAATTGTTGAATTTGTTATCAGAATTGAAGATTTTGCGTAAAGTGTCACTTTGTCAGGTGACAACGAAAATTTCAAGAATAGTGCGAATTTACATTTTTGTTTTCTTTATTCACGTTGTTAATGGTTATAGTGAATAAAGTGGAAATGTAAACATTTTATTCACCCATACGATTAAAGTGTAGTTTTAACGAGGAGATTCAATATACAAAATGAGCATTTTAATAATGCGAATTGGAAAAACATGTATTATTTAACGGAAGCATGTATTCATTACTATGGAAATGACTTTAGAAACAATTAAGTGCAGTAATTTGCATTGTGACAGTGACAGTTCATTTTGAATTTAATTGAAATTGAAAGTTCTATAATATCTAATATTTTATAAACTGCAACTCCGTAGAAAAAATAGCATTGAAAAATAGTGAAAATTGAAACATTTTATTCACCCATTCGATTAAAGTGTAGTTTTAACGATGAGATTCAATATACATAATGAACATTTTAAATATGCGAATTGGAAAAATTAAATATCTTATTATCAACAACTGATAACCAACCAATAGAAAGTGGTAATGTATGGACAAAAGAGTTTTATTGCAAAAACGCGATGACGTTTATTTTTAGATAACAATCAAATAACATGATTGTGATTATAGACAGATTAATACAGGTTCACAGGAGTTCAAGTTAACTTCATAGCCAGTTTTATAAACTTATTCCTGGATCTTTGAAATTCAAGTTAACTTTAAAGCCATTTATCTCAGAACAACAAAAAATGCACTTAAACCCATTTACTTCTAGACCCCTAAATTGAATTAATGAAAATTTTACTAGACTTCATTGATGTTTTGATTCAATGAATATAAAGATACAGTAATTAATGTAATTTTTGACAGTAACAATTGAAACATTGATCTTAATAATTGACATATGGGCATAATAATTAAAATTTTGGCAGCAAAATAAAAAATGTTGAAATTTTGACAGTAACAATTGAGATTTTGACGAAATTATTATTAAATTTTGGTTACATAATTGAAAATGTGATGGTAATCATTGAAATTTTTACAGTGAGCTATGAAATTTTGACAAAATAATTAAGAAATTTGCAGTAATTATTGAAATATTTGACAGAAATAAGTAAAATTTTGATAGTGATTATTATTATTATTATTACAGGAGTAGGAGTATTGAAACTGAAACTGAAGCTAAAACTTTAAAACTAATGTTGCTCCTCATAATTAGCCACAGCAGTAGAAAGAGGCCATCGTTATTGCATTATTAAAAAAAATCAAGTACATACCTTGATTTATGTGCATTGCTTATGTGCATATCATTATAGTTTGTTTTTGGTATAATGTTGCCATTTAAATAAAATTCATTTTACTTGTCATAATTATTGTTATATTGCAATTTAAACGAAACTCATTGTTCTAGTCAAAATTATTAATATGAGGTGGAAAACTTGCGTGCACTTTTAAGGAGACACAAAATTCATATTCAATGACAAATGGCAGAGGCACATCAGATATTAGAATAATATAACACATACGAAAGTTTGGTAATAACTAAAAGAGGCTTGAAACAATTGTCAAGTATGAATATTATCATTTTTATGATTATCAAAGCTGTCGTTACAACTGCAGAAACACGGATATAATTATAAACAAAATAAGTTACTTTGTGAGTATCACATAAATGTATTTATTTCTGACTATAGTTTCGACTACTAGCCTGCGTTAGTATATGAAACTTTGTTTGTATCTATCACGAAGGAAACGCCGCTACACTCCAAAATATAATACGGATATAATTTTTATTAGATTACTTGTTTTTTACATAATCTATTCATAGCATTCGTAATCAGTGACTTTGAAAAAAATAATGGTATGCATCTATTTTACATTTAATGGGATTCAATTCTAAGACTTATAAGCTACGCTATTACATATTTTTTAGTACTACTACCATTCAGGGATATACGGATTCAGGATACATTACCACATCCCACACTACAAATAATTCATTAACCACTATTAAATTAATATTCAAACAGTAGTAAACCAGTGGATTCGCGTTTACGTCTGTGAAACCGCACATTAGATTATATTACGTTGTAAATGTTGCAATCGCCTGAAAACTGCGATAATTATTAATCTATAAGATATATGACATACAGATAATATTAATGCGTCAAGACTCAATCTATCTGATAGTCGTGAGTTTGATTTTCGTCTCGGGCAATCAAGCTACACAGTGCTCTTCATTTCATCCACTCCATATGCGCCACTTCATGCTGGCATAGAGATAATTAGCAAACAATCCGCACTGCGCATGGCTTCTTCTAGTTCTTGCATCTATTCTTCATCACTCCCATGATGTTTCGTGTATCTCCTTCGACGTTATCTTCCTATGTGTTTCCTTAAATTCGGCTCAATATTTTAAATGTCCACGTAGAAGCAAGTATATTTTTTGAACTAATTATTCGTAATTGATGAAATGAAAAATAATAACGTTGTTTTGAATTGCAATCGGCCAATAATTATTGTTTACATTTTCTTATTCTAATGACTTGCACGCTGTAGTAAACAATGTACGTCAGAATGTGTGTGATAACAAATTAGTATAATAGTATTTTACTCCACATTAATTTTCCAATTAAAACATGCGCGTTTATTACTCATCACTGGCAAGCTCCAACATTTCGTGACCGCAATAAATCCTTCTGCCTACAAAATTCTCCACTTCCACCTTCCACCTTCCGGTCACCTTCTAGGAATTTAATGATTAAGATCTGTTGCACAAGATTTGATACATTTGCAAGTTCAGAATTCCTCGCCTGCTCTGTTTTAAAGCGAGTTTTATGCATTTCGGGTGTCCGAGGCGAGAGTTTTGGGGATTCCGAGATTCTTGTTTTGCGCGTTTCTTATGGGATGAGGATGGGAATCCCGTTTACTGGATGTAACGAAGTCGCTAAAATCTAGGAATTATGCTAGCAGATCGTTTAGGAAATTTCCAAGACGTCATGTAATTGAACTTAAATATCTTAAATCATGTTATTAAAGATTTCGTTAACGTTCGCGAACTGTAAGAAACTTTAACCGTTAAAATATAATAACAGCAAGGTATATCCAATAGCGTGTTAAGTCTACGAATTTTAATGTAGGGTCTTTTGTTCGATTTTCAACAAGGAAAACTAAAATTATCCAATTGCTTTGCAAATATTTAAATTATTTTGTAAAATGTTCGTAAAGCTTCTATTTACAATTTTTAGTTATTGTTCCAATTATGACTTTTAATGTAGTCAATGTTCCTCGCAATGTGAGAATTTAATAATTACAAGTCTCGTCAAATCGATGGACATATCACACCCGGTATGGCTACGATATGATATGCAATGGATTTTAAGTAATTCACCAAATTTAAGTATAAGTTATCAGCCTTATATATGTATCGTAACGTACCAGAAAGACTAACCAAAAATGGCTTGGCAGACACACCAAAGGTAGAAGCAGAAACCAAAATAATAAATGGCGAAATTAAATAATACATATACCTAAAATATTGTTTTAATTTACATTATATTTACAATCTTTGTTCTTAAAATTATTAAAAATTGCATGCATAATTAATATACAAATCGATGTACAAACTTTGGGCCTGGGAAACAAAACAATAATAATAACTACTAATGTTTCAGGATGATACAAATATCCAACTTTAATTATATTAACATATTAATCAACAGTTTTAGTTTATATATCAACTAGAGAAGAAATATTTGCCTTCTGCAACATTTTTATTATTTCCAACAATTAGTCAACGGTAAAAGACTGAAATATTGATAGCTAAAGAACATTGATTTATATCTAATTTCCCAGACAAACGGACGTTAATTAGTAAAATATATATGTTATATGAGCCGTTGAAAATCAGGGCGAAGTTTTTCTTGTTTAAATTCAGATAAGTCCAGAAATGGATCCAGGGACATGAATATTTCTGGACTTTCTGAATTAAAAAAAATGGACTTCAACGGCTCATATATTCTATCTATAAACCATTTGAATAGTATTATTCAATAAAACATCAGAATCCATAATTCAAATATTTAATATTGTCAACATGTACGTAAGTAATATGTCGAATGCCAATATGTCGATATGTCGACATTGTAAATCATTTCAGTTTATTGCCGAAGGGAACTATTTGTGATAATTATTATAGTGATAATTATTGGAAAAAAATAATGGGGAATTTATAATCTATATAACTAAAACAGCAACAAAAAAGTAACGGCCATGATAAAATTTTACAACAACTATCAATAGTGTTATTGAAAATAATAAAATAGTGACACATATTTAAGAATGGTGGCGTATTTGGAAATTAAAATAAATAGTAGCAGAAATAGAAACATGTTTTTCATTCTATCGTGACTGTAACATGTTTGCAGAAATTGGAAAATATCCGTAATTCTAATCAAGTAATATTTTTGAATACTATTGATAACTTGGTAATATTTTACATTTAATTTCTCTTATTACATATCATTAATATTGTACTACTATTAATATTTTGCATTCTTGAAATTTTTCATGCCATTTATATATTTTATTGTAATGATTTATTTAATGCAGTTGTTTTGAGAAACATGTTTTCCATTGCATCATTACTGTAACATGTTTACAGAAATTTGAAAATATCCGTAATTCTTATCAAGGAATATTTTTGCATAATATTGATAACTTAGTGATATTTTGCATTTAATTTCTATTATTATATATCATTAATACTGTACTACTATTCATATTTTGCACATTCTTGGAATTTTTAATGCAAGTTATATATTTTAATGTAATGATTTCTATAATGCAGTTGATTTGAGAAACATGTTTTGTCATTGCATCATTACTGTAACATGTTTACAGAAATTTGAAAATATCCGTAATTCTAATCAAGTAATATTTTTTAATACTATTGATAACTTATTGATATTTTACATTTAATTTCTATTATTATATATCATTAATATAGTACCACTTTTCATATTTTGCACATTCTTGGAATTTTTAATGCAATTTATATATTTTATTATAATGATTTCTTTATTGCTGTTGATTTGAGAAACGTGTTTTTCATTGCATCATTACTGTAACATGTTTACAGAAATTGGAAAATATCCGTAATTCTTATCAAGTAATATTTTTGAATACTATTGATAGCTTAGTGATATTTTACATATAAATTGTATTATTATACATCATTATTATAGTACTTCTATTCATATTTTGCACATTCATGGAATTTTTAATGAAATTTATATATTTTATTGTAACGATTTCTTTAATGCAGTTGATTTGAGAAACATGTTTTGTAATTGCATCATTAATGTAATATGTTTACAGAAATTCGAAAATATCCGTAATTCTTATCAAGTAATATTTTTGAATACTATTGATAGCTTAGTGATATTTTACATATAAATTGTATTATTATATATCATTAATATTGTACTACTAATAATATTTTGCACATTCTTGGAATTTTTAATGCAATTTATATATTTTATTGTAATGATTTCTTTAATGCAGTTGATTTGAGAATCATGTTTTTCATTGCATCATTACTGAAACATGTTTACAGAAATTGGAAAATATCCGTAATTCTAAGCAAGTAATACTTTGAATACTATTGATAACTTAGTGATATTTTACATTTAATTTCTATTATTATATATCGTTAATATTTTACTAGTATTCATATTTTACACATTCTTGGAATTTTTAAATCAATTTATATATTTTATTGTAATGATTTCTTTAATTCAGTTGATTTGAGAAACGTGTTTTTCATTGCATCATTACTGTAACATGTTTACAGAAATTGGAAAATATCCGTAATTCTAAGCAAGTAATATTTTTGAATACTATTGATAACTTGGTGATAGTTTACATTAATTTCTATTATTATATATCATTCATATTGTAGTACTATCATATTTTGCACATTCTTGAAATTTTTAATGCAATTTTTATATTTTGTTGTAATGATTTTTTTAATGCTGTTAATTTGCAGATTTTTATATATTTTTTCAGTTATATTTTTATACATTAAAGATGTTGGAAATGTCATTTGCATTTTTGCTTCAAAAGAATTGAAATTCAACAAAAATGTTTGCATAACTAATAATATTTTGTACTGGAATTATTTTTATCTAAATGACAATAATATTTATTGTAATAACAAAATGTTTATTTTGCATTTTTAATGCCCTAATAATATTTTAAAACCTCATCATTGTGCAGAAATTACATTTTTTTATATAAGAAGGCAATTTTTGTGCAGTAATCGTAATGTTTATGTTATCAACTAGGGTATATGCTTTAAAATAATATTTATATAGTAGTGTGTAATATTTTGTTTAGTAATGCAATTACAGTAACGCATTGTAAAGGACTAGCATTTGTGTTGACTCACAATCTTATAGTAATTAAATTTTTATACAGTAATAGCCTGTTTTACACTATGCACTGATATAATCTTGTATAATGTGACATTTTTGTATAATAATGGCATTTTTGAACAGTAATGGAAGTGACATTAATGCAGTACTGGAAGTCTTGCGATGTAATGGCAGGTATTATAAATGTCACTAATAAAACTGTAGAAATGCCATTGAAGTGCCATAGTTTGATCATTCAGCAATGTGATATCTTATATAATGTTGTAGTTGTGTATGCATTAAATATAATTTTAATACCATTACTTAAGAGTACTTAAAAGTCTTAGTTCTTAAATATAATATTTTGAACTAATATCACCTTATTGATCACCAGAAGTAGTTTTAATTTTTCAATAACTTTTAACTGTTCCTGCTGTTCCAATTATTATATTTTTGTACAATCGCGATATCTTCAAATGTTGCATGACTTAGGTATTGATATATCTGATTATCACATACCAGGAAACTTTATAATTTAAATACATATTTGTGTATTTTGCTTTTAAATTTATTTATGCAACATATCTTGATATCATGGAGATTTCATATTATTTAAAATCCATTCCATATAATACGAAATCCTAGTATACACGCCTGGATGTCCTTCAGTTCCACAGTGCCTAGGCCCATATGACACCACGCCGTGCTGCACATACCTTGGAACACCATCCACTAAACCAACATACATAAGAGGTCCTCCGCTATCTCCACCACAGGAATCCCTTCCCATATACCCACCAGCGCAAATCTGCTTGTGGTTGATAGGCGCAAAGCGTTTATAAATCTGTTTACACTTAGCGATTGGGACCACAGGAACTGCGATCTTCAGAAGTTCAGCACTCTTGAAACCTAAAACGGACTGATTAAGTTCAAAATATTTGGGTGCAGATTTTTGAGTACTTACCAGTTTCAGTGACGCCCCAACCTGTAACAATGGCAAACTTTCCATCCAGATTGTAAGATGCCATGCCTGCCAGTGGTAAGCAAATTGGTTGTACGTTAGCTACAACAAAAAATAAGAAAACATGATGAAAACTTGAGAAAAATGCAGTATTGGTTTTCAAATTAAATTTAAAAAAAAAAGGAAGAAAACTCGGTATAAATTAATTAAAATATTGTACATATATATCAAAATGCTCAGCAGATACGCCAAAATATGACATATAATAATAATTATTATTATTATTCAAGCATCTGACATGTCGCGGAGGTCAATATAAATATACAAATATACTGGATGGCACAATATTGGCTCTCGCAAAATCACTGAAACAAACGTTTACAATTCATCACTGAATTCACTGAAACTGAACAATACTGAAACAAACTTTTAGAATTCATAATTATGAACGTAAAAAAAGCTATTTCTACTATATATTGTAGATAGGCTAAAAATTGGGGTAGATGCCATATTTGATACAGATGA
The DNA here is from genome assembly GCA_951805005.1 of Othius punctulatus. NCBI lineage: Eukaryota > Metazoa > Arthropoda > Insecta > Coleoptera > Staphylinidae > Othius > Othius punctulatus. The sequence continues at coordinate 91,721,248 of OX638139.1, forward strand.
AAAATAGAAGATGATACCGAGACTTCTATAAACTACGAAGAGTTATTCTGATTGTTTCTAAGAATTTTTATTGATTCTTATGAAGAATGGAGAAAATTTAATCAATTTAAATATGTCTGCCAAATTATTAAAAATTATCTGGATAACAATAATCTAAGAAAATTAAGACTAAATCTATCTTATTATATTAGCTTTATAACAATAAATATTGGGTTTAAAATCAATTCCGCAGCGAACTAAATAGACTTAGTTCACTTGAACTAATAAGTAATGAGAATAGTGAACTAATAAGTGGGGAAATATGAATACATATGGATAGATTACATTGTTAACTACCAAACTATTTATAAATGTACCAGGAATTAGATTTCACTATAAAGTTAAGGAACTCTAGTGTTTACTTTATTCCTATCTGAAATATGGTGCAATGTTGTATCTTTGGTAGAGAATCCTGTGGTTGAACTGACGTGACGCAAACATTTCCTCACATACATGTTTTATGCAAATTAAAAGGGCAATAAATGCTTACAACGATAACGAGTTTTGGAGATACGCCTCATAAGACTAATTAATTCGCCTGTAAATACCTGTGCTTTAAACTCAATGCCGGTCTCCTGGATGGTAATACGGAGAAAATAGTAGGTTTTGAAGATGTATAAATATGCATTAATTTGCAAGATGACGCCAATAATACACATAAATTATTTTACGTGCGTATAACTTCTCAGCTTAAATGGCATTTCGAAATATTTATTATTATTTATAAAAATGCAAGAGGATGTGACGTAAATGGTCAGTGGCAGGTAGGTGAATGAGCTGCGAACGCAGTTCCCAAATTTTGGCCAAGGTCATTGGTAGTTGCAGTACAATATTTGTATATTTGTTGATTTATTCATTTGGAATACACTATTTTTTTGTAAATGTTATCAATTATTACGTAATAATCATTATTGTTATTACTATTACACGAAAATTGGGAAACCACAAACTTTGATTGATAAAAGTCAAATTATATAAAAAAGAAACAAACAAGGAACATGGAGAATGAAGAGAAGACGAGTACAATTGAGGCGTTTATTTTAAAAACAACAAGTCAAAAAATGCACATATCGAGTTATTTGCAGTAAACGTCTCTCAAAACCAAGGTATATGCACTAACAAACCCGTTTTCTTGAAAAACAATACAAGACGCGTGTAACAGCCATTTTTTTCATCTACCTGTTACACGCCTGCTACATTCCAACTTTCCCCCCGTTTTTCTCTTGTTTCACCGTTCTTATTTAAAATCATTGTTATTTTTAAATAAGTAGAAATAAAAACAACAGAATAGCCTGATTTATTTTCTCAGTACTTTGAGAACAACTTCTACTGTAATTTTTTTTATATTTCCCACAAAACTGATTTTTGGATGTGCACTTTTTAAAATAAACGCCTCAATTCATTTATGTCCATGTTGCGTATTAAGTTATGTCTAAGAGTAATCCATAATCTGGTTTCGACTCACCAGCAGAACATTGTGATCTTGGTAATAAAAAAATCTGCGTATTTCACAAGATATTAGAGAATTTGTATATGATAGCACATATCGTTTAAGCAATTGAATCACTGATTTCAGAAACCCCTTACCTCCACTTTTGGTTATATTGGAGTTATACATGTGATGGCGCTTAAAAGATGCAAGTAGTTCTTTTGATTGAACTCAAAGACAAACTTATTCTAATATTTCGAAGGCGTATTAGACCCTCTAAATATTCAACTGATTCGAGAATCATCCTTAGTCCATGACTATTTTTTTTTAAGTGCACTACTTGCTTAAAAGATGCAAGTAAAGGACGTTGCAAGTAGTTCTTTCGATTGAGCTCAAAAGCAAAAGTATTCTAATATTTAAGAGGCGTTTTAGACACTCTAAATATACAACCGATTCGAGAACCATCCTTAGTCCGTGACTAATTTTTTTTTCCCATTAATTCTTTCAAAACTAGTTATGCGTGAGTTGTGTTGTTTCTGAAATCAGTGATTCAATTTATTAGTAATCCCAATCGATGTTTTAGTGCGATAAATTATATTTCCTTAACTTGGGATGAGTAGTCATAGAACAGGTATACAAGTATAGACTTGTCATATAGTGAACAACTTTTGCACTGCAAGAATATACATTTTCAGTGTTTACAGAGAAATTCAAAATAGACTCTCACCGTAGGCATCTCGCTTACCTTAAGAGGTATAGGGTAGTTTTAAATTTGGCAAAGTTGCTAAATTCTAGCACAATTAGAATCTGCCAAAATACATAATATATTTTGGCTCAAAAATCTGTTTTTCGTGTTTGGTATACAATTTTATTTTCGTTTTGATAGTAAAACTAATTATTGTAATCAGGTTCTTGAGTGTTCTTATTCAGAAAATGCTTTTTCGAAGTGGTGTTCGTCTATCTGTATTTGTATTTCTATTTCTAATCATAACAAATGTCAGAATGATTTTTTTTGCTGAAATATCAATTTTTCAGTATATCTATTCAGAAAAAAAAACTGCTGCCTATCTGTCTGTTTGGTTATCCGTGCCATCACTACAGCCCATATTGTTGTATCAATCTACCTAGAAGAAGTGGTAGTTACTGCACAGGTCTTTAGGTATTTGCATTGCTAAGTCGATTAAGTTTATCATTATACATAGAAGTACAAAAAAAATCGGTTTTGTTTTATTAACGTCAACATAGATTTTTTTTCGATGTCATGTTTTGTTTTTATACATTTAGATAGTATTTGATTTGAATGATATGTGATATTTGAGATTAGTATAATTTAATTTCATATTACCTAGAATTTAAATATTGGTGTAGTATCAGCAGCTAATTCTTGCTTTTTATTTATTTTTTCTTAAACCGTTTGATTTGAATGCTTTGCGTTTTCATCTAATTTCAAGTACTTAGGTAATACACTGGTTTTAATAAAGAATAAAAATTATTTCAAGCTGTCAAGTGTGTGAAATGTATAACAAAAACAAATATGGTGCCCATAAAAAAAATAACAAAATGAAGTTGACGTCATTAAAACAAAATCGCATAAACGTAGAAAAAAACTAAGCACTTCATCGAATTTAGAACATATAGTTGTAACGAGACTGTATCTTCTGTCTCATTCAGTCAACTTGTACAGAATATCTCTTTTTTTATATATTAATATTTAACATAGAATTTAGTATAGTATATACTATAGTCATGGTTCAGTATCAGCAAACTAGTTCTTGCTATTTAAATTATTTTTCTTAAACCGTTTGATTTGAAACCTTTGCGTTATCTTCGAATTTCAGGTACTTATGTAATACATTGTTTTTAATAAAATTAAAAAAAAAAAATCTGGCTGCCAAGTGTGTGAAATATATATAAAAAAACAAAAATTGTTCCCATAAGACATATTAAAGATAAAGTTCACGTCATTAAAAAAAAATCGATTGGACGTAGAAAAAAACTAAGCACTGAATGTAGAACAAATAGTTGTAACGAGAATATATTTTCTGTTTCATTCAGTCAACTAGTACAAAATATCTCTTTTTCTACACATTAATATTTAGCATAGAATGTAGAAACTTAGCAAATTAAAAATCTACGCTATATCTTGTAAATAAGCGAGATGATCATGGTGCTGCCCCATTAAACACATAAAGCCTTAATTAAAAATAATAGGAAATGGCGAAATATATGCTTATACAGGGTGTCCAAAATCCGGTTAAATTACAAAAAAGCTGCGCAATTTAGTGGTCAGCAATATTCTGTTGAGAAAACGAGAAATTTCCGCTAGTTATTTGAAAAAGTATAAGAAAACCAAAGGCACTTTGTCATTGCCACTTTTTTAGTTCTATACGACAGCGTTTACAAATTTTCACTACAACGTTTCGTTTCGAAGAAACCATCATCAACTTAATTTTTTTATGTGCCCGGAAAAAAAGTACACCCTGTATTAGATAGCATTTCCTGTTATGGATTCTATTATTTATATCACATTATGTTTTCTCATGTTTTTATTCAGAAAAAGACTCTAATACATAAATGTTAATACATTTCGAACAGTTTCTTGTAGTTGGCGTTGAAATGATGACGACAAAGAAAATAATCATTATTTCATTTCTACCCAGAATAGGTACTAAAATAGTAACTAAAAATAATTTAGCAAGAATAGTTGCTAAACATTGAAACATTATAGCTATTTAGAACACTTTTTTTTTTACTGTGGTAGGGAATGGTTCTGTTCATTTAATGACGACGAAGATAATAATTATTACCTAATTTTAACACAGAATAGGTACCAATGTAGTAACTAAAAACAATTTAGCAAGAATTGTTGTTATTCATTGAAACATTATAGTTATTTAGAATTACACTTGTCATTGTTTTTTCTGTGGTATTATGACAATTGTTCTGTTCATTTTATTATATTAAAATCTTAAAATTAGATGATAAATTTTGTCTTCGTCGCTAATTTCAACGCCTGCTATACCAAAATGTCCGAAATGTATGAACAAACCTTTTTTAACCATACTGTGATATAAATCGTTGAATTCGTAATAGGACATGCTATTTATTGCAAGGTGTACTTTAGTTACGGGCCGCATAAAAATATAAAGTTGATGATGGTTTCTTCGAAACGAAACGTTGTACTGACAATTTATATACGTGGTCTTGTAGAGCTGCAAAAGTTGCAATGAGAAAGTGCCTTTTGTTTTTTTATACTTTTTCAAATAACTTCAGAAAAACATAAAAACGATATCGCAAAATTTCGGATTTTGTCGAATATATCCGGAAGTAAGCGGGATTTTCGGGTTTTCTCAACAGAATATTTCTGACCACTAATTTAACCGCCTTTGTATCTTTTACGGTTTCCGAGATCTCCATGCTGTTGATCCTTATCTTGGACATCCTGTATTATGCTGTTTAATTTCAATACTCTGTGACTTTGTCAAAAAATATCCAAAACAATCAGTTTAATTTTGGTGTTTCATTTCAATGCTTTGGTTAAGCAACATCCTCACTGCATACGGATTTTTAAGTTCTGCATTGTTTGATATCTTTATATATAATGTCATACGATTCAAACGATGATCGTAATTTTTTTTGTATTTTTTGTACAGAAATTTAAGATCATAATCTTAAAATGAACTTACAAAATTTATCTTCTTACACAAACATATGTAAAATATTCCGGGCTTATAATTATTTATAGCTTTTCGATAAACTTAGTGATAAAGTTATTATGTCAAATACCAAAATACTTTAAACATTTTTTGATACCTGATCTAATTGTCTATAATTTTGAAATAAGATAAACTAAATTATAGTTGCTTAGTTTTTTTACATTTTTGAGTGCTAAAAATGTACATAGAGTATGCAAATATAATTGGTAATTTTTTGATATATTTTACGAAATATATTTTGCAAGAAACCAAGGCAATTATCCCGTACATTAAAAATATCCAAAAATATGTTTTTATTCACGCAATTTACATTTCTGTGTTAGATATGAAAAATTTTGTAATCAAATTCTGGCAAAATTAAAGAATTTTTTATTATTATTATATTTCAAAAATATTCAAAAATATTAATTATTATCTACACTCAGATGCAAAAAAACGGGTCATTGGGTTATTGTTTACAAAAGTATCATTTTTGTTAAATGTTGATGTTGGTATAGTCCATAGAATAATTTTTTTAGTGTTTTAAAATCAAAGAGACCGTCAGGATGTAGGAAGAAGTAACATATTGTACTTGTTATTTATTTAATGAACATTAATAAGCGAAAACGATAATGTACGTATACACGAAAGAAAATGCATTTCTGCAAAATAATCTTAGCAGAGATTAATAATGAAAATGACAGTTAATCGAAAACAAACAAGTCAAAACCCAGTAGCCACCTTGATCCTTTATGCATAATGCCGAATGGGCAATAGGTAGTGAAGAACGCATACCTTTAAATGTTATTTTCGCTTAATAAATAAACTGATAAGTATCATATGTTGTTTTTTTCTACATCCTGATGGTCTCTTTGATTGCAAAACACTAAAACTTTCATTCTAAGGACTATACCAACATTTTTTTTTTTAAATGGGTTTTCTGCAAACAACGACCCAATGGCCCGTTTTTTTTGCATCTGAGTGTAGTTACTTTGTTATTGTTTAAGTTCAATGTAACTTACGATATGATAAGTTTGCAGATGTTGCTAGTCGAATTAAAGCAATGTCATTCGTGAACGTGCTTTGTATGTAGTCTGGATGAATTATGATATCCTCGATATAGAAGTCCTGCACACCTGGAGAGCATGTGGTCTTATCTGGATTGCAGTCTGTGTGGGTGTTAATGTTATGTTCGCCCAACCTAATTCCTGCACTGTAATAAAAATAATAACAATTATAATAATAATAATAATTGAAAGTACAGTGCGATCAACAATTATTTAGATAAGGGGCGGCTATGATTGTGTCAGTGTTATGGAACCTGCCAAAAAAAATGAAGAAGGACTTTAATATGAATCCCCATAAAATACAGGCCTATCATGAATTGCTGCCACCAGATTTTAGCAGACGTCTTGCACCATAACAGACATACTTCCAACATCTCAAGGGCTTATTTTATCTAAATAATTGTTGATCGCACGGTAGAAAAAATATTGCAATTTATTGGCGCTAATATTGGTGTCTTGCATAAAGTAAAAGAGTGCAATACAAATAGCCTGTAACAATGAATAATTTTGATTACTTACATAGTTAAGTTTAGGATGCAATGGGCGGCTGTTAGAATGTATCTCTGGTTGATTAAAGTACCTCCACAGCGGAAATCAAGGCCATCCTCTATAATAAAAAAAATATTACATTTACCTACGATAAATACAAAATATAAATGCAAAAAAATATATATATATATGGCCAAATACAAGCAAGAATACAACAAGAGCCGCAACGAACAAATATAAGAGTAGATAAAAGGCACAAATGTATAAAAGTATAAAAGATGAAGGAAAAAAGAAACAATGCTAAAAGATAGAAAAATGAGAATAAATATTAAAACTTGGCATAAAATGAAGGATGTTAAAGGTGAATAGTGAAGGAAAGAATAATACGAAGGCCCAGTTTTGTAGTCTCCTTGAATTTCATTTCCTTGGAATCTAATGTTGGCACAATGGCAGACATAGAATCTAACCTTCGAATAAAGTTGATCGGAGATTAGAGAATAATACTTTCTGGAGAAAATAAAAGTTCTGAAATATTGATGATCGATAGAAGTTGCAAGGATAACAATAATTTGGGACACAAAAAATGATGATTAAAGATTGGTGTACCTTGAAATTTCTAGTGATACTTTTGTCGATCTGTGGAAATGTGGAAATCTGTGCAAAACAATGCTTCTTAACGCCATCGTAATATCTGTCATTTCACTCCTGTTTATCTTAATTTAAGGATAAGATGGTACTATAAACATTAATTAAATTAATTGTGATAAAAGACCAAAAGTAATAAAATCGAACAAAAATGAGAATTAGCTAGTTTTAATTATAGTTACATAACTACAAGGATCATCTTAATAGCAATAATCTAACTAATTAGTGCGAGACTGAATATTTAGTATGTTTAGTGCCGAACTACCAGTTTAACTGAACTTAGAGGGGCATTTATATTTAGTGCAGTATTAAATATTAATCACTAAGCAACTTTGATTTTGTTAGGAGAATCCGGGAATGAATATTTATATAAAATTAGTTATATTTTATTATAACATAATAATTACATTAAACAATATTTGAAAGGTACACGGGAAAAACCGGTGTCCATTTTTATAGAAATAGCAATAGCACCATGATCTTATGCTAAATTTTCCGCTGTCTCTATTCAGCCGATAATTCAGGAAAAAAGCCAGCCAATTCTCCTCGGAAACCATAAATTGCTACTCGAGTAGGTTTTCCCTGTGTACCCTTCATATGTGATATGTGAATATCTGTCGATAAATAATGGCCGACTTTTATTATTTTTGATCACATCTTTACATCAAAAAAGAAGTGAATTACATGAACACAATTGTAAATTGACGTTTTGTTATTTTTTCCAATATAGAAATGCAATACATATATGATATAATATATCTTCTTACTTGTCATGTATGCAATCAATGCCATCCAAGGAAACTCATAAAGTGAAGTCCCAATGCCTCCAATAATCCTAAAATCACTGGATGTAGCCCCACACTCTTTGGGAAGTAAACTAAGATTCCTGTGCTTACTAACATCAGGTGGTCTATCACCAGCTTCGTTAGTAACTTGCTGATGCATGGCCTTCTCTGCACCTGCAACTGGAATGCAGCACACCTTTGGTATATTCCCAGTAAAGCCACACTGTTGATCTCTGATTGATTTTACGACATATCTAGGTCTTGGGATCCTAGAGTTGTCCAGAAGGTTAGCAAAATATGGACACTTCCTGATCTCGATGCACACTTCTTCTTTAGATTGATCACAAATCTTATCTGAAAAGAAAAACACTTAAATGTTAAGACAAAATTTAAAGAAAACGGCAATGAAAAGAAATTTAGTCACAATATTATTGTGTAAATTTAAATAGTTCAACAGTTACGTCTGCAATTAAAAGCGTTAAAAAATAATAAAAGTCATCTATAATGATGAATATATTGTAATATTTATGTACAGGGCCCGCCAAAAAAAGGACACTTTTCAAACTCTAATAACTCCAACGTTTATTAACCCAAAACATAACCAATCAGCTTAAATTACCGAACAGTATATGCAATTACATTTTGCATTATCCTGACAAAAAAATTTGGGAAATTTATTTAAGCTCACAAAAAATTTAAATTTTCGAAGACCGATTTAACGCTCTCTAAAACAATTTGATGCATTTTCCTGAAGAAAAAAAAATTGGGAGAAATGATTGCGCTCACACTAATTTTAAATTTTCGAAGACTGATTTAACGATCTGTAAGACAATTTTTTGCATTGTCTGAAAAAACAAATTTGTGAAAAGATAATTACGCTCACAAAAAAATTAAATTTTCGAAGACCGATTTAACGATCTCAGACAATTTTTTGCAATTTCCTGAAACAAAATTTTGGGAAAAATTATTTACGCTCACAAAATTTTTAAATTTTCGAAGACCGATTTAACGATCTTTAAAACAATTTTTGCACTTTCCTGCCAAAAATTTTTGGGGAAAAATATTTACTCTCAAAAAGTGAATCTAGTGGAGATAAGTTGGGCGAATATGGAGCCCAACTTATCCCTTAGAGAGGGTCTGGGTTTGCATCAACGAACTGGTTTCCATCCAAAGTTCTAGAATTTTTCACTTTGTGTTCGTAACTAATGCCCTTGATATTTTTTAACCATTAAAGGTGTACATTGCAAAGGTATCTATCGATTCGTATCAACCACCTGACGAAACGACAAATAAAAACAAAATAATAGCCACCTAAAACTGTTTCCTTTTTTGGCTGGCTCTGTATATGCGGATTCAACCTTGAAAGAATTGGACAATAAAGCTACACATGTTAATCATAAGTTAGTAGAAATTGAAGAAAATAGTTAATTTTATGTGTGCCTTGTAAAATTTATAGAGTAAAAGAAAATTATTTGAAAAAACAAAATTGTAGATATTTTTGTGTTGCCGGGATCGGTTTTCTTGTAGGCTGTTTGTATTTATGTGTGGCCTTGTATATATGTATATGTACGTCTTTCTGTCTTCCTGGAAGCCTAATATAATGTTAAAAAGAGGCGGATAGACCGCAAGTCGATAGATAATAAAATATTGTTACTACTACTGATTAAAAGATTGTTACTTAAATTACAAAAAAAATAAAAATTAGTATAAATAAAGTGCTTGGTTAAGTTTCACAAATTTTTAATAGAGAAACTCTACAATTGTTTCTGTCTCACGACCATTATCAAGAGACAAATAAGACTTTGACTCAGTCTTATTTGTCTCTTGATAATGGTTGTGAGACCGAAACAGTAAACATTGTAGAGTTGTTCCATTAAAAATTTGTGAAACTTAACCAAGTACTTTATTTATACTAATTTAAAGATGTTTTGCCAAGTATTAACCACCGATTCACACAATCGCAAAGCAAAATTAAGAAACAATGTAGGAAAAAAAATTTGGTTTTTGTTTTTCAATTTATTTTGTTACATATATTAATAAATTAACAGCACGTAAAATCAATCAATTATTAAATTAGTCATGTATATTATTTAATATTTAGATCCAACTGTCAGTAATAAAATATTGTCACATGTCGTAACGATTATGAAATAATCATTTCTAAATGATTAACAAATCAGATTTTTCGTAACCACAGCAAAGTGATTAAGTTTATATATAGATTAGGTGCTTTTAAAAATATAATTATCATTATACTAAATGGTTTGGACTGGAAAACTAGAGTGCTTAGGAAATACAATGTTAGGCAATCGAATTATAAGAATATTTCGTATAAATTTTTATCTAATTGTCTCTGGCGATGATAATTAGTTAAGGTAACGAAAATTAACCATCGTTAAATCGCCAACGAATCGAAGAAGAATAAGAACATCCAAATTTTGGGTAGTTGGTTTACAAATTTGAGAAAAAGAAGAGAACACATTGTTTTGGTCAATAAACAAGCTGGAGTTGGGGTTATAATTGACGAATTGTAGAGAATTCAATACATTAAATAATCTTTGAAACCTACTACCAAATTTCTGTATTTCATTTCCAGATTATGCTGACTGTGAGTTAAGATTTTTGGGCGAATAATTGTTAGTTAGAACTCTTGGGGATGCTGCTAAATCGAAACATGTCGCAGGCAATTCAATAATTTTTTTTAAACTAAAAACTTGGGTTATTTTCCCAGTCATACTGCTAAATCTGTTCAATGAACAATGATAATATTTTGGAATTTACAAATAATAAGATATAATAAATACAATTAATACACAAAACAAAAACAAAATAAACATAATTTTTATCTGTAAACGAGTACTATAATAGTATATTACAACAACAAGTGAAATAAGTCGTCGTTTATATGGTGGGCACGGGTACTACGGATGAGTGCTAAAATTGATATTTTCACGGGTTTTTTTTACTATTTTTTTTGTAATTTGCGTCTTTTTATATTAAATAAGTATGTATTTTCCTATCATGTATGTATGTTGAATCATATGACATACATATGAGGTGCAATGACGTGAAGTTCGTCAGTGCGTACCAGCTTTGGTAAACAAAGTTTCGCGTGCGTTCAGTCGATATTATAGTACTGAAATACGTACAGCCAACAAATAGCTGTACAGCCAACAAATTATAAAATAGTATATTAAAATACCAGTTGCAGAAGGCATCTATTCAAGTACGATTTTGAAATTCCGAAACGAGCTGCATAGTAGCGAGTTGAGGAACAAATGAGTGCTTGAAGGACCTTCTGCAACGAGTGTTTTATACATTTTTTTTTATTTTGCCGCATTATACTATTTTAAAAATGAAAAAATGAAAATTTGAAATCTAGGGGATATTGCGGTGGTTGGTGACATTTATGGGGCGTAAATTTAGGCGACTGTGGAAAAAAAATTTGAAACGTCAGATTTTATTTTTGCAATTTTGCGCTTGTAACTGTTAATGGGTATAATAATTGTACTTTCCACGGTAATAATTTAAATTAAACTTCGTTTTCATTAATTTGCTGTTCTCTGTGAAATTTATTTTTGACGTATGCCAGTTGACAGTTTAACGTCAACCGTCAACGCTACCACTACCAACATAAATGCCGTAAATTTTACTAGTCTATTCTAGCACACCAACCGCTTATTCTAACACTCAAATGACATCATTTGGGTGCCAGAATCGACTTATTCTAAACGCAAAATACAAAAAAAAATCATATTCAAATTATGCAATTTTAGATTATTTCTATCTATTATGTATACAGGGTGATTCAAAACCTGTGGTCCAAACTTAAAACCAAAACAAATCTATGCGTTATTTCTAATAGTTGCAGAAGATTTCTTTGTTTTTATCATTGTTCTCTTATCAATCGAGTCCTATTATGACTCGATAAGTCAAAGAAATGCTATTTTGTTATGACAGAAGTGTTTCACGCTTAAATAATTGTTGTTCTCTAAGTGTGGTAATGATGAGGCTTTTTTTCTGTATGTGAATAAACAGAAATGCGTTTTGTATACCTCTATTGCAGCGGTAAAACCATTTTAATTGGACGTAAGTTTATTGGCATGTTTTACTTATTTTAACACCACCAATTACACCTTAAAGTTTGGACAACACCTTTTGAATCACACTGTATACAGAGTGTCCAAGATGAGGATCAACAGCTGGGGATCTCGAAAACCGTAATGGTTACAAAGGTGGTATAATTACAAAAAAGTTGCCCAATTTAGTGGTCAGTAATATCCTGTTGAGAAAATCAGAAATGTCTGCTTACTTCGGGAGATATTCGACACAATCAGAAATCTTGCGATTTCGTTTTTATTTTTTTCAGAAGTTATTTGAAAAGGTACAAAACCAAAGGCAGTTTCACATTGCCACTTTTTTAGCGCTACAAGACAGGGTCAACAATTTTTTAGTGCAACGTTTCGTTTCGAAGAAAGCATCATCAACTTTATTTTTTTATATGGCCCGTAAAAAATGTACACCCTGCATTATGTATTAGATAGCATGCCCCATCCTGTTGATACTTATCTTGGACACACTGTATAATATATGTCATATTATAGATCAATACAAAAATAAGGTAAGGTAGATATATCTATTTCCTGTTGTCATTTTATTTAATATATTTCCAAATCAAGGTGTTGTTAAAACAAAATATGTATTTCAAAATTGTATAGAACAGTCTTTAACTCAGTGTGCCCACAAAATATTCTTAGGCACAGATATTTTCGAAAATACTCGCCCGACCTCAAAATACTTCCACTGATATCTTGATTTTGCAAAATTTCACTAAAGCAACTTTGGAATTTCTCTCGTCCATCTAGAGGTAGATGGAGACATTGATGTACCCAGGTTATCAACAAGTTCTTATTACAATGTAATTGGTAAAGAAGAATATAAAATAATTGAGAAACTCTTGGATCAAGTAACCGACAAGAGATACATGTTAATTTAAAAAAAAATAGTAGACATGGGCAAATGGTCAAAAATTACTGATAAATTACAAGTAATTTTAACTCAAATGAGACCTACTCAATAGAAAATTGAGTAAATGTAGAATACATTTACAAAATAGAATACAACACAAAATGTAAATTGAAATTCCGTTTCGAGAAAACGATTAATTAATTTTGAATCTTTTGATTCTGTTTTGTAAGTTGTAAACATTTGCATCTATTGAATCTAGTAGTCTCGTAGACGGTTGTAATGATTGGGGAAGTTTATGTACTACTTAATATGTACCCACATGAAAGTTCAAATCATATCAAATACTTATTAAAACAGAAAGATTTAAAAAACAAAATTATTTAAAAAAAATTATACAGGGTGTCTCCTAAAAAACGCCGCTGGCCCTAACTCCTTTAATTAGAGGCCGATTTAAAAAAAAAACAAAAACAAGATTAAATGGCTCTACATGTTCTACAAAGGGGCCCTAATTTTGTTTTGTTGCAAAATCAACTTTCATTTCAGCGATAGTCAACTTTTATTTTTCAAATGGTTACATATATTTTCTTATTTTTTTCTGGTAGAGATTATTTTTTGAATCCAAAGATGTATAACAAGTAGGCTTTTATGGAAAATTCGTTACAGACAAAAACCAAAGTTTAAACAGTTTTTCAAGTGTGACGTGAAAAACAAAGCAAACACAATGTGGAAAACACGAGAAATAACTCCTAATTGTGTATTAAATGCAACTTATGCAATAACGAGAAGATGTCAATTGGGTATTCAACAAGGTAGCTGTCAGATTGAGCAACTTTTGGAGATACGTTTGTATTTTCTGATGCATATTTTGAATTATTCTAATAAAAAATTACATATTGTTTTCCACATTGTGTTCGCTTTGTTTTTCACGCCACACTTAAAAATTATTTAAACATTTTTTTCTGTAACGAATATTCCATCAAAGCCAACTTATTATACATCTTTGAATTCAGAAAAATAAACTCTACCAGAATAAAAGTAAGAAAATATATGTAACCATTTGAAAAAAAAAAGTTGACCATCGCTGAAATGTAAGTTGATTTTGCAAAAAAACTAAATTGGGGCTTCTGTGTAGAACATGTGGAGCCATTTAATCTTGTTTTTGTTTCTTTTTAAATCAATGAATAAAGGAGTTATGGCCAGCGGCGTTTTTCAGGAGACACCCTGTATATGATATGGATAAGAAACATAAGATAAATGTTTTAATAAGGTTAATAGAGATAATGACATTATTTGGTGGTCAAAATTTTGCATTTTGCGGATCTCAGATAAATTTTATAAGAAAAATAATGGAAACTTTTGATATGTGTGTCAATTACTCTCCATTCACGATGTTTTTGCGTCATGCGAGTCTACGAATATCAATTAATTTTGTTGGTAGTGTTTCGGAAATAACGAAATTCCCCAATGGAACTTTTTTTTTGATTAATTTGTTTTCAATTTGAGGTTATATTTTTTAAATAACATTGTTGCCAGATGTAAGGTTTAAATTATTAGAGATGAAAATGGAACATCAGGAAAGAAAATAAAAAAAATAGTACATTGAAAAACATTCATGTTTGGACAAGGATTGTGTGGAGACTTAGGTATGCCAATTTGTATTAAATGCTGCCCTAAATTATAAATCTGACAGAGTGGTAGGAAGCAAATGTCTAATAGTCATCGACACAAAAAATAATTTGCTTCCGTTGCTTCACTGAATCAGTTTGTCCAATATGACAAAATGAAAACCCACATGAAAGTTCAATTCATATGAAATACTTCTTAAAATTCAAAGATTTAAATTTAATTTTTTTTAAAACAATCGACTGCCAGAAGTAAGTTATATATGATAGGGATAAGAAGCATAAGAAACATATTTTAATAAGGTTAATTGAATAATGATATTCATTGGTGGTTAAAATTTTGCAAAACTATGGATGATAGGTTGCCATAGCAGTTGAATTATGCCATTAATAAATTAACAAATGAAAATATTAAAACAATATCCGACAACGTCCTAGTTATTTATAAAAATAAAATAAAAATAATGGGTTTTATAATTTAATAAGTAAAAAAACCAGCAATAATTATGAGTAATATCCACTTAATTAGCCAATATAATGAACATTAATACATCCTATTCTTAGTTCAATTATTAGCACTTACGTTACCCAATAATTAGTATGATAACCGTGTTTATCCAAGTAATTAGGGCATGCATTGTGATTCCCATTCCCACCAGATATATCGCGTGTGGTTGTGCGTAAACGTAAGGGGATTAACCTTGTTATTCATAACGAAATGGAAAAATAAAACATCATGCGACGGTGACAATACATATATAAACCGCAGAACTTGATTTGTAAGCAAAGAAAACAGAAAAAATACCCAGATATAAATTGTTTCGTATTGATGCAATTGCGAGATTATTAGGTTTATTACGACGAAAAGAAAATTCGTGTTTAGAGTCAAAATGAAAAGAATACTTGTTTACATGCAATGCATACATACAACATGTATACATTATTATGATAAAATTAAGGTGTGTTGCGTATCAAAAAACGTGAGCAGTAAAGTGTACGTTACTTTCCTCCATCACATTCGAATGTCAGATGAATGTATGACATAAATGCACCTGACATTCGAGTGTGATGCTGTGGAGTAACATACACATTACTGCTAACGTTTCTTGATGCGCAATATACCTGATTTTCAACTGATATTAATTAAAGAGCGACTTCTCGTTTTACATTAACATCTCATTTATTTATCTAAATGCTTGGTGGCCGAACTGTGAATTTAGACAAATAAATATTTTTGTGAATAATGAATATTGTACTTTAATTTATAGCAAGACTTTCACTATCTCTTAATTAAATAATATTGCTAGAGAGGTGTATGACACTTAGAAGCGCGTGCAATCCCCAAATTGTCATGGGCAAGAATCAAACCCAAGTTTATTCACAAGGCGTTAACTCACGATTCTATATCATCCAACAAAAGTATTATTATAATTTTGCTGTATTTGTTGTACTTTCTTAATGTAACATTACCATACGACAAAATTATAATAACCTTCACCTTGATATGAGGTGTATATTGGTTGATCACCAATAACTAATGTCATTTAAGTAAACTCCAACATAACTTACCAATGTGCATCCTAAGAGCCCCAACAGTCGCACTCTGGAGCAAGATGAGGGCGAATCCTGCTATCGTACACAGGTGAATTGGCATCATTTTCGTCACATAAAACTATCACCTCAGAACAGTAGTCATCGACTATTTTGCACTTCACATTGCGAATATTAATATTACGAAACTGCCCCGTAGTGGGGGCAGCGACATTTGGGAAATTACCAACCCTTAAATCGCGACGGGCGTTCCGTAATCACCTCCATAGTACTTCAACTGAAGTAAGATTAGCCCAGCCCGATGGATACCTGGGAGTCCTCTCATGTAATTGCTACACATTTTAATCCAGTAACAGTACAAACTGCCCCATGATCCTTTACTGGGTCAGTTCCAATTACTGTCTGCAGTTTAAGACGTTTACAATTTACATACTTTTACTTTTGCACAAACCAATCATTCTCCTCGATTTTTCAGTTTTTACCAAACGTAAAGAATGTATATTGCAATATACGTACCGACTCAATGGCGTCGCGTTGAAGGAGCGTATATAGTCGAGTGCAAAGCAATGCAATAAAAAAAAAATGCCTGCAAGAAAAATTGGGGTACAAAAAGACTTGACTTTCTGATAAATAACGGTTGATTTGATAAAGAATTAGTTTTTAAAATTGAGAATAAATTATCTGCCGAATAAATATATCCCAAAGAAGGATATAATCTACTGTCAATACATTTAGTTTCTAGTGTTCATATCATTAACTGTCAATAACTATTCGCTTTCAAATTTGCTACTTTAACTTTTGTTTCTAAATTTTGGTTTTAACAAAAAAAAATGTACGCCTTCAAACGGAGACAAGTACCAATTTTCCACGGCTGTGTTTTCACATCTAGAGATGAAAATAATAGCTATTTATTGTGCTAGTGAATAAAATTTATTTATTCACGTGATCATACAAGATTTTTTCCAATTCGTTATCAGAATTAAAGAATTTGCGTGAAGTGTCACATTGTAAGGTGACAACGAAAATTTCAAGGATAGTGCGAATTTACCTATTTTTTTACTTTATTTACGTTGTCCATGGTTATAGTGAATAAAGTGAAAATGTAAACATTTTATTCACCCATTCGATTAAAGTGTAGTTTTAACGATGAGATTCAATATGCATAATGAGCATTTTAATAATGCGAATTGGAAAAACATGTATTATTAAATGGAAGCATGCATTGATTCCTATGGAAAAGACTTTAGAAACAATTAAGTTCAGTAATTTGGATTGTGACAGTGACAGTTCATTTTGAATTAAATTGAACTTGAAAGTTCTTTGATATCTAATATTTTATAAACTGCAAAGTCGTAGAAAAAATAGCATTTCCGACTCGAGATGAAATACGTACGTTTTTTTTTCGTGGACTTGCCCCACTGGCTCGTTAACAACTGTCCACTTACGAAAAGAAAAACTGCGTTTTCATTTCATGTTGCAAAATATACTATACATCTATTCAAATTAATGGTTTAAACTTGACAAAATAATATGAACTCCAACTCGGTTCCATTTTTATTTTTAACTAAGATGGCTGTGGTTTCATTTTATAAAGTTTTGCACATGAACACCAATAAAATTGATCTGTAAAAAAATTATTAAATGTCAAATTTCTAACAACGTGGCCAAATACATATATTAAAATAATTAAATTAACAAAACGTTAATTAATTAGATTTATGCTTTAGATAAATCAAGCAACCACTATATTTTATATTATAATTTGACTGATTTGCTTTTGTACAGGGTTACACAATTTGGATGTTTCTATAGGGGATCTCGGTAACTAAAAGAGATAGAGAAAATCGGATGGTATCCTCGATCTCCTTTTTCAAGACAAAGTCAATGGTGAATATAAAAATTGGCTATCGTTTTTTGTTTTAAAGTTATGGCCAATAACTCATTATATTATTTTTTTAAATTTTTATCAATATTTCAACAAAAATGCAATTATAACATCCACATGTGATACATCATCGAAAAGAGAAAAAATAACCTATATAATAAGGCCAAAGCCAACTACGACTTCTATTTAAAAAAACAAAACTTTGTATTGAATCTTGGTTATTAACGAAGATATCAAAATTATATGAAACAACATGAGAAATAAATGAAATATTGATAAAAATCGAAAATGGAAAATAATGAGTTTTTGGTCATAACTTCAAAACGAAAGACGATAGCCAATTTTCGTTTTCACCGTTGAGCTGGTATTGAAAAAAGAGATCGAGGATATGCCATCCGATTTTCTCTTCTAGTTACCAAGATTCCCTATAGAAACATCCAAATTGGGCCACCCTCTATAATAAAAATAGCAAATAAATTCTGTACTCAATAGGTACTCAATTTGAAGGCAACATTGCCCACTGTCATAAAATATAACCTATTTATTCAATATAACCTATATTTAGTCTAGTAACTTTTTTCATTGGCCAACATACTGTCACTCTAACAGAACCAATTTAGTTAAAAATAAAAATGGAACAGAGTATACTTAATGTAGTCTCTACATATACAGCGAGATCAATAATGACTAAGTCTGTTTGTAATAAAATATTTCAAAATATTTCCTGGAGTTTATTTTACCTAGTAGTTGGCAAGCAAGATTTTTATTTGCACAAAAATGTCAATATCAAAAATTATTGGTTATGTGTTATGTGTAGATCGAATATTGTCAACCATTACCATGGTTAAACATACCTGTTCGAAAATACGATGTCCCAATAGAAGTAATGTGTTCCAGTGTAAAAACCATTTTAATTAATAAATTATTAGAAAAAATGAGTTTTTCTGACAAATTTCAAATTTTCCTGTCAAAACTGATAACAAGAAATCATTCAACAGAGTACACTAAATGCAATCTCTACATATACACCGAGATCAATAATGACTAAGTCTGTTAGTAATAAAATATTTCAAAATATTTCCTGGAGTTTATTTTACCTAGTAGTTGGCAACCCAGATTTTTCATTTGCACAAAAATGTTAATATTAAAAATTGTTGGTTATGTGTTATATGTAGATCGAATATTGTCAACCATTAGCATGGTTAAACGTTCCTGTTCGAAAATACAATATCTCAATAGAAGTAAAGTGTTTTAATTAATAAATTATAATAATAAGTTAAATAAGTTATTATGACAAATTTCAAATTTTCCTGTCAAAACTGATAACAAGAAATCATTAAAATTTCGCTACCAACATCATTACCAATAGAATCATTGTTTATTACGCTGTATATTCATAACAAATTGTATATAGTCAGATATTTTTTTGTCAAAATTAATACCCCCATAAAAATAATTTTCACCCCATTTAATTCTTCCCCACACTAACAAATTACGTACACTAAATCTTGTATACACATTATAACATTGAACGCACAATATTATTTTAATTTATATTTAAACATTTTGTAACAAACTTGACTCTAATTTTATATTTAACCTAATTAATGTATTGTATTGTTCATAGATGCCTCTGATGATGGTTGTATTTAACCGAAACTAGTCAGGCGAAATAAAATAAATACATCATAAAATAAAACAAAAATTAATTTTCTACCAGTAAGTACTAAATATAACAGCCTTAGATATTTTTTTAATGTGAGTAACCATTAGGAATATTTCATAACTATTTGTACTATTGTTTGTGCTATTTCATAACAATTGGTACTGACTAGTTTATTTTGCATTGATACTTCTGGCAGATTGGTAATAAATATGTAAATTGACAGATATTTATTGACGGCTAAATTTCAATTTCCTTGTTTTCAGTGAACTCGACTCGACCAATCTTTGAGAGAAAATGAACAGACATAAGTAGAAAAATATTAAACAAGATACAAAACAACAAATTCAAAGATATTTTTAATATTAGTAACTACTATTATTTGTTACATTCACATTTCAACATAACCTAATGAATATCCTTTTTACGATGCAAAAGTCTCTAACTTGAAAGTTCGTAACACAAGGTAAAAGTCACTAAAGTTACTAGGTTGGGTTACTCATATTAAAAAAATATCTGGCTATATCTAACGTTTAATGATTTAAATTATAGAAGCTCTAGAAATATGCCGTTAATTTACTTCGGAAATTTCACAAATTTTAATAAATTTCCAAAGTTTTATGTTTTAAGATTTAAAAGATAATATAACATTATCTAGGTTAGGATTATAAATTTAATATAGGTAGCTTTTTACCTAATAAACAATTATTATAACTCCCTTCTAAATTAAAATTTCACTATTTGGAAATTACAATATACATGGTGTTTTATATTAAACCATCCCTCGCCATTTCCATCTACAGATGGCAGGTATTTTTCTGTAGAAAAAAGTAAAAACCAGAAGTGTGGTAATGGTTTTTTTTAATGTCTTAAGTGCCCAAATGTCACTGCCGATTTAAAACAATTTGATACATCTAATAAATATGCCCGCAAGTATACTAAAGAAATAGTAAAGTAAGCCATTTTTTATAGCATAAGTCCAAATTTAAAACATGAGACGAGAAGGGGCAAATGTTTTAACGGACGAATGGTACAATCGACTTATTTACGAGTTTTTTATACTGTGTGTTAGAGTTTGCGCCTTTCTTAATATAAATAAGTACAATTATGAACTTTCTATAAATAATTCATAGTAATAATAGTTCTTTAATTTCAGTTGGTAACACTCATTTCACAGTTGTTTAATTTGTGTTAAAATTAATTGATTGATATTTAAGGTTGATATATGTTAAACCAAGACTTTCGGTGGTTTCGTTCGGCAGCGGTTCAAAGTTTATTTTTTACGGCTTATTTCACGGCGCGCATGAAAACAGCTATTGCCCATGGCGCATGGTATTCTAATTCGCATTGTTTCAGAAGATCCTCCGTTGCGCATAACACATAACCATCACTAATATTTCACATAGCAAATTTAGTATGTGTAGCAACTTTCTCTGTAATATTTTCATTTATCAATAAAGAACTTGTCAAACTTGTGACCAATGACGCGTATTTGTCAGTCGCAATGCTTACCAACTTTGAAAAACTAAAGTTCGCGTGTGTTCTACCGATATTATCGTATTGAAATGTGTGGCTAAACGGCCAACAAATTATAAAAAAAAATATTTACAAAATCGAGTTTCAGTTGTAAAATGGTTGTATCAATTCCATGTATGACATACAAATAACATTGATTCGTTGCAAATCTTGACACTTCAACTAATGACATTGACACTGATGACATGACCAAAGAAAAATATAACAGTTACTAGTTTTAAATGTTGGCATAGTAATCCTAAATAAGGTGGATCAGGTGGATGGAACTAGGTATTTGAGTGCTTTAATATGAAACACCGTGTACATATTTTTTGGTGAAATTTTATTGTCATTTGGCATGGTTTTTTGGTAAAATTTGATTTCTAAGTATTAAGTTTCAAGACTGACTACTATCTCTAATTTTTCAACATTTGAAGGTGAAGGCCTCTACCTACACAACTTTTTTATATAGAACAATTTGTTCGCAATACAATTTTCAAAATCTTTTGTTTGTCACATTTTTTCGATTAGATTCGTACTTACGTGGAAGTCGTGTGGTACCCACATCATTTTTTTAATACGAATATTCTTGTTAATTTTGTTTATATTTTTATATTCTTTCAAATGTTATTTAGATTAGGTAAGCTCTGGTTAGGTTATGCTAGGTTGGGTTATGTTAGATTAATATGTAGTTACTTTAAACGATGGGTATAATTAAATAAATAATTAAAAACATTATTTGTTTTTTTTTTTTTTTTTTATAATAAAATGTACTGTATTCCTTAAGGGAGCTTTTGGGTACTTGGGTACATCAGTAAAACAGCTTTCTTTTGGCCCAAAGAAGCTTCCCTTAAATTTGTTACACCTCATTATAAATTACCCTGTATAATTTTTAAATATTAATTGATAAATTTTCAAATAATATTTCATTGCTATTCAGAGACGTGTAAGTTTAATTGAAAATGTTGATTAAATGTCATTACAATCTCACACTTTTGTTATAAAATCACACATCTAACATTTAGAAATTATATCGAAAAATGAACAAAACTGCACAATTCGAAAATCTCAATTTTTCTTGTATTGTTTTTAAATTATTAGCTTTTTAATACATGTTTCTATTTAGTATTTAAAATTGCTAGAATTTTTTTTAATTCTACATTTTTGATACATATTCTGTTTTTCATTTCAAATTTAATATTACAAATTTGACTTCAGTGTGTCATTTATGTGCATTTAAAATTGATTAAAAATTAGTAGTATTAATTGATTTAGGTGATTCATGATAGATGATTAATGAATGATTGAAAACTGATTGATTTAGATATCTAAAATTCTAAACGGTAATTCCGAAAATTGATATACAGAATTATGAAATCCTTTTTTGAAGTTTTAAGAGTTAATTCGATAATTGTTGCGAAGTTTATTATAAAATTATTGATTCATATTTTGGAAACTGCAAAATTCTTGAACGTGGAAATTAGACAGCGTTTTTATAAATTTAAGATACAGAGAGAGCGTATAAAGTTTAAAAACCGAGATTTATTTTTTCCCCTGTAGGAATTTTCGAAAAACACTTGAACGGGTCAAAACATTTTTTTGTGAAAGAAATATTTAGAAACCATTTTCATTTTTCCACCTCTATCTGTTTCGAAGTTATGCCGTCAGAGCTGTATTTTTAAAGCAACCCCTCCCTTTTTTAGTGTATTTGGATAGATCATTCTGATCTAGGATATATGCACATATTTAGTTTTGTGGTCAATTGTGGTAAAAATGGCTCTGACGTTATCACATCAAAACGGAGGGTGGTGGAAAAATAAAGATGGTCTCAGAATATTTCTTTAAAAAAATTGCTGCAGAGGAAAAATAAATCCAGGTTTTAAAACTTTATGCGCTGTCTGTATGTTATAGTGTAGTGATATACATGTTATATACAGGGTGGCCCACCTATCCTCGCTCGGACCATTGCTGCTAGACTAATGAAAAATGAAGAAAACATATGAATCGAAGTTATTACTTGCATAAGCAGATTCTTTCATTGATCTCTTATAATAAGGTTTTGTTGATTTTTTCCACGTCCATGATTTTTCGTTAAATTTGATTAAAATGTGAATAACTTGGCAACGTTGCATCTGATCCCTTAAAATTAAAATGTTTTATGAAGCCCACATGAAGCAGATTCCGAAAATGAAAGAATATATAGGGTGTTCTATTTAAAAATAAGACCAAATATTGTGTCCCGGATTTATGGTACACTCTGTATATTCGAAAATAATTTCAAAACGTAGCACATCAAGCGCCCAATAACTTCTAATCACAATTTTTTTTCTTAATTTTCATTAGTTTAGCAGCAATGGCCCGAGCGAAGATAGGTGGGCCACCCTGTAAATATATTTAAAATGATTAAAAATTAGATATTTTTTCTGAAAATTTCGAATTTACTGTTCAGAATTATTGCGATTTCAAATATTTGATAATATAACATGGATGCTTATCTTTAACTTATGCGTAACTAGTAGTAGTTCAATCAAATTAGGTAATTTTTGTAAAATCAGTTCATATTTAATACTGCCTACAAAACTATGCCTGCTTTCAAACTTAAGTAGTTAAGCAACAAGAGTTCCAACTCACCCCCAACAGAGATTTCGATTAATTTAATTGCCGCTTTTGATTCGCGGTTTTAATCAATGCGGAAGTTGATTAAAACCGCGAATCAAAAGCGTCAATTAAATTAATCGAAATCTCTGCTGGGGGCGAGTTGGAACTCTTGTTGCTTAACTGCTAACTTACTTCAAATTCTGCTTCAATGAATATTTATTTAAAATTAATAGAAATAAGTTGATACATTTTCTGATTAAATCACGGCACTGAACAACTACAATTTACGGTTTATAACGCCAATCTCAGAATTAAAGGTACCTAAATTTGAGAGAAATAAAACAGACATTTCAAACTAAAAAATATATTCTTACTTTTACAATAAACTTTACATAAAAAAATTAACGAATTTCAACATCCAATTCGTTGTCCACGCCAAATGCCCGCTTCCTCCTAAATAAATCGAACTCTGTTGGACCCTCAATATACTCGTTCACATCAATACTCTTTGGGTTCACAATTGACTCTTTCGATATCATTTGAGATGCTGATATCATTGTGAGATCAATTAAATCTTTCTCTTGAACCGTGTTAAGATTTTGATATGGAAGTATTGATTCTATAGAAGATGAAGGAACTCTGATGTTAAACAGTTTGTTGATGCCAAAATCTTTAACATTCAAGTATGGCTTTGTTGGTGCCGTAGCTGGTGATGTTACTTTTATGTCTATGTTTTCTTTAGTATTGGCTTTGAACTTATTATATGGTTTATTTGAAATAATTGTTGGTGGCGGTGATACGTTCATATTAAATATATCTTCAAATATAATGAAAGGCTGGGACGTAACA
This sequence comes from Othius punctulatus, assembly GCA_951805005.1. Taxonomy (NCBI): domain Eukaryota; kingdom Metazoa; phylum Arthropoda; class Insecta; order Coleoptera; family Staphylinidae; genus Othius; species Othius punctulatus. The sequence goes on from OX638139.1 coordinate 91,746,048, forward strand.
AATGTGTTCGTATTAATGTCTTTGAAAGTGAAAAACGGTTTTGATGATACCGTGATTGGTGGTGTTGATACTTTAGTGCCAATATTTTTGCGTTTAACATCAACCTTGGTAGACGATTGTTTTGAAAATATTGGCATCGATACCTTTGCATCAAACATTTTCGTATTAATGTTTCTAAAGGCGAGAAATTCATTCAATGATGATATTGGTTGTGGGTTTGCTGGTTTTGTATCAAAATTCTTGCCATTTACATCTTCATAGTTGATAAATGGGTTCATTGAATTAATTGGTGGTCGAGTCGATGGCTTTATGTCAAACTTCCAATTACTTGCTTTATATATATTGAATGATTTTAGCATTGGTGATGGCGTAAATAAATGTATATCAAAGTTTTCGCCATTAGCACCTTCAATGTTGACAAATTCTTTTATTGAAGCTATTGGTGGAGGCGTAGCAACATGTATATCGAATTTCTTTCCATTAATACCTTCAAGGTTGAAAAACGATCTTGTTGAAGCCATTGCTGGAGGCGTTGCTACATGTATGTTAAACTTCTTCCCATTATTAACGTCAGTGTTGATAAATGATCTTGTTGAAGTCATTGGCGGAGGTGTTGCTACATGTATATTAAACTTCTTGCCATTAATACCATCAATGTTGATAAATGATCTTGTTGAAGCCATTGGTGGAGGCGTTGCTACATGTATATCAAACTTCTTGCCATTGATACCGTCAATGTTGATAAATGATCGTATTGAAGGCTTTGGCATATCAAGCTTTTTGCCACTAATACCATGAATGTTGAGGTACGGCACTGTTGACGCCATCGGATGTCCAGTTATCACCTTGATATCAAACATCTGCTGACGTTGACCTCCATTGGCAGCCATGGAGGCGCTTGCTATGGGCATAGCCTGGGGGACGTTGGCGCAGCACACCTTGGGGTAGCCCGAGACGAAGCCGCAGTGTTGCGAACGCAGAAAGCTGACGATTGGGGGTCTCAGGGGCTTCTCCATGCTCTCGAGGAAGGTGATAAAGGGGGCGCAGTCTCTAATGCCCATGCAGACGGCTCTCGGGTTGCTGCATGGGATACCTGAAAGCCGACAAGGAGTAATTAGAGGTGAGCTTCTTGGAACACCTAATGGGGGGTAAGTGGCGTGGTTTCCAGTAAATGGATTAGTGATCTGCATTGGGGTCCTTCCGGTCGTTATCAATGAACACAATACAGGTATTTTCGTTAGAATTGATGTAGTAATTAGGCATCTGTACATAAGTTTTATGACAAATTTTATGGTAATATCAAGTACTTCATAGTTGAAAGCTGGTACCATTACACCAAGTACACAAATCAAAATAATGATTGATTTGCGATTGATTTTGCGATGCAATGTAAAAATGTAAATTAAAATAAATATATTATTAAAGCATAACTACAGAGGCTGGTATAAATATTTAAATAACATATCATGTAAACATTTTTGTTACTAAAAATATTATATTGTATTTAATTTCTACAGAGTTAAGGTTTTATAACTTACGAGAAGTTGATTCGACGTTTTTGTACAAAATTCATAAAATAACCATTACCAATTCATTGCCAAAATTACATATCTAAGTATCGTGTTTATGGAAAAATGTTGAAATATCATTTCCAGAGACGTAAGTTTAAAAAAAATAAAGTCATTTTTACGGAGCGCCTTAAAGTTTATCTGTCGATACATGTCTTTTTTCATCATCACCAAATCTAACTGAAATAGAACTTTTAGTTTTCGACTCAAAACAACACCCTGTATATCAATATTTTAAAATTGTTTGCATATTTGGAAAGAGCAGATAATATTAAGTGACACTGAATGTATTTGGTACTTCCGCATAAAACTTTGTTACTTATTAACTTGAGTTAAATCTAGATATTTCGATTTAATAATTTCGATGAATAAGGTGGCACAAAATCAAAAATTAATAAATTTCCTTTCCTAGATGATCATTTTTCAGCATTATTCAATAAAATCTTCAACTATTTCATATTTCATAATTTCTGGATCCTAACCTTAATGTAAAACGAGAGTACCGGTCCGTATTTGGGACAAAATATTATTATCAATGACTAACTTTCAAACACTCTGTATGTGTATAAAAATGATTATAACAATTGTTCATTGCGTTACATTTAAAAATATAAGAAATGAAAAAATGCCCATTCCGCAAAATAGCAAAATTGTATCCTTATTTTAGAACACCCTGTGTATTCTACGTGACATAAAATATTGTGTATGTTTTGGCACATTGCTTGGGTACTTGCACACGCCGATTCTTTTGTTGATCTCTTATAATAAGGTTTTGTTGATTTTTTTTTTCGACGTCCATGATTTTTATTTTATTTGATTAAAATGTGAAAATCTTGGCAACGTTGCAACTGATCTCAAAAAATAAAAATTATTTGTGAAGCTCACATAAAGCAGGTTCTAAAACTGAAAGAATGTACAGGGTAATCTATTTCCAAAAGAGATCAAATTTTGTGTCCCGGATTTATGGTACACTCTGTATACTCGAAAATAATATTAAACAGTAGCACATCAAGTGTCCAATAACTTCCAGTTTTTCTCAATTTTCGTTAGTCTAGCAGCAATGATCCAAGCCAGGATAGGTGGGTCACCCTGTATATTATTATTATATCAACACTTCCAATATTGCAAAAATGAATTTCGCAGAAATTATTTGCAAGTTTGATAATAATTTCTAAATTAATTATCTTACGTATGTGTTATTTGATTCTGAATTCAATTCTTAAATAAATATATTCCATTATTCAATTCCGTTCTTTTATACATATTTTTAAATCACCTTATACCTCTGTATTTAAATTATTTAAATATAAATATAAATACGGTGCATTATGAGAATTACTGAATAAATCATCGGTTCAAAGGTAGGTAAAACTGATTAGGTAACATTTTTATATTTTTTATAATAACATCGTATAAAAAACGAAATTACGCAAGATGTTAATTCCACATGAACATTAAAAGTACAATTGTGACTTGTATTTGTAAGTTTATTATCCAAAAGAGAATACATTAAAATGTATGTAAACATAATTATTTCATCATTAAGATTGTTTCTACCCATACTATGTATGGACAATACTTTTCGCCAACTTTTATTTTGGGGCAAAAATTTCCCAAGTATGAAAATTTTAGGCTTTTTAGAGCGACTTAAATGCGAACTTTTCCCGCAAAAAACAATTGTTTTCGTTTACCTAGAAACAAGTTATGATTTTTTTAAGATTTAAAATTTAGGTGATTTTCTTTAAAAAAAAATCTAGGTAAACGAAAAATAAAGTTTTTTGCGGGAAACGTCCGAAATTAATTCGCTCTAAACAGCCTACAATTTTTATGCTTGGGAAATTTTTGACCCAAAAAAAAAAGTTGTCGAAAAGTAAAGGAAATGCTCATATACAGTGTGGAAATTAAGTAGCGGATAAATTCGGTAATACCGTTAATGGTATGAGAGAGAAAAACTATAAAAGGGAGACAACGATATAAATTACTGTTGTAATTTATATTGTACTTATACTTATAATTGTAGTATGGTTGAAAAGAGATTAAAAAGATCTACCGAAATAAAAAATAAAAAATGTAGGTTGTCATTTAAAAAAACATTAAATCCGTCATAACTTTTAAAATTTTGTTTTTTTAATTCTGAAAAAAATATTTTCATATGCGCAGTAATTAACATCGCTATCTCCCTTTTAGATTTTTTCTCTCACATACACATTAACGGAGTTAGCTAATTTATTCGCTACTTAATTGTTTTAATTTTTTTTTCATTTTAAGAATTGGGATCTGAGGAACCATAAGACATAGAGAATCGATTAAATGAGGAAAGAGTTTTAAGAGCTTATGCAAGATATGCTTTTGTTTTTTGTAAAAAAGCCACAGCCACAGCTAAATTTATCATACGAACTTAATTTCTTTTAACGGCTATCATAGTTGGCTTTCACAATTTTAAAAAGGACAAATTTGTCTACCAGGCTTAACCTGGCCTCTATCAAGGCCATCTACGAACATTAACTTTATGACAATTATGACTGACTTTGACAAATAAACACGATACCGGACAATTTGTATTATAGAGACTAGTAACAACAGAGTTTGCATTGTAAAAATTTTTCCTCCTATTACGAGAATTCTATTCATTTTCCATTCTAATTACTCTAAATTCTATTCAAATTATACAACGAAAATTCCTGCATCTCATTTATTTATGAGAGTAAGTTTTTTTCAAAAAACAAAAGCATATCTTGCATAAGCTCTTAAAATGACAACTCGTTTCTCATTTAACCGAATCGCTGTGTAATATGGTTTCCGAGATCCCAATGCTTAAAATGAAAAATAAACTCACCCTGTATATTATTAATTAATTATTATCTTACTATGTTTTAACCTCTTTATTCACTTCAAAATCCACTACTAGTTTCGACATATTATGGTCATTTTTAAGAGACAAATTATTAAGATGTGACAAATTGCAATCATGTAATGATTAATTTATTTATTTAAAAAATTGAAAAGTTCTTACCAAATTACGTTATTTTGTTCATTGAGTAGATCATTGGGGATTAATTATTATCTTACTATGTTTTAACCACTTTATTCACTTTAAAATCCACTATTAATTTCGACATATTATGGTCATTTTCAAGTGACAAAATATTAAGATGTGACAAATTGCAATAGTGTAATGATTATATTATTTATTTAAAAAATTGAAAAGTTTTTACCAAATTACGTTATTTTGCTCATTGAGTAGGTCAAATTTTGAATCAATTTTGTGCCAATGTGTATGCCGTTTCCAATAAATTTTCCTGTGTGTAGCTATGCAAAATTTGCAAATGTAAAGTACTATTATTTTGATTTAATCTAAAAAGCTATTCTAAAAAAAAATCAAAAAAAGGGTTCCATATCTCTTCTCGAAACTTCTGCCTGTTTGTCCTACCTAGATGCTATTGCATTCTGAACAATAAATGTTACACACTCCAGATTTCTTTATTTGGCTAATTTTATCTTTTCAATTAAATAAAATAATTTAAAATTAGTTCTAAACGCTACATGATCATTATGTTTTTTAAAAGTGTTTGCAATTTTATTACTAATTTCACCAAAATATGTTAATGTAATAAATGATCGTTTCTTGAAATTTTGAAATTTTGGATAAATGTAAGTAATTGTATTTTTATATCTTTTTTATTTATTCACTTTTCAATAATACTTATTGGAAAACCATTATTGTTTCCAATTGATATCATTTTGTTTAGTTCTATGGTTGAATTATTTTCTGATAATTGTATTGAAAAGGCCCTGTGAATCATTAACTTATATGTATGCTGCTAATTTATGTGAAATTGGAAGGTTTGAATTAAATGGAATGGTCGAATTGTTGTTAGTAGGTTTTCTATATATATTAAAATATATTTTGTTGTTATTATGTATTCATGTTATAATGTTGTTCTAAAAAAATATTTTACTATTTTCTTCTTTTTAATTCTAAATTTAATTTTTGATTGAATATTGCCTAAAATCTCAGTTTCATTTTGTGTCTGGTAATTGTGCGGTCTTTCTAAAGTCGAAAATCAATAAAAATATGGGGCTGCAGAAAAATCAAGATACATTAGCTTAGTTCCCGAAAAATGTAAGGTGTATGAAAACACGTACAAAGAATACCTTAAGACTTAAATGGTTGTGTCCATGAAAGGCGTGGTTACACTATTTATATTAGCTATGATATCGTTTGGTTGACGTTTCCTTATGACCCACGGGCAATAAAGAGGTTCATGGGCTATAAAAGACGTTTATGACATTGAAATTCGTGTGAATTTATGATATATCAGTGGATAAATTTTATTATTGACTAATCATAACCAAGAATCTGAAAAGTAGATTTACAATGTATACAAATGTATTATTATTATATTATTATGTTATTACATATTGTTTACAAATTTTTGTAAATGTTAAATTTCAGGAATTTTTGCAAAAAATGTTTTTTTATAATTTTTTAGCAATTTAAACGGTTTCAGTTTTGTTCCGGTCTAAACGAAATGAAAAAATTAGGTTCCGGTTTCGTTCACTAAATAAAAGTCGTTATCTATTTAGTTGGAGAATAAAATTAAGCTAATTAATTAATCCAAATCGAATAGAGTGTATCTGTGTGAATATAGACGTGTTATTCTATAAGTATACAGGGTGTCCCATTTATAGGCCTTGTCATGAGATTTCGAGATGTAGAGCTGCTAAATTAGACAAAATAATCTTGAGACCAGGGTCTACCTAGCCGCGAAAATGAAAGTTGTAAAAATTGAACGAACCTATGGTAACCACCATTGATGAAAAACAAAAAAATGCATTTCAATTTTACATTGAATTTGTATTTATTGATAAATTAACTTTGAGATTATTAAGGTCCTTTTTTGCGTAGAATAATTGAGACACCCTGTATATACAGGGTGAGTAAAAAGTCAGAAACCTCCTCTCTCGACTCTGTATTATAATTTTTAGAAAAAAAAAAGTTTTTAACATCAGTTTGATAGCTAATTATTTGCTACAAATTGATGGTTTTACTATGCTTGTGACGCGTCACTTTTTGACAATACGTCATCGATACTTTTTTAAATGGTAATATGGTAATGGTAATCGTATCATAACTATTGAGAAACACTAATTAATACAGCTTAATTTACAACTTTGTTTGAGAAATACAAATTAGCGTTAGTAATTCGTATTTTTTGAAGTTGTATCATTTGTTTTCCAAGGCTGTCTTTAATATTTCACATTTTTGTCATCAGGCATTAAACTCGATTTTCTTTAAAAAATTCTCATGGTATTTTTAGATATTTGTTAAGAGAAAAACAAAGTCTATAAAAAAAAATTAGGCTGTCATTTAAAAAAGTATCGATGACGTCGTTATGAAAATGAAACCGCTACAAAAATTAATAAAACCGAAAAGTTGGCAGTTGCAAATAATTAGCTTTTCGTAAAAAACTCATTTTTCTAAAAATAATAATACAGGCTCCAGAGAGGAGGTTTCTTACTTTTTTCTCACCCTGTATATACGAGATAACATAAATTTGAAGAAACTTGTTGGTATTGAGGATTGTGCTTAATTAATTAATTAAATTATTAATTTTTTAATTAAAACAAAAACATAAGAAATTATTTTCGTAAATAATTAACATTGATTGTTTCAGCCTTGCCAAAGTTTCGGCCAAGACGAAGTGCAAGAATACTGGTGACCGCATCAATATCTAAAAATATTTTTAGTAAATTTAATTATCAATAATGAAATCTCTAAATATTCTCTGCGTTGCGCAACTACAATCAAGAGTAATAAACTAATAACATTTTGTTGTTTTTTTTTTAATTTGCAGTCCCCTTGTGGGTATATTAAACCATTAGATAATTATTCGCAGTTACCAGTGAAGGGCAACAGTGGATGCTTGTTCTTTTAAATATTATTCTACTTACCGACAGATGGTCTTACAGCCGCAGATAGGAATATGACAAATACACACACAGCACGGTCCATGACAAGCGATGTTCTTCTTGCGAATCGAAATTTTTGAATAACCTGGATTCGCCAGTCAAACGAAATCTGTAAACATTGATTTTGGTGGGGGTTAACAAATCATGGAAACTCCGAATAATTTGTCAAAGGGGATTAGCAAAAGCCAAGGGATAATCTTCGCACCCTTTAGAAATGAGCTGGGAAAACCAGAAAGTAATCAGAGATTTTATAATACTACAGGTACCAGGTGTGCTCACTTTAGAGTAATTAGGGCCAGTGGCGTACAGGATTCAGTCATGGAGGGTCAATTATTATGTATGAAAATAAATTATTGTTCTTACAGGTATGCAAGATCTAGATAAGTACAATCGCCGACAATCGAAGTGCAACACGGTTTTTTTACGACCGCCTTATGGACATTATAGGGGAAGCTGTTTTGCATCTGTATTTGTACTTGTACATTCATGCTCACATAAATCTAGTACAAGAAATTAGGTTACAATAGCAATTTTATATAGCAATGTCAATTTGTTTGTACAAGATATATGTGAGCATGACTGTACGTGCCTAAACAATGGTTACCAATAAGGTCGAAATTCGCTATGGTTTATGGCTTTTCGTTGCACTTCAAATGTCAGCGATTGTACGTGGGGACGTTGACTGGTTCCTTGGCTCCGCGGTCGGGGGGCGTCCTACCCCCCTAACACTAATGTGAATATGGGTCAAGTGATTTTAGGTTCATTTCTAATAACAGCTAACTTAACCCAATAGTTGTTTTTTGCTATTTATTTGCCGTATTTTGCCTGTTGTTTGGTGTTATTTGATGAAATATAATACCCAATATTTTTAGCATATTTCCTTGAAATAAAAGTTATAATAATTAGTCAGTATATGCAGAAAATTGTCAGAATTACTGTAAATAATTTTCTTGAAACAAAAATTAGTACCGAGGCATATCCAGAAAATTGCCAGGATTATTTATATTTATTTTGAATACAATCTTTTTTTTTCTTTCAATGTTTGTTTTATTTAATATTGCTATAACTCAAAAAAAAAAACATATTTTTAATGATATACCAAAATTGTGTAACAATTAAAAAAAATGGTAAAACGCATACATCGCAAATTTATACATTTTTCCAAAGGCATGCTGAACCTTAAACACCTGAACAAAAAAAATATATCAGGACACTTCATTATGGAATTTTCAAATTCGTTTCGAAATACACAGCAGTTTAGAAATTTCCATAACGAATTCAAATATCTAATAATATTTCCAAATAAAATTCCAAACTTTGTAGAACTGCGAAATGAAATTCGATAACATATAAAACTGAGTCAAAAGAAAATAAAATATTTTGTTCTACTCCTTGTTTGTGTCCCTGAAATTAGAGCCGAAAGTAGGCAAAAAAGCATCGATGACGTCATTTTCAAAGTGAAACCGTCACAAAAATAAATAAAACCAATATTTTTAGCATGTTTCCTTGAAATAAAAATAATAATAATTAGTCGGTATATCCAGACAATTGCCAGGATTATATATATTTATTTTGAATACAATTTTAATACTTTTTCAAATTTTGTTTTATTTAATATTGCCAGAACTAAAAAAGAAACTCATCTTTTTAATGAAATAACCAAGTTGGGCCAAATAAAAAAAAAAAAAGGGAAAACGCATACAACACAAATGCATACATTTTTCCAAAGGCATACTGAATCTTAACCACCTGAACAAACCTGATCAAGACAAATATATCAGGACACTTCAATATAGAATTTTCAAATTCGTTTCGAAATACACAGCAGTTTAGAAATTTCCATAACGAATTCAAATATCTAAAGATATTTCCAATTAGAAATCCAAACTTTGTAGCACTGCTAAATGAAATTCGATAACATATAAAACTGACTCAAAAGAAAATAAAATATTTTGTTCTACTCCTTGTTTGTGTCCCTGAAATTAGGGCCGAAAGTAGGCAAAAAAGCATCGATGATGTCATTTTCAAAATGAAACCGCCACAAAAATTTAAAAAAAACAATATTTTTAGCATGTTTCCTTGAAATATAAATAATAATATTTAGTCGGTATATCCAGAAAATTGCCATGATTATTTATATTTATTTTGAATACAATTTTAATATTTTTTCAAATTTTGTTTTATTTAATATTGCCAGAACTAAAAAAGAAACTCATCTTTTTAATGAAATACCAAAATTGGGCCAAAATTTAAAAAAAAGGAAAACGCATACAACACAAATGCATACATTTTTCCAAAGGCATACTGAATCTTAACCACCTGAACAAACCTGATCAAGACAAATATATCAGGACACTTCAATATAGAATTTTCAAATTCGTTTCGAAATACACAGCAGTTTAGAAATTTCCATAACATAACGAAATATCTAATGATATTTCCAAATAAAATTCCAAACTTTGTAGAACTGCTAAATGAAATTCGATAACATATAAAACTGAGTCAAAAGAAAATGAAATATTTTGTTCTACTCCTTGTTTGTGTCCCTGAAATTAGGGCCGAAAGTAGGCACTGTCCTCCCTAGGGCGAAAAATTTTACTCTCCTCCCTGAAAGGCATATAAACTTTTTAATTGAATTAAACTTTTTGGAGAAGTAGATCCAACGATACAACTTTAGCCTCTTCAAGTAAATCTTGGGGAACGTTTTTTTTTTCAGAATCACTACCAAAATCCATTGATGAAAACCGGTGATACAAATTGTGAGAATAAACAAATTGTTTGTAAAAAAATAAAACTGCAATAGCAACGCTACCTTGGAAACAACGCAGTACTTATTTTATTTTGATAAATGAAATTTAAGACGACATCTAAAATAATATATCATAGAAATGAGTTTAAAAGTGAGTCGTAGAAAAATTATATGTATACCACTGGAGGAAAGGCCTTCTTCTCTCCGTTGGATGATTTCTGCCCTTCGCTACGCGTCGTGCATAAAACTTCATCCGCGGGAGATAATACATGACTTTCTTCCCTAGTTATACAAATAACTATTATTTTTATGGCCCAGATGAATTATCATAAAGTTACGGCAATTGACAATGATAAATATTTATAGTAAATCCTCGAAATCTTTCATTATATTGACCAAAATTAGGAATTTATAATATAATTTGATTGAGGGATTTAATTTTGATTTTTGGTTGAGAATGTAATATTTGAACCCATGGTCATTATTACATTACATGATTATGTTTTTATATCTACACTATAAGGGAAACTTTTTGAATCATATATGTGTTAAATATTTTTTCCATCATTCATATTAACAGACTTCGATATTGAGGCTTAGTTTCTAACAGATATTTAAAAAAAACCGCGACATCCACATGTGTTTTCAAGGGATGCAAAATATAATTAAAAGAGAGTCCGTCATTGTGATACAATATTGCACAACAAATTTCTCATGGACAAGAAAAAGTTTCATCCCCTTCAATGCCCTGATAATGACAATTACCTGTTTGTAATTGTTGATACAGACTTACTGGACAGCCTCGACGATAAACATGTGTCGATTGAGCATTTTGTTAAGATTTGTTCTAATTTTAATAGATTAAATATATGATTGAATTTCGTTTGCGTTTATTTGGCCCAATTATGTATATCTTTTAATAGCAGTGTTAGTTAACAACGTGGTTAAAATCACTTTTTAGCCAATCAGGCTCTGAGTCATTCAAATATTACCTAGCAACGGTCAAAATGTTGCTAACGTTGCTTTTAAAATACGTACAGAATAGGGCCAATTGTGTTTTATATAATCATTTTTATGATCATGTCGACGACGATATTTGTTATACAAGACGATAAAATACAATTTTATCTAGAAGTTTTAATTCACGAGCGACGAATTAGCGAGTGGATTAATGCTCACGACTCGACATTTATATTTTATCATCGTGTATAACATTACATTTTTTCTACAGTAAATGTCAAAGGAAAAAATACAAGAACTATTAATTGTTACAATAGAACATAAAAAAATGTGTAGATTGATAGACAGAAATTGTAAACTGACGTTTCCAGTTAATTTACACGCGTTGTTATGAGAACTGGCAGTTGTACATTTCCGGGGGCAAAATAAATCCCGAAGATAGAACTCGGTCATATACCTAGAACAACGTTTAAAGATGTGTACTAACCGCATGCAATATGGGTGGCCTACATTTGCGTCACAAGACAAATTTTGAAAGATTTCTACAAACAGCAAATATAACCCGATAGAATGATTTCGCTTTTTGTTTGCCATATGTTCTAAATATTGTTATCCATCATTCTTTATAGTTGTCGAATAAAAATAATTATGAATAATTTGTTCCATTTTGATTTATTTTTTTAAGTTTGCTCTGTTAGGGTGACAGAATTGTTGGCCAATATAAAAAGTCACTAGACTTGAAAAAATAGGTTATATTTAAATAAAAAGAGGTTATATTTTATGACAGTGGGCAATGTTGCCATCAAATTGCGTATATATTGAGTACAGAATTTATTTGCTATTTTTATTTTACAAAAGCAAATTTTACCAACAGACTCGGGCATTCGTGATCTCACTGTATATGTAGAGATTCCATTATGTGTACTCTGTTCCATTTTTATTTTTAACTAAGTTGGCTCTGTTAGAGTGACAGTATTGTTGGCCTATGTAAAAAGTCAGTAAACTTTTAACATAGGAAAGTTACATAACTTTTAGAAAAAATAGGTTATATACCTATTAAAAGACAGGTTATATTTTATGACAGTGGGCAATGTTGCCATCAAATTGTGTATCTATTAAGTACAGAATTTATTTGCTTTTTTATTTTACAAAAGCAAATCAATCAAATTATAATATAAAATATAGTTGATGATTAGTTTACTTAAAGCATAAATCTATTTTTTAGCGATGAATAATTTAAGCAATAATTTAATTATTTCAATATTCAATTAGGCAACGTTGTTAGAAATCTGACATTTAATTTTTTTTTCTCTGTCAGATCATTTTTGTTGGTGTTCATGTGTAAAACTTTATAAAATGAAACCACAGCCTTATTAGTTAAAAATAAAAATGGAACAGAGTTTACTAATTAATTACTACTAATTACTTACGAATTATTTATAAATTTTATTGATGATTTTGAACTTTGGGAAAAGTATTTTTGTAATGGACATATGCCTTTTTGCAGAATTATTGTAAGGAACAAAACGTAAAATTAATCAACAGTAAACAAAAAACGTTTATTAAATATTAAACAAAGGTACTGAAACGATTAAGACCATAAACAAACCTTCGATACCCTCAGGCAAAATAGGTATTCTATCGGCGTCTCTTTCATTTGAAGAAAGTAAATAATTATACTTGTTAAAATGTTTATTGTAATCGCTAATGAATTTCTGTAGATCTCTTAATTTTGCTTGAGAGCCTTCTTCTCAATGTCCTTAATTCCTTGGAGCCCAGGCTAATTAACCGGGCCACTGATTAATACCAGATTTGATGAAACGTGGTATTCATTTTTATTTGTGTTTGCCTACCAAACATTACTCGAGTAACCTAAAATACGAATTTCTGCAACAAAAATAAATAGCACCCTCGTAAGGCTAAACACGGACGACGTCATATGAAGAATCATTTATTGAACACGAAAATTAAAAATATTTTTTAAACGTATAATCATGATGTAATTGTAAAATTTAATAGAAATAGAAATCTGTACAACATTCGCGAAATATGCTTTTGTAATTATGTTGTATGTTTTCCCAGTTTGATAGCACACTCTACAAAATCCTATTTTTCGGCGATGCCCTACCTCCTTGGTGGTATTCATAAAAACGTGTTTTCTTAGGTTTTGCTTTGGTTGCATTCTTGTAGTTTTCTTTGAATTGGTTATAGCCTGACGAATATTTTGACAAGATAGAATCAATTAGAATCTATATGAATTTCTACACCCGAAAGGGTAGCAGGATTATGACTAAAGTAATAATATTGGATTTCAGACATGATACACATTTCCTTTATCTTGCGTCTACACTTTCGAATTCAACCGTAGTAGTAGATGAAAACATTTCTTTTTCTACGAGAGTGCGTAAACTAAGTACTTTACGCACTGTTGGCAGTGCATAACGTAATACTTTTGTGTACAAGTACCTAAAAAAAATCCCATGTGCGTAATTAATCAACTGTGCGTAAACTAAGTTTGACACACAATTAATTCACTCATCAATTAAAAGTAGTAAAGTATTAACAGTATTTTGCATCAAATTTTACATATTTTTCAAAATAGATGTCATAGAAATAGAGAAATAATAGAAATAGAATACTCTGTATGATACACTTTCGTGAAGTAGTGCTTTTCTGCACTCGCATATTTTGTTGAACTCGGCTGTGCCTCGTTCAACAAAATTCACTCTCATTCAAAAAACACTACGTTATGAACTTGTGTCATAAATAACTATTTTAAGCCAAGTGAAACTGTTATATCCCCGTAAAACTGAACTGTTGGAATATGGGCAAAATATATTTTTTTCAAAATATATGTATTGTTCAAAACGAGTCCTTTCTTTTATAAATAGTTTGAAATGTATTTTACCATGGATGGTTGATAACCCAAGCATAATACAGCAAGTACAAAGACAATACCATTACTAAAGTAGAAATATAGTATTTGCTGCCACTATAATTAGTTTGTTGTCACCAGTGTCAATATGGAAGCGAAGGGATTAGGGATTTATAAAATATAATTTGGCGTTGATTCTTCTATTACCATATTAGCATTTAGCTGATTTTGGACATTGGTTGAAAGTTTATAAAACGGACTATGCATAGATTGCATTTGATCCGTAGTTACTTTAAAAAAGCACATCATTTTGAATTCACATGCCCTTGATCTTTCTTGGGTTTCTTCTTTATATCCCAAAATGGTTCGGTAATTGTTTTTTATTCAAAGGTTATTTTTTACAATTATCTTCAATCATTTGAAAATGTCCTCTCTGTCGAATTGTATTTCGTCGAATTTCGTATTTCTCTCGAATTATTTTCACTGCATTTCGTCGAATTAACTTTAAAATTAATCCGTTTGCATTTGAAAATTTGCAAATTTATATATCAGATTATATTTATATTTATTATATTTCGCTTTTCTCCTTTAGTTGATTGTGTTTCACAAGTTTCCCTTTGTAAATGTGTTTCATAGTTTGTCAGTAACCTTCACAAGTATATACAGTGAGTTTTTTATTTCGCTGAATATAGGCTAAAATTATTATGTTCAGTTTTAGAAAATACAGATCAACCTTAATAGTGTACCTATGCAACCAAACTTACATATGGCAGTTTTATGGCATAACCTTTAATTCATTTGGGTTATTTATGTGGAAGCGGCGACGGTTTTTTAGGATTGTATACTATTTTTTACAATTTTCGCCTTTCTTAAAAAAAAATATATATTTTCTATAAATAATTCATAGTTTTATTAGTTATTTAATTTGAGTTGGTAACACTCATTCACATTTGTTTAATTTGAAGTTTAAATGATTCCAAGTGAAATGAGTCTTACAAACTCAAATTAAATATCTAATAAAACTATTTATGGAAAATACATATATGTCATTAAAGAAATGGTAAAATTGGTACAAATTGAAAAAAAAATAGTATAAAAGGTTGATTATAAAGTGAATTTAGCAGTCGTCCGTTCCAAATAAATAACCCAAAAATGAATTGAAGGTTATGCCATAAAACAAATTCACTTCACTATGTATATTTGGTTGCATAGATATTTTATTAAGATTGGCCTGTATTTTCTACAGGGCCCGCCAAAAAAAAGGAGACAGTTTTAGAAGGCCGTTAATGTGTTTTTATTTGACGTTTCGTCGTATGCTGGTTACGAATCGATAGATAAATACTTGTAATATACCCTTACTAGTGAAAAAATATCATGGGCTTTAATAATCAGCAAAAATGTAAAATTCTTGAATTTGGATGGAAACCAAGTCGTTGGTGCAAACCCAGACCCAATATGGATTTGTGTGGACTCCTTATTTGCCCGACTTATCCCTACTAGACTATTTCAACTACTACACTCTATTAGCATCTGAAATTGCTTATATTGTTTGTTAATTTAAGCTAATTTGTTTTGTTTTGTGTTAATAAACGTCGGAGTTATTAGAGTTTAAAACTATTCTACTTTTCTATGGCCCAATAGAACTGAACATACGAATTTTAGATATGTTCAGCGAAGTAAAAAACTCACTGTATATTGTATTCTATCGTACATTAAGAGCCCCTCAAACAATTCGACATATTATTTTAAAATCTTTTGTTTTATATTTTTTTGCCAAAAATATCGATTATAACATAACATGTAGAAGTGGACATTCTATGAATATGTTCTCTTATATTTCTTCCTCGGGCCCTTAACTATGTTTGATACCACTTTTGTACCTGTCTAAAGTTGAATCTAGAGGTTAGTGAAAACGTAGTACCTACAGTGCGTACATATTAAGCCTTTTCTACCTGCAAAATAGGTAAAGTAAAGGAAATTTTAAATCTATTGAAATAACTGTATGCAACCTAATATGTATTAACGTATGAAAATAAAACTATCTCATACCTTGGAAATAAATGGAAATAGAACATCCCTAGTTTGAAATTGCAATAAGAATGATTTCATAAAAAGAATAAAAACATACTTTGTATTAAGATTGAAGAACACTTGATTGAAGTTTCACAATACTTTGTATTCTTTACTTCTTATAAAGTATTGTAAAAGCGTAGATAAGAAATTTAAATTTTCGCGGAATTATACGCTTTGCCCCCCCTGACTTCAAAGAGAATATTAAAAAATAAGAAAAATAAAACGTATTCCATGGAAGAGAATCGTATCCACGACGATTTATTTATTTTTAAGACAACAATTTAGACTGTTTTAACAACAATTTAGACTGTTATAATTTGGGTTAATAAAGAAAACACTTGGTAAGTTATAATTTTATGCAATATGTATTTTTTATGTATATTTTATTTTTATGTTTTTATGTATATGTAATATTTTTTATTAAAATGACGACTGGTTAACTATTATAAATCGGAGCCTTAACTCAGTATTGCACGAGGATTTAAGTATTATTATTAACTTTATACTATTTGTAATGATACCCAATGCTAAGTGTAATGCTTTTTACAACGGTAAGTTTGGACTATTATAATTATTATAATAATAGCTACATTTAATTCAAAGTAAACTAATAGATTTATTGGCAGCGGTTTAATACTTCTAAAATTACCAACCCTCTCAGCCCATTTTCTAAAATTAACCTAATGCATCGGAAAATCTGAAAACCATTTCGCAGATGCATGTAATTCGTGTTACTACAGGTAGAATAATAGTAAATTGCAGTCTAATACATAAGTTTTGATTATCACTTCTAATCAAGTAAGTATTTAATTATTATTAATCATGGTGATTCAATCTGACCCACCATAAGTATGCCACATAGGTAAAAAGTTAGGATGTTGCTTAAAATTTGACAAAGTTGCTAAAACCTGTACTGAAGAGAATGTGTAGAAACAGATTAGACATTATGTACAAGATTGTAGAAATCTAAAAAAATGAACAAACCGTAAGTAGGAGTATTTAATTTGATTTGGTTTTAGTTCTAAAATACTTTGAAGACACATTTATTAAATTGCTTAGTTTTTTCTAGGTCGAGTATATTAACTTGCTTTTTCTTATTCTTGTTTTTTTTATACATTTTGATACTGCAGTTTGTTATTCCGATTTTAATGAGATTTATCACTAGACTGTTTCGATTTCAATTACTTTGCTTAAATTACATGATAATTACTTTACTTTATTAAAAAACACACATTATGTACATTCAAAATTAGAAGAAAACGCAAAACTAACAAATGAAACGTCAAATACTAATGGTTTTTCAAAAGCAACTAATTTATTGAACTCATGGGTAAATTGAAAACAAAATACAGAAATGATTTTTCAATTTTCTTCAATTATGTACAACATATCTGATCTGAGATGCAATGGTGCAATTTGAATCACTCTGTATATGAATGATACTGTAAGCAATTTTTAATGCTTTTAGGGTGTCGATCAAATTGTCAATGTGTTTGAGGAAATTTTATGCAGTTCAGTAAAACTTGGTAATGAACTATCAGAAGAAATTATAGCCTATTGACGAAACTCCCAGTAACGGATGGCACGAAGATGTGAAAAGCAGTGGAGTAAAGAGTCATAAAAATATTAAAGAAATTATATGCAGTTCAATAAAACTTGATAATAAACTACCAGAAGAAATTATAACCTATTGACGAAACTCTCAGTTACGGATTGCATGAAGAAGTGAAAAGTAGTGGAGTGAAGAGTAATCAAAATATTGAAGAAATTTTATGCAGTTCTGCAATATTTATATGGAAGATTTAAGCAGTCTATTAAATTATCAGCAAAGTAATGAGTACTATACTGAACTGCAAGGATTTGATTTGTTGAATAAATTCAATTGCTTAGTTTTTTCTAGGTCGAGTATATTAACTTGCTTTTTCTTATGGGGGCATATTTGTTTTTGATACATTTTGATAGTGCAATTTGTTATTCTGATTTTAATGACATTTATCACTAGACTGTTTCGATTTCAATTACTTGGCTTCAATTACATGACAATTACTTTACATTATTAAAAAATACATTGTGTACATTCAAAATTCAAAATTCAAAACTAACAAATGAAACGTCAAATACTCCTGGTTTTTTGAAAAGCAACTAATTTGTTGAACTCATGGGTACATTGAAAACAAAATACTTAAACGATTTTTCAGTTTTCTTCAATCCTGTACAACATATCTAATCTGAGATGCAATAGTGCGGGTCCCATTTGAATCACTCTGTATATGAATGATACTGAAAGCAATTTTTAATGCTTATAGGGTGTCGATCAAATTATCAATGTGTTTGAAGAAATTTTATGCAGTTCAGAAAAACTCAGTAATGAACTACCAGAAGAAATGATAACCTATTGACGAAACTCTCAGTAACGGATTGCACGAAGAACTGAAAAGCAGTGGCGTACAGAGTAATCAATATATTGAAGAAATTTTATGCAGTTCAGAAAAACTTGGCAATGAACTACCAGAACAAATTATAACCTATTGACGAAACTCTCAAGAACGGATTGCACGAAGAAGTGAAAAGCAGTGGAGTAAAGAGTAATCAATATTTTGAAGCAATTTTATGTAGTTCAGTAGAACTTGGTAATGAACTACCAGAAGAAATTATAACCTATTGACGAAACTCTCAGGAACGGATTGCACGAAGAACTGAAAAGCAGTGGAGTAAAGAGTAAACAAAATATTGAAGAATTATTTTAACGACATTTATCACTAGACTGTTTCGATTTCAATTACTAGGCTTCAAATATATGACAATTACTTTACTCCGTTAAAAAAGACATTATGTACATTCAAAATTAGAAGAAATCGCAAAACTAACAAAAGTTTTTGAAAAGCAACTAATTTGTTGAACTCATGGGCAAATTGGAAACAAAATACAGACACGATTTTTTAGTTTTCTTCAATCCTGTACACACATCTGATCTGAGATGCAATAGTGCGGGTCTCATTTCAATCACTCAGTATATGAATGATACTGTAAGCAATTTTTAATACTTTTTAGGTGTCGATCAAATTGTCAATGGCTTGAAGAAATTTGATGCAGTTCAGTAAAACTTGGTAATGAACTACGAGAAGAAATTATGGCCTATTGACGAAACTCCCAGTAACGGATTGCATGAAGAAGTGATAAGTAGTGGAGTGAAGAGTAATCAAAATATTGAAAAAAAATTATGCAGTCAGTAAAACTTGGTATTGAAATACCAAAAGAAATTATAACCTATTGACGAAACTCTCAGTAACGGATTGCACGAAGAAGTGAAAGGCAGTGGAGTAAAGAGTAATCAATATTTTGAAGAAATTTTATGCAGTTCAGTAAAACTTGGTATTGAACTACCAGAAGAAATTATAACATATTGACGAAACTCTCAGTAACGGATTCCACGAAGAAGTGAAAAGTAGTGGAGTGAAGAGTATTCCAAATATTGAAGAAATTTTATGCAGTTCAGTAAAACTTGGTAATGAACTACCAGAAGAAAGTATAACATATTGATGAAACTCTCAGTAACGGATTGCACGAAGAAGTGAAAAGCAGTGGGGTAAAGAGTAAACAAAATATTGAAGAAATTTTATGCAGTTCAGTAACACTTGGTAATGAACTACCAGAAGAAATTATAATCTATGGACGAAACTCTCAGTAACGGATTGCACGAAGAAGTGAAAATCAGTGTAGTAAAGAGTAATCAAAATATTTTATATGCCAAATAAGCTATTAATATCGGATTTCTTGAAGAAGTTATAATCAGTACACTAAACCTACTGCAATAGTAATATCGAAGATGTAAGCAGTCTATTAAACTATCAGCAAAGTAATGAGTAGTATACTGAACTGCCAGGATTTGATTTGTTGAAGCGAATCAGTTAGAAACACCATACTAAAGTGTCAGAAATTGAATTCTGAAATAAGTTATTAACACTCTTGTAATGTAATATCAAGATGTCTTTATAAACACGCTAAATAAACCATTAGAAATGGATTTCTGGAAGACGTTAACACTTTACGACTACATCTTTTATACGTCTATTTTTTTGGGAGTGATCGGTTATGTGTTAATTTTAGCATCAATTGGTACATATGTGAACAACTATAGATATGAGGTTTTACAAAAATTAGTCTTTATTGGTGCCTTTGAGACAAGCATGACAGCCTTCCATCATTACTTATTCTGGCCTCAAGAAGAAATTGGGGTAAACCTGGATTTCTACTGTGGGTTTCAAACAGTGCTGTACCCACATATTTTCATCGCACAATTATTCATGTCAACTTTTAACTCGTCATCAAAACGTATGTTAATTGGATCTGTTGTTATTATAAGCGAAGGATTGTGCATTTTATCTTTCATGGTTTGTAGGATGAGGCTTATGAGTGAATTAATATTAGTGATTGCATTTGCACACATCTCCTGTTTAATCATAAGCGTAACGTGCAAGCAGGTTTACAAAATTTGTTTTAACTACTATGAAGCAATGGAGCACGATGAGTTTATTAGTAGCATTACTATGATTTACACGTATACCAGTGTTTTGGCGAGGATGGATTTGATTCTAAGCTACGAAACAGACGAAATACTTGAGATGTTTAGATACGCTGGGATAATATTTTACTGTAATTCCATTTACATTCTTATATATGCTACTTTTGCTGATGTGCAATTTAGGAAGAATTTATTATTAACTGTGAGATGTACATTATAATTACTTCATTAAAGACTTTGACTGCATCGTTAAAAATCAATTAAAAAATCTAATTATGGGGTATTTCGATACTTTCGCCGTAGGACAATCGGAGATCGGTTTCGATTGATGGGTCTCCTCAGTTTAGTACTATCGGGGAAGAACTATTTAAGTGTCTTTCATAGGTGTCCAAATAATTCATTGTTAACATTGGAATGGAGGTTCTCTTGGTGTAGAGATAACTCAGATTCATATGCTTATGACGTATTATCCTCACCAGTGATTTAGTAGAAAATTCCTTGAGTTTTTCGACACTAGCTCAATTGTATTCATCGATCTCACCTATACGCACAGTCGTGTTCAAAAATGTGTTGTACACAGATAATTGGCTGTTGTAAGTCATGTTTAAAAATGTGTTGTAAAGAAATATACAAAGAGCGCGTAAAGTATTAAGACCTGGATTTATTTTTTCCCCTGTATAAATTTTTGAAAAATGCTTCAACAGGTCAAAATGATTAATATTTAAAATCCAAGCCTGTTTTCCTAATTTTGTTTTAACTGACGTTGTTTTGAATGGTAACTAGATGCATTCTGCACATTGAAATAATAATTTAATAGTTTTACTTTAAGGCACTTTTGCTCAATTTTTTTCAAATGTTACATATTGAAAATGTCTTGTTGTTGAAAACACAATAAATAGATATTTATGCATTAAGGGAGATATGGATGTTTTTTTCCTGAGGTTGACAGGATTACAAACCGAGGGCCTTTGGCCCGAGGTATGTAAGTCAACCGAGGGTAAAAAACATCCATATCTTCCGTGGTGCATACAATATTTTATTGTTTAGAAACATATTGGTAAAAATTTTAGGTAGTGTATCGATCCACAATGTTTATTTCCGAGGTTGCTATGAGTTGTTTGACAGTATATAAAAGTCATAATAAAAATGGCAGAAGGTATTCTTCCTCAAAATGTAAATGAAAAAGCCAAAAAAGCCCGTGAATTATTGGTACCCCAAAAGTCGGAACATTTATACGCAAAAGAATATGATCGATTACATGAGTGGATGTTAAAAAATGATGTCACAGTTATAAGTGTAACTGTAATGTTGGCATATTTTCAAGATTTGTCAAATTCGTTTAGTCCGAATACGTTGTGGAGCAAGCTTTCGATGATTAAATCTATGTTATTATTGAGAGATGGCATTGATATTTCAAATTACCACGAATTGGAAACATTCCTTAAAAGAAAAAACAAAGGATATGAACCCAAGAAGTCTGAGGTCTTGACGCGTGAACAGGTTGATATGTTTTTACGAGAAGCACCGAATGACACTAATTTGATGTTTAAAGTGGTAGTAATTATGGGTATGTTTGGCGCTTGCAGAACTGACGAATTGGTCAAAATGCAAATTGGAGACATCAGTGACAGGGGTTCAGTAATTGTGGTGCAGATTCCGGACACTAAAACATTGGCAAAGAGATCCTTCACTATAGTTGAAGAGGAGAGACTGAATGCGTTGTCGCTTATCAGAGAATACATGTGTTTGCGTCCTGCAGGAGTCTCAAGGTTTTTTTTATCGTACAGAAACAGAAAATGTACAGTGCAACCTGTTGGGAAAAACACATTTGGCAGCATTCCGTCAAAAATTGCTGTCTACTTGGGTTTGCCGAATCCGAAATCTTTCACAGGTCACTGTTTAAGACGAACATCTGCAACTTTGGCAGCAGATGGAGGAGTAAGTATGAGTATCTGAAGCGTCTGGGTGGATGGAAAAGCTCTACAGTAGCGGAAGGCTACTTGGCAGACAGCATGGCATCCAAGAATAAAATTTCACGCGTGATTGCTGGACTGGAAGAGACTGAAAAAGTAAGATCGTCGGCATCTGCTAGTGGCAGTGGAGGGCATGAGCAGACGCGAAATTGCTCATCTTCAAGTACCGTCTTGAATGGAAAATTTGTCAATTGTACGATCTATTTGTCAAGTGGTCATAAGGTTGAAGGAGAAAAACATGTGATTGAGAGTGAAAAAAATTGACATCTCCCTAGGGAGATATGAGTTGCTTTTCATAGATTGTATCCATGACGAAAATAAATAATATCATGTTTCTAAAAAATAAAAGTACTATCAAAATCAATACTAAAAAATATAGGTTGTTATTTGAAAAAAAAATGGCTCTGACGTCATAACTTCAAAACGGAGAGAGATGGAAAATTGAAAATGGTCTCAAAATATTTGTTTAAAAAAAATTATTTTGACCTGTTGAAGCATTTTTCGAAAAATTTTACAGGAGAAAAATAAAGCTAGGTCTTAATACTTTATGCGCTGTATAGTTGACTGTATATTTCGTCAATGGTAGATACATTTCAGAACTGTCAAAGTGACAACAGTGACAAAAATGATTATTATTGTATTCCTTATATGAAAATTAATGACTCTAGATCTTGAGTGTATTATTTATTCTACCATTAAAAGTTTATCGATGGTTGATTTTTACTCAACGAAGGCTCGCAGTGTATCATTAATTAAATAGACCTAGATCTAACCTTTCAAAATATTTGAATGTACAACACATTTTTGAACTTTGTGAAATTAAGTCACATTCACACAGCAGAACAGCATACACATTGTACAGCATACAACACATTTAGAACACGACTGTACATGTTTCCACATAGTTCACTTTCTACAATTAGACTCCAACTAATCATTAAGTTGGAGTACGAATATGGCCCAAAGCAATATTAGAATTGACTTTTCCAACTATGAAGATTCTGAGGCATTTAAAAAAATATCATGATAATATCAATGCCCTCAATAATGGAAGTCTTAAAGTAAATAATAATTAATAATAATAATTGCATTGATGGAAACATACACTTACCTAAGATAAGTTTTATTTCATGACAATTGTAACTACAAATAAATAAATGATTGTAATTTGAATTGTGATTATGTTTATGGTTATTAACAATATCTACAAATATAAAACACGTAAAAAAATAATATTACCTTTGAACTTCCAATATACATTTATACATGTAAAAATAGTACGATAGCTGAAAAAATAGTATGCTTTTAAATAAAACCGAAGTTAAAAATAATAATGCCCAAGAGAAATAATAGGTGCTTTCCTTTTACAAGTTAGTTGAGTATGGACTGTTAAATTGAAATTGGCACTTCCTCTATTGGGAAATACATTTCAACATTTGCAAATTACCCACAGAGCTTATCACTTATTATACCCATTATGTCTCAAACATAGCAAGAGGAGGTAAAATGAAAGCACCTTACATTTCATCTGATCTTGACATAATTTGCGGCCCGTGGTTAATGTTGACCTCTATTGCGGCTTCTTCCCTTGACTCATCAGCAAATCCAATGGCTGCATCGACATCGTAATCTATAGCAGTAACGCACCTCAGCAGCTGCAAGAAGCTCATCTGGAAGTACACGTCGTTATAGATTATGTACAATAATATGCCGAAGGGGGCTAAGTAGTAGATGGGTTCAAGGTACCCTACAACCCACGAAGTACCAAATTCGCCCATCAGAAGGCACAAGAAGCAGAAAAACCACAGGCCGAAATAGATCGTAGCAATATTGAGGCGCATCGACACTGCTGCTGATTGAGGGTTAGTTCTGGAGAACATCCTGCATGTGTGCTTGTAGATCAACAGGACTAAGAACACCAACTTCTGCAGTAAAACTATTATGATTATGTAGTAGAATTTGTAGTGGCATAGGCAGAATGTTGCGGAAATCAACCATGACAGTATGCCAATTATGTAGACAACAATAATAATTATGTACAGTGACCTCGTATTTCGAGACATTA
The DNA here is from genome assembly GCA_951805005.1 of Othius punctulatus. Taxonomy (NCBI): domain Eukaryota; kingdom Metazoa; phylum Arthropoda; class Insecta; order Coleoptera; family Staphylinidae; genus Othius; species Othius punctulatus. Next base: position 91,770,806 of record OX638139.1, read on the forward strand.
CGAAATTTAGCAATGATATCATGAGGAATATAGCTGCGATTATGCTAGGTATCACTTCGGTGTCCGCCACTAAACAATCCACTATTTTGCTGCCCATGTGGATATCTTTGGCTGTTTGGAAGAGGTCGTGGTTTAATGGAGCGAAGAGCACTGCTAAACTTTTGGCTATAGCCCAGTTCAGGATGATGATGTTGGTGTGGCTCCGCATCTTCTTGGAGCGAATGATGGTACCGACGATCAACGCATTGCCGACCAATCCCAAGAAGCAGGATATTAGTATAATGCAGTCGAACACGATTATATGTGTGTGTAGAATGTTGGCGTTTGTAGAATTGAAAAACACTTCTTCAAGTTCCTCCATGTTGGTACATCGGTTGTAACTGGTAAACACGCGATTCTGTTATATTTATATTGAAATTCAACTGAATGTATTTCGAAATGGCAAAGTCGACCGACGTCACTAGACTGCTGCTTGTTTTGATGAAACCAATAGCATGGACCAGCACAGTACTGAATAATTAAACTGCACTGAGACGCTCGTTTTTCTTAATCTGGGATTGCTTGACCTTTGCAGTAAATGAGAGATTCCGGTCCATAACGCAATGTGGGTTTCAGAATGATTATTATTATTTACTACTACACTTAAGCACAGGATAATGATGCTATATAGATATTTTTAAACAAGAATATTTTAAAAACATTGTAATTAAATGTCGCAATTGAACTTTGTTTGACAACAACATATTTCTGGAGCTTATATTTAGACAATCAAATCGTATCAGGTATCAAGTTATTGTTTACTAATTCATATACAGGTATTTATTTTGATAACTAGATTTTAATGTTCTGCATTTATGGTACATATATAGCTATTGGATGAGAATTATATGACTAACAAATTACCTCACAGGTGGAAGAGCATGATAATCATTATAATTTTTTGTTAATTCAACTATGGCCTATCTCCGCTGCTACGACGAACGACAACACAATTTAAATTTTACCTCTACGGATTTTGTATTATCCACATCGTATTTTCTAAAGGCACTCATAATTTAATAGTCAGCTTTAATAGTCATTTAATCGTCAGCTTCAGTTCTCCTTCAAAATTAAATCACATTTTTTTTGTTTTTTACACTTTCTTTTATTCAATGAGAAGATTGCGACGACCATCAACCTTATAACGAACTTTTTTTTCCAATAAGCTGTAGAGAAAAAATATATTTAATATTGCCAGAGCGATAATTTAATATACCATATGTTTGAAAGAATTAACGAAGAGAAAAGATTTTAGAAATTTGATTATTGGTCAGTTTGTTATCAATTATGTTTAGGTCGTAGGTTCCTTAGGCCCAGATAATTTTGGAATTTCTGAGCGATTTTAATATATTTAACAACAAACTTTCATTCCAGTGGCGGCGTAGCATGGGTTGGCACCCGGGGCGGTTTTCTATTGAGCATCCCCAAAATAAAACAACAAATGCTAAACGTGCTTACGTGACTTTATTTTGCTAAAATATGCGATTATAAATTATAATCTAAATATATAAAATTTACTTTCCTCTCCTTTTCAATGGACAATATGGAAAGATTGGTTAGCCACGCTTGGCTCATTGTTGATCTTAAGTAATATTTTATCAACTTTAATTTAGAGAAACTTCTTCCACAGGAAGCCACCAAAACGCAAACAGACAAAAACATTTCAGGCACTGCGCTAGACCTGGAACAGACTCACAATAGTCCCATTTTACAGTGAATTTCTGAAGCTCCAAGGTCCAAGAAGGACCTCCAAGAAGCGGTCCAACGGACCGCTTCTTGGAACAGAACTGTCTTCCTATTGGAGCCAGAACAACTTAGGTTAAAGTGATACAATTATTAAAACACAACTAGGGTTCTTACTAAAATCGAATAAAAATAAAGAAACAACTCTAGCACTACTTAACCACCTAACAAGAAACAACATAATATCCAGCTATAAGGAAGCCTCACCATACAAACCCCTTGAAAAAAGACAACCCCAACCCACCTACACATGTGTGTTGGCCGCCGTGGAACCCGAACTAACAGATAGTGAAATAAGCCAGCAGCTAATAGCTAACCAAATTGAGCATCGATTCTGCAAACGCATTATCTCCAAAGCTACAGGGAAGTCCACCCGTATGATTAGGATCATCACAGGCTGCATTTCATCATATGAGAAGCTACTACAACAAGGAAGTACTTTTTAAAACATGCACTATGTGGCTTATGAAAGCCTAGCACCTGCACCGCTCCCAATCCCATGAGCGAAGTGCACTCAAATCACACACACTACGGACAAATGTACTCCCACATCGTGCCATAAATGCAAAGGACCACATAACACCAACCAGTGCAAATCTTCCCTCCCAGAAACCTGCACAACCTGTAGAGAAGAAGGTCATGCAGCCCGGAGCACTAAATGTGCCAGAAGACCACGAGCATCCATCCCAGGAATTCCCAACACCAAGATCCAATCGGCCAACAGGAGGAGCGAAGATATACAAGACAACATCACCAAGAACAGCCGAATCCATTCATACGTCACAATCCACGACCATATTATTGATACATAGTATATTACAAAAATTAACTCAACTAATAACCCAGATAGACAAGTATTACTCAAAAAATTGAGACAAAGATTCGTACAATCATACAATATAGACAATGTCGCATCATTCTCTGGCAACAGATTATTTCTAGTCATGTTTGACCTTAAGCACCCCAACGCACCGCATGCCACGGTACAGGTTAATGACGTACAACTCTTTGTATCCCCTCCCATCAACCCACCACTCTCATCCGCTTTGCTACACTAAAATGGCTTTAAGAATTATGTATGGCAACATCAATTCATTCTACAGTAAATCCACGACCGCATTTAATTACATAATCATGAATGGAATTTCCTGTGCAATGTTTGTTGAAACAAAATCTCCAAACCCAATACATTTTCGCAATTGGACCACCATACAAAAGCCGTCAAATATTCATAACAGAAACCAAAGAGGAGGTGCTATAGCCATGTCCAACCCGGCCTTAAATATGAGAAAATCTAACCCTCCTAAAATAAATAATGATCAGAACGAATGCATCCACTTCACCCTCCCATTCTTAAATGACAAACTCCATATATTTCTGATATATATTCATCCATTTAGACTAATAGACGACAGCATTTTTATCAAAGCTTCTCTATACGATCATGCAATAATTATCGGCGATTTCAATCTAAACAAAACTAAAGCCAAACATCTCCACACAATCATAAATAACTCTGACTACATAAGAATACACCCCAACTTCCCCAACTTTTATAATGCCAAATAACTCAAGCACCACTCCCGATATCATGCTATGCACATCCAACATTGAACACCTCATCACTAACGTTCATTTAACCCCCGACTTAGGGTTAGACCATCTATCATTTGACTTCCAGATCAACTGCTCTACTACCCTACCCGTACACCCACGCGAATACAAGATAGATTACAAGGCATGTAATATAGAAAAAGTCAATACACAACTAATACTATTTAGCGAAAATAACGATAACATAGACAAACCAACTATTACCAACTTTCTCTCCACTCTTTCCAAATCCATACAAGATAACTGTCCAAAAAAACAAGTCAACTACTACAGCTATCCTCTACCACCATTCATTCTGAGGCTAATTAAGCACAAAAGGCAACTGTACAGGGACTTTAGACTGACTGACGATGCAACGATCAAACGCAGATTCAACAGTCTCAACAAAATCATCCAAAACCTCATCAAACAATATAAAGAGGACAAATGGACCACGACCTGCAATAATATTCTTAAAGTCATTAAAGTCTTAAAGTGAAGACATTCTGGGATGAAACAAAAAAACTATGCAAATACAAAAACAAAAACGTCCACTCAAAAGAAATAAGGGACCCCATAACAAACAAAATTACCGACAGTGATCAGGAAACTGCCAATATAGTTGCCAATCACTTCAAACAACAATTCACTTTTTGCCTCAACCCCAACTTCCAACAAACAAGACTAAATGAAGTCACTGCATGGTACAATGCAACTCCTTCCAACTCCAACTCCTTCAGACACCAGACAACACCAGAAAACGAACTGATGACAAAAGACGATTACTTCAATATTATCAACTCCGATAAAAATACATCTCCAGGAATCGATAACATACCCAGACTGATCCTTAAACAACTAGACGACTCCATTCACACCTACATCATAAAAATACTAAATTACTGTCTCATAACACAATTTGTCCCACAAGAGTTTAAAACAGTGATAATCATTTGTATACATAAAACAGGCCAAAACACTTTATCTCCTTCAAGTTTTCATCCTATAACTCTTTTATCTGTGATTGGCAAAATCTTAGAATCACATTTAAAAATCAAAATGTCACATCTATTACAGCACTCGATCCCCTCATACCAATTCGGATTCACCCCACAAAAATCTACTGTACTCCCTCTTGCCATTCTAACAACCAACATACAGTCTGCGCAGCTCCAAGGCCGAAAACCAGTTGCTCTATTTTTAGATATCAACAGAGCATTTGACTCAGTATGGCATAAAGGTCTCCTCTTTAAATTAAACAAATTAGACACTCCACCATATTTAATTGCAATGATAGATGATCTTTTATATAAACGCACCTCAAAAATTAAAATCAGAAACTCCTTCTCCTATGAAATCACGCCTGAACAAGGGCTGCCTCAAGGCTCTCCCTTATCACCTTTGCTCTATAACCTATTTTGTCATGATATTTATTATAGCGATCCCGAACACTTCACACCAAATTCATATATTCTCCAGTATGCAGATGATACCACACTCGTCTGTCATTCTCATAATCTTCACTCAGTCATCCATCAACTGCAACTACTAACAAATCAATCTCATAAATGGTTCAACTCCTGGCGCCTGTACGCCAATCCACTAAAAACTCAACTGCTCATACCATATCACAAAATCCGTCCAAACTCTCAATACATCATCCTAAACAACAATAACATCTACCCACAACCTTCTACCACCTACCTTGGAATCACAATTGACCACAAAATTAAATTCAACACCCATGCAAGCCAAATTAAAAAGAAAGTTATAACAAGATCCAATTTTTCCGCTCCCTCACCTACAAAGGAGAAGGAATCTCCACAAAAATAGCAACACATATATACAAAACAATATGTCGCCCCCTAATCGATTATGGCTCCATCTTATTTTCGACATGCAACAGTGCAGTCCTGACGAAATTTTATGTATCTGAGAGATCGGCACTGCGAATTATAACAAAAATTCGCCACCCAACTAACCCGCTGCATAATATAAATAATGAATCACTCTATATTCTCACCAATATCCTGCCACTTAAAACGAGACATAAAGAACTTTAAAAAAAATCTGTAGCAAAGCGTGAAATCTCGAATCCCTAGCAATCCTCTATTCACATCGTGAGCATAATGTTCAACCCAAATTCAAATCCCCAAGAGTAACGCTATTTGAAAAACTGATTAAAACCTTCGACAGTGAATGATGGTACATACATCTTTACATCTTCATCTCCACAACCTCACATCTGATTCCCATCAAACCATTCACGGGCGGAAATACCACGGTCAGTAGCCCTTTCATCATCATGTTACATGTAATATGTTATGTATATATGTACATGGTTCTTGAATAAATCTGTTTCTCTCTCTATCAAGACATTCTAACATAGCTATCTGCAGCTCCTCTTCTTTCAATCAAAATATCCTAGTTCTCACATTTTTCAGTTGCGTAGGAAATAGCTCTTTCCACTATTTGGAAACGTTGGCTTTGAAGAAAATGTTTTACGGCTTTGATTTCTATGACACACTTTTCCAGCCCAGATGTTTGCATATACTTTTGGGTCTGGTTAACTTCTTCTAGGACTTCACACCAAAAAGAAATGTAACATAAAAAACTGTAGTCACACAAAGCTGGTAAGAGGTAAGTGGATGATGCTTCTCTTGTATCGACTTTTCTCTGCTGAGGTTACACATGTCTTCAAGTGTTGATACAAGTTTCTCAAAATTATTCTGCAGTGGTATAACACGTCGTGATGAGCACTCCATCTTGTCTCTACTAGTCTAATGACCGATACTCCTACACTTTTCATTAAAATTTCCCATCGATGCGTGGATGAAGAAAATAACGTGTAAACTTCTTCTACTATTCCGAAAAAAGTTACACTTGAACTAACACTCCCGAAAGAGTGCACTCCACATAAATTTAGCGAATAATTAGCACAAGGCATAAACAACGCTCTAGGATTGTGTTCGTTGATTTTTGCTTGTACACCACCATGAATTCTTGCCATGGTTGCAGAGCTATCATATACTTGAGTCCGACATAGATGTATTTCCAAGTTATCACTCTTCACTTGCGTAAGGATATTTTCAGTAAGTTCGACTGCAGTCTTTCCAGCTATAGTGAAGAAACCTAGAACTGATTTCTTCACTTCAACTTGATTGCCTTCAAAATTAACATATCTGATTACATTACTCATCTGATCAACATGTGATAAGTCTGAAGTGCTATCAAAAATTATTCCGAAATATTTTGCTTTTTTTATATCGTCCACAATGTTATTTTTCACCTCTTTCCCCAAAAAGGCTGATGAACTCATTGTGAATATGTTTGGACAAATAAGAATCTACCCGTTTCCGTTTTGTACAGGCGATAGCATATTCAATTCTGAGCACTGGATTATATTTCGACAATAGATTAACTAATTCTAAGAAATTCCCCCTACTGTCTGATGAAACCCCCTCTCTATGCTACTTAAGCGGAAGATGTTGGCGTGCCCGGAAAAGAATAACATAAAAAAGGCGACTCCAAATGTCACGCAACATCTTCTTTTCTTGGTAAAAGACCATTTGATGTTCATGGTCAATGGTTTCTTGCAACCTCGATCCATTTCCAAGATTTTCCATTTTATCATAACGGGAGAGATGGTTCTCAGAATTCTCGTCTTCAGACACCTTAGGATTTAGTTTCCACCAGGAATTAAACGCATTGGTAAAAGTCTGAAGTTTTGTTTCATGGTGCGTAAACAGTTTTCAGCAAAAAAAAAGTATAAACTGTTTTTTGTTGGAGAGTATACCATCCATTTTCTGAGTAGTTTTTATCCATTTCTTAATCCTTTATAAAACCATTTTGAATTGAGATGTCGGCTCTTTCCTTTTATTTTATCTCCAGATCTATGGCCAGTATCTAAAAATGGACCATCTCTATTTTGATAGGGTTCACTTTTCGTTTTAACAATTTCAACTCTCAAATCATCAAGCATTGGTGTTGGCCAAGTAGCAACATCGACACGAGTTAAATAAGATGAATTTGTTTTGTAATTATCATGTAGCTCTTCTTCGTCGTTTTCAGTTTGCTCTGATTCTTCTTTATTGTCGCTATTCCCTCCTTTTTCTTGGTCATATCCTTCTTGATGTTGATCTTCTCCACCTCGTCTTTCGTCTGGTATGTCAGGCTCTCTTTCCAGCATCCCTACATCCAATGAATGTTGGCACTGTGTTTCTACATCATCTGTTTCATCAAGATGGTCACTTTCAATACTTTGCTCTGTTGTATTTGATACCAATGAAGCCGAATATGTTACATACTTAAAAATGGAAGTTTTATTCTGTAAAGATCGATACATAAAGTTATTTTGCTCACTCAATTTAAAATTTAAAATTTCACTCGGGTGAATATAGCAGTTACTAAAATTCCCAAGGATGAGCACCGTTAAGGTTCCTTTGCTAAGGGAACTGAATCTCTTTACGATGCAACACAAAGTTAATTTTAAGAATCCTTAAAATTTAAACTCACTTAACTGAGGGTCCTTAAAACTACAAACGGTGTAATCGGCCAAGAGCTCTTTCTTCAGTTGTATACATTGTTCACTTCGTAAACTGTAATATTTGCTTCACTTGTACACTTCACAACAAAATGTTGCATTTTAAAAAAGACGCTTTGATACAATGCTGTCATTGTGACAGAAGTGTGTAACTATTAAAATGATTACCCCTATGTAGCACGATAAAAAAATACTCTCTATATGTGGGGTAGAATTAGTATTAGTAGCAAGTCTGGACAGACATTATAAAAAAAAAATATTCCAAATGGACTAGTTTGGGCCGATTTCTGGTAGAATTAGTTATTCCTTGCCAGTTGCCACAAACAACCATTACAAGCGAACTACGTATACAACACACTATGTGCATTACAGCGATGATCTCGTAAATCTCTATTTTTATACGAAAAATTTTGGACCAGTCAAAATCCGTCGTTCGCAGCACGAACACAACTCCATAAATACTCGAATAAAATAACACCAAAATTCGTCGATAAAATTACTTTCGAGCAATAAATGATTGCTCATCTATTCGATAGTCCAGTTTGAACCCATCGAACGCAACTGTTCTCAAATAATGGACGAAGTAAAACCGAACTACACCTACAATCCTGAGGATTACAGATGGTCAAATCGTGCGTCTTTGTACGATTATTTCCTTTTATCGTCTTGCATCCTAGGCTGGATTGGTTATGTGTACATTGCACTGGGAATTGCTACATCGAAGACCTTGAACAGGAGCAGTGATGTAATCCTGCTAAATTGGGCCTATGCCAGCTGCGTTTCCACGTTCATTGATACTGTTTACAAGCTGCTAGAAACTACAAGGAACTATTTCATGGGTGAGTGGAGCATGTTTTGCGTCCTCGCCAACACGGAAATTATTCCTTACATGGCGGCATCGATGCTCCTTATGCTGCCCATGATCCACCCATCTCCAAGCTTGGAGCAACTGTACGTACAAATCAAGAAAATATATGTTAGCAGTTTCGCGTTTTGGATCGTATTGAATCTCATTTGCCCGTGGATCAATAGTTGTAATGTGTTGTTTTTTGTACTAGCAATACAAAATTTCGTTTATTTGGGGCTACTAATATTCCAGCAATTTTCTAGGTTTTGTGGACTATTTACACCAAAACGTGCACAACAAAACCACAAAGAATTCATTGTAAACATAGCAACGATATACTTTATGACATGGAGGATGGGCTTAGTGCCTTATTTAATTTATAATAACTGTGCAGAAGTTGTTTTCAGAATTTTTACTTTTATCATACACAGCAATTCATTATTTATGTTGCTGTATCTTAATTATACAGATGTGGTCTTCAAAGCTGACTTACGAATTTATATGTAATTATTTCCTTGTATTAACATAATAACCTCGTTTGTTGCAATTTAATGTGCACCTTAAGAAATAAATTATATTTGATTTTCATTTTCATTATCATCAACATGATAAAATTAACCTTAAAAATTCTCGGAGGACAGATAACTGCCCATAAAGCTACAACTAATATTTCTAAATGGAGTTTAAGCATTCTTGGAACAAATGATATATTCAACTGTATTCTTAATAAAATTTAATTTATTAATATCTGGTGATTTATTTTCATATTACATCACTAGTGGTGTAATAAGCTTCATTATTCAACTGAAACAGTGTCAAAAGCCTGCTGTATTTAGGTTTCTATAAAACAGGTGTAGATAATAGCTATTTATGGTATAAGTGAATAAAATTGCTTTATTCCCTCGTATTATACAAGATTTTCACCAATTCATTATCAGAATTGAAGAATTCTGAAGTGAAGTGTCACATTGTCAGGTGACAACGAAAATTTCAAGGATAGAGCCTATTTACGTATTTTTTACTTTATTCACGTTGTCCATAGTTACAGTGAATAAAGTGAAAATGTAAACATTTTATTCACTCATTCGATTAAAGTGTGGTTTTAATGATGAGATTCAATATACATAATGAGCATTTTAATAATGCGAATTGGAAAAAGTCTATTATGAAGCAATGTTGAATTTGTTATGGAGAGTGTCCTGACTTTTAGTGAAAATAAGACAAGATTTTATCATTTTTGGGGTATGTTTGTAGTGCATAAATGAATCATATATTTCAGAAACCCGTTAAGTGTACTTTTTCAAATTTTCGGGAAACGAAGAAAAACACTATATATTGGTGTTTGTTTTTTATATTACACCACTAGTAGTGTAATAAGCTTCATTATTCAACTGAAACAGTGTCAAAAGGCAGCTGTAATTAGGCCTCTATAAAACAGTTGTAGATAAAGTGTACTATGAAGCAATGTTGAATTTGTTATGGAGAGTGTCCTGACTTTTAGTGAGAATAAGACAAGATTTTATCATTTTTGGGGTATGTTTGTAGGGCATAAATGAATCGTCTATTTCAGAAACCCGTTAATTGTCCTTTTTCAAATTTTCGGGAAACGAAGAAAAACGCTATATTTTGTTAAATTTATATATATATATATATATATATATATATATATATATATATTACACCACTAGTGGTGTAATTAGCTTCAATATTCAACTGTAACAGTGTCAAAAGGCTGCTGTAATTAGGCCTCTATAAAACAGTTGTAGATAAAGTCTATTATGAAGCAATGTTGAATTTGTTATGGAGAGTGTTCTGACTTTTAGTGAATATAAGACAAGATTTTATCATTTTTGATGTATGTTTGTAGGGCATAAATGAATCGTCTATTTCAGAAACCCGTTAAGTGTACGTTTTCAAATGTTTGGGAAACGAAGAAAAACACTATATCTTTCCATATTTTATATATTGTAATTAAAGATCCCATAAAAATGAATGTCAGTTAAACGACCAATGCAAAACCTATGCGTTTTGATTACTATATACAGTTTCCGTAAAAAATAAAAAATCGTGAAAATGTCTGTTGACGGGTTTATGAAATAAACGATTCAAATATCGACAGGGGTGCTCCGTGCCCTTATCTATCTATGGCCACGGGTACTAGGTATGACTATTTGAATCGCTGAATGGAAGAAGTGAAAAATTCCATTTTTCGTAATAATAGCAACAACATACCCGAATTTCTACAGCACATGGCGTAAGCGAGAAAAGATCAGTGTCAAAAGTCAAGTCATTGCACAACTTTGATGCATCTTTAGTTGCAAGAGTTCGTGCAACAAGAAGTTCTTGTTGTGGTTGCAAATTATGACAAGGATTTTGCAGATCCCGAGTATGATTCGAAAATTTGGTCGCGTGTACTCACCACTGGAATACAATAATTACATCCTTAGGGCAAAAACCTGATGAGATTTTAAATGTTAAGGACTCCCAAATACTTGGGAAGACCACCTAGAAGATCACCATCAGCATTAGTGAGCGTATTACAGCTTTCACTATCATCAATACCAGATTTGATGTATTGGCGCCCCTAGGCATAACATATTACTACGCAGCCATGTCAATAGAAATATTAATTTCATTGTAAAATTATCTCTATTTAAAAATTATCTGAGTCGTCACCACTACCTTCTACCAGTAAATATGGCCGTCCAACAAAAGAATTTGAACTTTTGTCCCTGCGCTCAAAAAAGCGGAAACTTTTACGATTAGTTAAAAATTACTCACGAGAAGAATTACTACATGAAACTCAAGGTAGTTTACAAGCTAATGGAGAACGTGTTGCGGCAAATATTTTAAAAGAATTTGCTACTACTACTAGCTACTACTACTACTACTACTACTAGCTCTGCAACAGATACGAGAAAAGAATGGCAATCTCCCAAATCTGATATTGTCAGATGTACTCCAGAAGAGGCTCTTGTATTGTTTGTTGATTGTCGTTTGACCAAACATACAGATCACTTACTGCGCGAGGATGCCAGAAAAAGTTATTCAGATATTTAACCGTCATATGATGCATTAGGTAATGTAAGGAAAAAGTGTTATCCTGAAAATTCCTCTATCTCAATTACGGAAACTTCGGCAGATATTTCCCTGTAAGCTCTACTAAACCATACCGCAAATAGATTAGTAATAGTACAAGAATACGTTATATTGCAAGAAATAGAAAATATATCTGATAGCCTCACACTGATTTACAAATGGGGTTGTGATGGTAGTTCTAGCCATTCGCAGTACAAACAAAAGATTTCAGAAAGCGAAAAAGGTAATAGTGATGAATGTTTGTTTGCTGCTTCAGTTGCTCCTTTTCGACGTCAAATACCAGAAACCCAGAAAATAATATGGCAGAATCCGAGACCATCATCCTAACCTAACCTAACCCAACCTAACCTAAATTAATCTAACCCAACCCAGAAAATAATATGGCAGAATCCGAGACCACCATCCACTAGGTATTGCAGACCGGTTAAAATAGTATTTGCCAAGAAACCATGGAAACCATGGAAACCAGACATTAAAGCAGTGGAAGATGAAATTGAAAAACTATAGTCAACAACAATATCTCTACAAGGTCATGATTTTCATATAAATCATTCACTTTCATTATGATTGATGGAAAACGATGTTCAGCAATAACCGATTTCGCTAGTCAGTCATGTAGAATTTGTGAAATAACTCCAAAGTCAATGAATACCGCTGAAAAAAATAATGTACATCGCGTAAACACGACTACATTACAATATGGTCTTTCAACATTACATGCTTGGATTAGAAGTTTTGAGTGCCTTCTCCACATTGCGTACAGACTAGAAATATAAAAGTGGCAAATTCGTGGCGAAGAAGCAAAGGCAAATTTACCACGGAGAAAAACAAAAATTCAAAGCGATTTGAAACTAAAGCTTTTAGTGGATATACCTAACCTGGTTTTGGAACAACGAACGATGGTAATACAGCAAGTCGTTTCTTCGAAGATCCGCAACTGTCTTCATCTGTAACATGAATTCATGCAGATATAATCAAAAAAATGAAGGTTATCCTCCAAACGATTTCCAGTAGTTATGCTATATATTGTATAATATTGAGCAGTTCAGAAAATATGCGAGAGCTACTTTCGAAAAGTACAATGAATTATATTCTTAGTACTATATGCCATCGAGTATACACAAGTTACTCAAGCATGGGGCAGAAATCATTGAAGCGTCCATTTTGCCAATAGGCATGTTTTCCGAGGAGGCCATAGAAGCTCGAAACAAAGATTTTCCAAGGTATCGAGAATATAATACAATGACATTTTCTAGGATATAAAATATGACGGATTTAGTTAATATCCTATTATTTACTTCAGATCAAATTATATCATCAATTTCAAGGACAAATACTAGGTCAAGGTCATTATAATATAAAATCTCTTGATAAAGAAGTAATTATTTTATTGAAAGAACCAGAACCACAATTATATTTGAATATTAGTAATGAACATAATTAGCAGCATATTTATATTGTTACGTCACTATTTGTACATACTTGTTAATGATTATTGTAACGTGTACTTAATTTGACAACATCATATTCAAATATTATATGCTACTATGTCATAATTTAATTATAATATCAAATAATAATTTCTAGTTGTTGTATACATACTTTTGATGGCTGTTATCAATTTCAGTGTAATCCCTCTTTAATATAGACTTTCCCACACTCTCTTTCTTGGTACTCTATCAGCGGCCTTTTCTAGATCGATGAAGGCCTCTTTATTCTGGATTCGTATTTTTTAAATAATCTGGTTTAGGGATTTCTGGCTTTTTCTGGTTATAATATTTAATTTATAATATAGTAATAATTATGTCATAATTGCATTGGACATTTTAATGTAATGCTGTCAACTGGCTGACGTGCACGTTACTGTTAACTTTTTTTTATAAGCAATACACCTAAATACCTTTTGTAGTTGTGAAAAATACCAGTCTAATATTTTTTCCATGAACCACTTTTTTATTGTTTTTAACAAATTTAGAAATGCGCAAAATGTTTGTTAGTTGCAAAAATTACAATTATAAGTGTCAGGAACACTTTGTAAAGAATATGACGTTTTAATATGATTGTTTTTAACAAATTAAGAAATGCGCAAAATGTTTGTTAGTTGCAAAAATTACAATTATAAGTGTCAGGAACACTTTTGTAAAGAATATGACGCCAATAAAACGATATAATAAAATATACAGGATGTGTCGGAAAAAAATAATATTTTTGTAAGTATCTCCTCAACAAAGGATTTATTTGACTTTCTAACGCCACCATTGTATTTTCAGCAAAATTCTTATTTTTTTAAGATATTCGGTCCCAAGTGCATGTACTAAGTTTCAGACTTTTGTCCGCTTCAAAGTTCATTTTCCCCCACTGAAGGGGCGGTATGAAATAGTTATTTACGTAACCAGTTATGAAAAGTGCGATATTGCTTGACGAGTGTAATATTTGCCAAAACGAGCGAAGCGAGTTTTGCAAATGGCACGAGTCAAACAATATCAAATATTTCATAACGTGTTATGTACAAAACTTTATTTAATTCCGTCAGTATTATTTTATCTACTATTTGAATAATAACGTTCCATAAAAAAAATCACAGAATCAGATCACCTTATACCTATCGTTTCTACGGAAACATGATTTCACTGGCATAAACAAATTTGTCAATAAACTAAAACAATTCACAAATTTAATAATATTGCCAAAAAATGTCCTCAACTTGCGATTCAGAACTAACTTATGACATTTAAGACTCTGCTAATGTTGCCATGGGTAGTTTATTACCAGAAAAATACAGAAATAGATACCCTGTAACCTACAAAAAGGTTGAAGGTTGGTGGAAACTGCAGTTATGTAATGTAATTATATAACTACATTACATAACTCGTGCGTGACAATTATGAAAAATTTTACGTTTCATAATGTCAGAAATTGATGTAAGGTTTGTGTTTTCATAACGGAATTAAATAATAGTTATTTATGTAATCAGTTATGAAAAGTGCGATTTTGCTTGATGAGTGTAATATTTGTCAATCCAGAAGAAATTGAGGGACATGGCAAGAGATGAAAGAGGAAAAGGAAATAGAGCAACAGTGGACTATAAAAAGATTATAGTAAATGGCAAAGTCTATGAGTGGGACGATATACAGGAAAAAAAAAACTAGCAACGGATACGGGCCAGGATAATAAGAAGACGATACTTTCAAAAGACACGGAAACGAGTATTAGGAGAATTAAGGGGATAAAAAATTAAAAAAGGAAAGAAGCTCTCTCTGGCTAATATCCAGAGTTGTAACGCGCAGATTGGATGTAAGTGCCAATCTCACAAAACAAACACAATAACAACAACAAGTAATACGATTAAAACCTCAACAGGCAAACCAAAACCTATGCAAACAACGTATTTTGGAACATTAAATATCAACTCCATGCTGAAAGCAGGGAAAACAAAACAATTAACTGAAACACTAACAGAGCAGAATATAATGATTTTAGCAGTGCAAGAAACCAGATATATAGACGAAGAAGTCTTTGACACGGATGGGTACAGTATACTAAAGGGGAAAGTAGGGCAAAAGGTAGCAAAAAACATACCTTGTGTAGGAACAGGCTTCCTGGTAAACCATAGAATATTAAACTCCGTAACAGACTTCGAATCAAGAACCGCAAGAATGTCAAAGTCAGAAGGTCGGCAAACATAGACTCGGACCACTATCTAACCAGAATAAAAATCAAACTAGTTCCTAATAAGCACAAAACAGAAAGAAATCATAACAGAACATTCAGCGTAGACAACGAACTTCTAGAAACGAACAAGGAAAAATATCAAGAATGTTAAAACTCAAGTGAGCTAATAAAAAATACACGATAAAAAACTTCCATGCGCCAACAAATAAAGACAACAAAAGCAATCCAGAAACTGTAAGAATCGAATGGAACCATCTAGAAGACGAACTGATCAAAATCAAAGAGAGCGAGACAATCATTCTGTTAGGGGATTTCAATTCTCAAATAGGTAAAGAGAGGTATTACAGAGAAGTAGTGGGCAAACACTCAGTGTACAAAAATACCAACCAAAATGGGAAGAGACTAATAGAAATACGCAAAAACTTCGGACTCCAAAACATGAGCACGTATTTCAAAGGACAACCGAATAAGAAAATGACATGACAATCTCCGAGGAATAAAATGGGAGAGTTCCAAATAGATCATGTCGCAATAACAAAATCGCAGACAAGAGAAATACAAAATGTCAAAGTCATAGGGTCGGCAAACATTGACTCGGACCACTATCTAACCAGAATAAAAATCAAACTAGTTCCTAACAAGCACAAAACAGAAATAAATCATAACAGAACATTCAGAGTAGACAACGAACTTCTAGAAACCAACAAGGAAAAATATCAAGAAATGACGAATGTAGAAACAACAAATTGGGAAAACATAAAGAGCACAATAGAAGAAAGAACAAAGGAGGTGGCACACTGTAAAAAGGCCAAAAGACACCAGTGGAGGAGCTTAGACTGTGAAAGAAGAATTGAACAAAGGGCCAAACACTGGAGGGCATGGCAAAATACGAAACTAGATATAGACTATGAAAATTTCCGAGAAACCAGGAAAAACAAGAATAAAATAATTAGAAGAACCAAAAATATTTATGACAAAGACACAACAGGGTGGATAGAAGAAAACTTTGGGAAAAATGAAACTAGAGACTACTACAGCACATTTAAGGACGCAATCCAAAAATACCAGACCCCGAACATATGTTTTCGGAAACCGGACGGCAAAATAGCAGTTAATATCATAGAAAATTGCGAGCTACTAGAAAACACGTCAGGAAATACTCAACTGCAAAGCAGCTGAAAGCTTCCCGCCAAGCTGGATAACAACCAAAACAGGTGTTGACTCTAAGCCACCAGATATAAACGAAATCAAATAAACAATTGTAAACCTCAAAAACAACAAATCACCAGGGGAAGACTCCATCACAGCGGAGATGCTAAAAACATGCAGCCCGAAGATGGTGGAAAACATCTGTAATATGATTAAGAAGATTTGGGAGGATGAAGAGATCCCAGTAGAGTGAAAAGAAGCCATAATTCAACCGATACACAAAAAAGGAGACAAAAAGACGTTAATAACTACCGAGGAATCTCACTAATATTGGTGGTATATAAGATATTATCCAAAACAATATTAAAAAGAGCTGAAGCACAACTAGATGGCCAAATCGGGAAATATCAAGGGGGTTTTACAAAAGGAAGATCATGCATTGAACAAATAATGTCTCTCAAAATAATACAAAAACACTACACATCAAGCGGAAAAAAATTGGTAACAATGTTCGTAGACTTCCAAAAAGACTCAATTGATAGAAACGCGCTATTCAAGGTACTAAGAGATATGGGATTGGACAACAAAACACATAAACTAATAGAAGCAACCCTTACCGACACATACGCCAAAGTAAAATTTAAGGGACTGTTATCGAGACTAATCAAAATAAAACGGGAGTCAGGCATGGAGACGGAATCTCGCCACTGTTGTTCAACTGTGCGCTAGAAAAAGTAATAAGAAAATTGAGAAGGAAGATAGGTGAGAAAAATTTCCGAGACATAAAGCTGACCAAAGATAAATACATTGGAAAACCTATTACAGTGGACTGCCTAGCCTTTGCGGACGATATAGTAATTTTCGCAAACTCGGAGGAGGAAGCTAAAGTGAAAATTGAAATTCTCATGGAATTCGCGAAGAAAATTGGTCTACAGATATCTTATGAAAAGACAAAATATTTCACTACAGAAAAAAGTCGACTCAGAAAAAAATTAAAACAAAGTACGGAGAAATTGGAAGGGTCCAGAAATTTAAGTGTTTAGGAGAAATAATAACACCTAATGGAAATGTCAAAGAAGCGTACGAAAATAGGGTCTCAAAGTTAAACAAAACATAAATTTTATGCAAGGGTATCTA
This sequence comes from Othius punctulatus, assembly GCA_951805005.1. Taxonomy (NCBI): domain Eukaryota; kingdom Metazoa; phylum Arthropoda; class Insecta; order Coleoptera; family Staphylinidae; genus Othius; species Othius punctulatus. The sequence continues at coordinate 91,788,628 of OX638139.1, forward strand.
TTGCAAAATATTCATCTCGATAAACGCGGAGATAAGACATCTAAATACAGTTCTTAAGCCAGAAGTGCTATATTCCGCAGAATGCTTAATGCTAGATCAGGTAGGCTGGATAGAAAAGATAGAAAACCGAGAAAAAATAATCTTAAGGAAAATTCAAGGACCAGTAAAAGTGTGTGAGTCGTGGAGACTCGGAAGCAACGAGGATTTGTACAGAAGTAAACAAACAGAACGCTTGTTAACGACCATGAGAAAACGCAGAGCTTCCTTTTATACACACATAATTTGAATGGGTAACGACACGCTCCTCAAAAGAATCATAATGGCCCAGAAAATGCTAAAAGACCAAGGGAAATGGATTACAGAAGTAGAAAAAGATCTGGCATTGATGGGGATAAAAGAGAAGGACGAGAGAAACGCGATAAGGGAGAAAATAAAAACCTAGTGACTTCCCGGCAAGAGAGGTAAGGACGAGCAGCACGAAATGGGACCCAGAAAGAAAACAAAGACAAAGCGACAACATGAAAAAGTACTGAGAGAAAAGGAAGAAATAAACTACAAAGAAGAAATAATATATTAATAAACATTATAAATACACTGTTGTTGTTTGTTGTTAAACGTGGTCCAATGTGGCCATTTTCGAATTAAAAAAATACATTTTCGAACACCTTTATTTATTTCCATCAGAATTATTATATCTACTTTTTCAATACGAACGTTCCTTATACTATTTGACAAAGTCAGATGGGGATAAGCCCATTGTTTTTGCGGAATCATGATTGCACTGACGTGAACAAATTTGTTAACAAGCTAAATGATTTCACAAATTTTATAATAATGCCAAAAAATGTCCTCGAATAGCGATTCAGAACTTCTGCTGTCGAAGTCTCTGCAAATGTTGCCATGGGTAGTTTAACACCAGAAAATCTAGAAATATATCGTCTGTAGCCTACAAAATATTTGAAACTTGGTGCGAATTACAGTTATGTAATGTCTTTACATAACTACTTTACATAACTGTGTGCGTGACAGTTATGAAAAATTTGACGATTCATAACGACAGAAATTGATGTAAAATTTGACTTTTCAAAACGGAATGAAATAAAATAGTATTACTTATTTGATCAAAAATTACCATTATGTTTCTTTTAATTAAACATCAATAATCTGGTAATATTACAAGAAACGTGACCGTAAACATGAATAATACGACTCAGTATGAGATAAAATACTTAGTAAGTCATAGATCTCCACGTGCTCAAACTCCAGAGTTCTTTAAACCTCTCCCTCGGCTCACCGGAAGAGCACTCCAAACTGCGGATCCTTCTGGATTTCTAGGAACGCGCGTGTAAAACTTCTGAGGCGCCGACTCTTGTATATTATCCAAGCCCTCCTCGCCGCCCCCGCACTCAAGCGGCACTTTTGACTTTGCTCGGATTGTTTGAATCCGTGAGCTTTGTTTGCCCACTCAGTTTACATAAAAACCGCGCTTCTCCTATATTTAACTTACGACTTTTATTCGGCAATTACAATTCTGGGATATCGATTCGAATTCCTAGCGATAAGGGTTCGTGGATAAACACACTCCAGGATGCCGCCAAGGATTAGTGCTTGATGCACCGCAGCGGAAGACGATTAAAGAAAGAGGCTGCAGCCAGGTATATAGCCAAGACACCTTCAGCACGGTGTAATCCTGATTTTATTACCGGCTGTCGACGCCGGCTGACAATGGGATTTCGGTGCAGTAAAGTGTGGACTCATTGGATTTATGTTAAACACAAAATGGATCATTGGGTTTATGGCACTTTTAAAGCCTCTGGATACATTGATACACCAAAGATATTACCTCTCGTAAAAATATTCATAATACTAATCCTCATACTCATATGCAGAACTTATATTTTATCTCATGTTTAACTTCGTTTTTCAGTCGTAATAAAAAGTATAACAAAGATAATCATACAAATATTAACATCACAAATCAAACTATATATTTTACCATCATTTTTGGTTCCCTTTATTTTCAGATATATACAGAGAGCGCATAAAATATTAAGACCTGGCTTCATTTTTTCCCCTATATAAATTTTTGAAAAATGCTTCAATAGGTTAAAATGATTTTTTTTCAAACAAATATTGTGAGAAAATTTTCTTTTTTCCATCTCTCTCCGTTTTGAAGTTATGACATCAGAGCCATTTTTTTAAATGACAACCTATATTTTTTATTATTGATTTTGATAGTACTTTTTATTATGTTCAACAACATGACACTTTTTAATATGTAACATTTGAAAAAAAAATGAAAAAGTGTGATAAAGTAAAACTATTAATATTAAATTATTATTTCAATGTGCAGAATGCATCTAGTTACCATTCAAAACAACGTCAGTTAAAACAAAATTAATAAAACAGGCTTGGATTTTAAATATTGGAATGAAACAATTGATTAACCCGAAAAACAATCTAGTACAATTATGTGTCACAAGTTAATTTCAATTTAGTTCGACGTTTTTCGGAGGCACAAAGAGTTGAAATTCTTATGATTAGAAGTTGTGGTGATAAAATTTGCATTTATTTTAATAATAAATATCCGCTTCAAGAACCTCTTCTTAAGACGTATGTTAGTGCAATCATAAGAAAGTATGAGCACTTGGGGCATATTAGAGATCGCCCGAAAAGTGGACGACCGTCAGTTCCAGAAGATGTTAAGCTAAACGTACTGTTAGAGTTGTAAGAAAACCCTCATATTTCAGCTTTCGCAAACATCTGTTTTAAAATTTTTGAAATGGCAGAAATGGCATCCTTACATAGTAAATTTAGTCCACGAACTAAACGAATGTGATTTTGATCGTAGGATTCAGTTTTGCTAACAAATGATGAATCTCTGTAACGTCGATGAAGGGTTTGCTACCAGAATTTTATTTCGTGACGAAGCAACTTTTTATTTGAATGGAACGGTGAATAAACAAAATTGTCGCTCTTGGTCCGAGCGCAACCCTCAATGGATGATGGGTGCCCATACCCAATTTCCGGAAAAATTAAATGTTTGGGCAGGAATCGTAGATGATATTATTATTGGGCCCTTCTTTATTGATGGCTCGTTGACAGACCAAACATATTTGGAGTTATTGAGAGATTACCTCGTTTCAGCTTTGGCGGTTCTATTCCCAAATCAACACGATCCCGTCATTCCAAAGGAAGACTTATGGTTCCAACAAGATGGAGCTACACCTCATTATAGCGGAATGGTACGCGACTATCTCAACGAAGTCTTCCAAGGCAGGTGGATTGGCAGAAGCGGTTTTGTTGAATGACCAGCGCGTTCCGTTGACCTGACCCCTTTAGATTTTTTTTTATAGGGTTACACCAAAAGTAAAGTATACTTTAATCGGCCAACAACAATTTACCAATTGAAAGAACGGATCCAAGTCGAAATGAGACAAATACAGCCAGAAGTTCTTCCCAATGTCTGTGCTACCTTTCGACATCGATTGGCACACTATCAAGAACAGAATGGTTTTCTATCAATCTATTTTGATTTTTTTCCCTAACTAATATGTTTTCATTATTTCAATTATTTTTGTGACTTCATATTATTTTAAAACTTATCTTAAAACAAGTTATTAGTATTTTTTTTCTCAATAAAAAATTATTTTGGTTTTTCTGTTCTTATTTTTGTAATTGATGATATTGCAATAAGAATGTTTTTCAGGTTGATCAATTTTGTTTTATTCCAATATTTAAAATCCAAGACTGTTTTCCTAATTCTGTTTTAACTGACGTTGTTTTGAATGGTAACTAGATGCATTCTGCACATTAAAATGATAATTTAATAGTTTAACTTTAACGCACTTCTTCTTAATTATTTTCAAATGTTACATATTAAAAATGTCATGTTGTTGAAAACATAATAAAAAGTACTATCAAAATCAATAATAAAAATATATGTTGTCATTTAAAAAAAAATGGCTCTGACGTCATAACTTCGAAACGGACAGAGATAGAAAATTGAAAATGATCTCAAAATATTTATTTGAAAAAAAAAATTAGGCCTGTTGAAGGTTTTTTTTGAAAATTTGTATAGTGGAAAAAATAAAGACAGGTATTAAGACTTTATGCGCTCTCTATATAATATCCCTTATCCCACTAATAAAAAACAATCAGATACACCATACCTACCTCTTAAAAAAAAAAACAATTAGTACAAAAAACAAATATTGTTAAGATATCTTGACGTTTAGCTAGGCCCCTTGAGGAAATTGTAATTTTAAATTTCGTACCTAATCGGCAATAATTGTTTGTATAGTTTTGTTTTTACATATTACGTATATCCACGCTTGCAATGAGCTCATCTTATTGAGTCAGTTGATTTCTATCAGCCTGCTGGTCGTTAATTTTTTATTGTGAAGAAAATTCTACCAAAAAGCTGTTCCTGACACAAACTGCAAAAGCAGCGGATATGACAGGTGTTTCTAGTCGAAATGTAGCAAAAATTGCCAATGTGGTTTTAGAAGACCCAAATAGCATTTCAAAAGACAATCAAATGGCAAAAGGCTGCATTGCAAGATGCAAATAAAGTTACGCTTAAAGGTCTCTATTTTGATGGAAGAAAGGACCATATGATTATTCAGGAGCACAATCGCTGAATTATAAAAACTGAAGTACATGTAGCTTTAGTCGAAGAACCGGGAAGTAATTTTTTTTGGGGTATCTATCTCTTACGCGTTCACGAGCGACAGATATTGCTAGAGAAATTATAAGTTACATAGAATCGCATAGTGATGTGGACTTATCGCAACTAATGGTCATAGGGTGCTATGTAACAAATGTTAACAAACGTAGGAAAGGTGGGGTAATTCAATTGCTAGAAACTAGTTTCAATAAACCACTACAAAGGAGCGTGTATTTGTTGCATGCTAACAAATTACCTTTAAGGCATTTATTACAAAAACTAGACACCCACACGAAAGGTCCTTATACTTATTCAGGACAAATTGGTTTTCTACTTCCTGATGGCGACAAAATGGAACCCGTTGAATTTAAACCAATCAAAACCGATTTTCTCCTGGTAAATGAAAACGACCTAAGCACAGATCAAAAATATTTGTTTGATATTTGTCAAGTAATCTGGGATGGAACGTAGTTTAGCGAGCAAGAGTCCTGGCAAAATGGCACACTCAAAGTGGTTAACGACAGCAAACCGAATTCCAAGGTAATATGAAACAACGAAACATCCCTACGAAAACTTGCAGGTGCTGACTGAATTTATAATAAAAGTTTATGCTCGGTTGTGGTTTTAGATTAAAACACAACCACGACTTGAATGTGGTGCTAGATTGGTATGGAAAACAATTCAGGTTGCAAGAGATTTCCCGAGTCATGTGAAGATCATTATTGATAAGGTAATACAAGACAATGCCCATTTTGCACACCCCGAGAACCTCTTAATAGCGATGTTGATAGATGAACGACACCACATTAGAAAGCCAGCTGTAAAAATAATCCTGGAAGCCAGAAAAACGGATATAACAAAACGCATTTTTAAATTACCTAAAATAAATTTTAACCAAGAGGACTATATTGATCCTATAGACTGGTTTAACTGCACGGTCACATAACCTCCCCTCACAAAACATATGTCTAAAGAAGAGCTGTTGAATATAGTAAACAAATATGTGAAATTTTACCATTTTCCTTGTCACACCCAGGCAGTAGAAATGTGTGTGAAGCTATATTAAGGCGCGCTAAGATTAATGCAAGAAAAAAATTGCCAAAATTTGAGCACAAAAAGCAGTACTTCGCATCGAGAATGCAGTGAAATTAATTAGTATGTATTTCCAAGTTGTTCAACTATGTATTAATTAAATAAAAATAAATAAAGAAAATTATTTTTTGGAGCCCCAGGGGCCGGGGTAATTTTTTTAACGGTCCTATTTTTGGTGTGCGAGTCAACTTTCTCAGTATACAACTTTTCCGCACTAGCCATACCTCGATTTAATTTTTTTTTTGTCGTTTTCGGCCCACCCTAATGCCAATGCCTCTAACCGGAAATGGTGGTAGATCGGCTAGACCAACTGACACGTGCAAATCGATTAATTTAAACAAATGACGCATACAATGAAGAAAATTATTAAAAATGAAAGAGATTTCTACGGATATATCCATGTTGATGTCCCACGAGTAGGTATTACTGATATTTAAAAATTATTTTAATAAGAGTTAAAGAAGCAATAACAATTTAGGAATTTGCATAAACACAGTAGGATTTTGAGACGTTATTAATTAATATCCCATAGATCTTACATGTTTTATAGACATGTTTCCACTCCAAGAAGTAGGCCACACAAAAACCGAAGTATCGAAAAAGGAACTACAACGAAATTGACCAAGATTACGGTGGCATAAATCCACAATTTACATCTTTGCCATAGGAAGTATATTTATATATATATAATTTCGGTTTTAGAACGTCTGTCGACGCTGTCCGATCCCCAGACTCTTCCTCCATCCTAACCTATCCTGCCATTGGTCATCTTGTAGGTTCCTTTCGCTCATAGCTTTCTGGATGCCGTCATTCCAGGATTTCCTGGGCCTGCCTCGTTTCCGTCTTTCCGGAGGGACCCAGTCGAGCGTAATTTTTGGCAAGCGATGATCTGCCATCCTTTTCACGTGTCCGTACCAGATTAGTTGCCGTTTTCCTGCTTCCTGTACGATATTTTCTCTCAAGCCGATTAATTCCTTTATCCTTGTATTGCGTACCCTATCCAACCTCGATATTCTACATGATCTTCTTAGGGCATCCATCTCCAGAGCCTCTAGTCTTCTTTTGTCAGCTTCGGTCCACCTCCATCCTTCTGCTCCGTAGAGTACAATACTTTTTATAACTGTGTTGTATATGTTATATTTTCTCTTTTTCGTTATTTCTTTACTCCACCATATACCATTTAGCCTCTTAATACCTCTTCTACCTTGTCCGATTCTTTGCCTAATTTCCTTTTCATCCTTTCCATCTTTTTGTATGTTTACCCCTAAGTATTGGTAACTATTGCATGCTGATATTATTTCTCCATTCTCCAGTTCCAAATCCTCGGATTCTCCTCCAATACATAGGTATTTAGTTTTGTTCAGGTTCATAGATAGACCTGCTTTTTCATACTCTTCTTTAATTTTCCTGGTCATATATTGAAGGTCATCTTTATCTTGGGCCATGAGCACTTGGTCATCTGAAAATTGGAGAGTGTATATGTTGTTGTCTCCTATGTTAATTCCCATGCCTTTGCATTTCCTTTTCCACGTTCTCAAGGAGTGCTCGATATAAATTTTAAATAGTGTCGGTGATAGGCAGCATCCTTGTTTCAAACCTTTAGATGTACTGATTCCATTCGATATTGATTCTCCAATTTTCATTTTAATTTTGGTATCTCGGTAAAGTTCTTTAATGGCTTTTATTACTCTCGTACTTATATTAGTGTTTTCTAGAGCTTTCCATAGTCCTTGTATGGGCACATTATCATACGCTTTTGCTAGGTCTATGAAAAGTAGGTGCAACTCTCTTCCTGTGCTAATTTTCTTTTCCATTAGCTGTTTTAAGCAAAATAAATTGTCCATGCACGATCTGCCTGCCCTGAAACCACTTTGTTCCTCTGCTTCAATTACCGCATATTCCGTTTCAACAAGATCGCGAAGTACTCTTCCATATAGGCGGCTAAAAGTTGATGTTACCGTTATTCCTCTGTAATTTTCGCACTTGCGAGGATCTCCTTTCTTAAGTATAGATGACATGAACCCCATTTTCCATTCTTCAGGGGCTTTATTTTCGTTGATACATTTGTTTAGTAATTTTGTTATCATTTCATTAAGTTTTTTTGTACCATTTTTTAACATCTCCGCAGCCACATCTCCTGGTCCGCTCGCCTTTCCATTTTTCATGTTTTTTATTGCCTTCTCTACCATATCTATTGAAATTTCCATGGGCTCTCCATCCACCATAACATTTATTTGTTCTTCGATAAATTGATGTCGGTCTTCCGATAGCAGTCTTCCGTAATATTCTTCCCACTTTTTTGCCGATATTTGTTCCAGGGGTATTTGTTTCTTGTCTGCTCTTATATTGTTTACAAACCTCCATGCTTCTGTACATCTCCGGCCGCCGATGTACATTTCTATTTCGCGGCATTTGTTGTCCCATGTCTTTGTTTTTTCTTCTTTTACTAGATTTCTAACCGCATTTCTTTTCTCCGTATACACTTGTCTGTCTGCTTCTGTTTTAGTATTGAGCCATTTGAGGTACGCCTGTTTTTTGCTTTTAACTTCTTCTTCGATCTCATCATTCCACCAAATGTTTCTGCTGATGGGCTTCTTCTTTTCTAATGCCCCTAAAGCTTCATGTGATGCTTCATGTATAGCTAGCTTTATGTGTTCATACATTTCCTCGACATTGTTAGATGCGTTATGTGTTAGCTTTTGATCTAACCTTTGTTGGTATAAATATCTGATGCTTTCCTCTTTAAAATTTGCGATGTTGTATCTTTTTCTGTCTAGCTTTGTTAGTTCTTCCTTAGACACCTTTCCTTTTTTTTCTGGTGGTAGGTTAGAAGACTTATATGGAAAATATGGAAAATAGAATACTCCCTTTACTAGATAATGGTCTGACCCACATTCCGGCCCTCTATATGCTCTTACATCATTGACCTTGATTGATTTGTCTTGACTGGTAATGATATAATCAATAATAGATTTTAGTTGTCTAGTGTGCTGGATCCACGTGTATTTATGTATGTCTCTGTGTTTAAAAAATCCATTTTCGATCTTCAATGTATTCTGTGCACAGAAATCCGTCAGTCTATCCCCATTATTGTTGATATTTACTTCGCCGAATTGTCCGATTACTTTATCGTCTCTTCTACTCCCTATATGAGCATTAAAGTCTCCCATCAGAATGATCTCTCTATTGTCTCCTATGTTATCTAGCGCCATTTGAAGTTCTTCGAAAAATAGGTCTTTTAGTAGGACTGTTTCGTCTTCATTGGGAGCATAAATTCCAAAGATGGTTAGTCGTCTTCCTAGTATATTGATATTCACCTTGATGATCCTTTCATTGATTGCTTCAAAGTTAGTCAAAAGTTTTTTGTATTTCTTCTTAATTAACAGGGATACTCCTCTCTTAGCTCTATCTTCTTTCGGTACTCCACTAAAAAGGTGAATATACTCGTCTATTTCTTCAGTTCCAAATCCTTTCTTCTTTGTTTCTGTGAGGACTACAATATCCATATCCATTTTCTTGATCTCCGTTATTACTTCGGCTTGTTTCGTACGTATACCTTGTACGTTCCACGTTCCCATATTCATTATCCTTTTCCTTTGCTTGGTTCGTCTATTTTCGTTGTCGTTCAGTTTCCGAGGCTGTTGTCTGTTTGTTTTTGCGGTTGAATTATTTTTTCCGGGTGATGGGTTGCAGGCCCTTCGCCCCAACCCCCAACCAGGAGGGCCAGGTAATTTATTTTTTATGGTTTTCTTCCATTAGACAGATTGCCTTACTGGGCTGCGGGATTCCGTCTATCCCGATGTGGTTCTTCCGCTCTCTTGACCATTGAGATCTAGGATCTTCGTCTGCTCTCGGGACCGTTGGCCGTTTTTCACCTGTAACCCTAGGCAAGGGGCCCTACAGGGTACTATCATCCGGAGCCAGCTGACCCCTGGTTTTTTAACGAGGTTGATACTCCTCCCCCTCCTCCTTTCTCATCCGGGCTTGGGATCGGCAACGGCGGAGTTGGAAGTATATTTAAAGAAGCAAAAATAATCTTTAAAACATCTTACAAAGTCTACTGAAGAAAGAGAAAACATTCGGATAAAAACTATTCTTCAAAGTATTAGTGAAACGTGGCATAATGTAAGGTTGAAAAGACTTAAGGCATCACATTTTGGAATCGTGTTTAAAAGAAGGAACAATTAATCCAGCGTTCCTCCGGGGAAATCGTTACTATTTTAATTTTTTAGGTAACGTAGCGTAGCAACATAATATGGAATTGATAAAGAAGAAATGGCAAAGACTTCATTTGAAAACAAAACTAAGTTAGTAATTCAGAAAACGGGTCTACATATTCACCCTCATCTACCTTTCTTAGCAGCTTCAATAGATGGCCTTATAGATGTAGATACAATTATAGAAGTTAGGTGTCCATATTCATGTAACATCCGATGAAGTTGTATTAACAAATAAATTAAAATGTTGTTAGATGGAAAATAGAACAATTACATAAAAAAAAGATAATTACGAGTATATGAACCAAGTACAAGGCGAATTGCAGGTCACCAACAGAAAAGTTTGATATTTTGTCATATGGACTGCTAGAGGTATGAGCTTCGAAATAGTCGAAAGGAATGATCAACTAAGGAACAAAATGGTAATAATATTTTTTTTATATAAAAATTGTCTTTTGCCGCAATTGATAGCCTCCAGGCAATTGTATTTTATTGTATTTTTAAAATCTTAAAATTTATCTTTTAAAATTGCTTAAAATGTTAATGTGTCGAATAGACATCCTAATAGTTTGTGTCATTCGAATTTTTAAACATCGGCATCATTCATATTATCAATACTTGCTAACATTTATCGTCACAGTAATGATTACAACAAACTTCACGCATACTATACTGTATAAATATGAAAACACTTTTCCTCAAATTTAATTAAAAAAATATATAGAATGATTATCATATAGCCTAATAACATATAAAAAAATATCGGTGGACATGTTTTCAAATTTCATTTTATCAACATAATACTAACATAATGTAAAAATATCAGTGGAAATGTCTTCAAATTTCATTTTATCGATGTAATTTTACATTACAACTTTGATTAATTTTAACAATAGGTTACCAAGGTCATAAACATAATAACTACTGTGATTTCGTAAAATTTTATCTATTTAAAATTGTCGTTCCTCAAAGTGAAATGTATGGTGCGTAACGCCCAAGACGTTACGCTAACGTCCGTTACCTAGTCATAAAATACAGCGGCCCATCCATATAAAGGACGTGGCGGGATTTTATTGCCTCGGATATATGTTCTCAGTGATCAAGCCTCTTAACACCATGCGTAGAACAGATAAGATTAATACTTACCTAAGATCTAGAGCGCCCGTTATGTGTCATAATCTAGGTCGTTTTTAATCCAGTCGTCGACTAATAGCATGGTAGGGTCAATCACAACTACAAAAAGGCCACTTAATCCACAAATCACGCTTTTATGGCAGTCATACTTCCGGCATTGCACTGACTATTGTCCTTGACAAATATTTGACCACTCGCGTGTACAACCTAGTAACGATTTATTCTATTTAATGCTCGCTAATACAAAAACTGACACTATTAGGGGAGCGGAGATTGAATTATGTATCGCACCAGGGTTGCAATTGTATGCAACCACGCAATATCTACTGTAAGCTCCAAATATAACGTTACAAACGTTCTATCTGTTCCCATTTAGGAGATCCCTATTTTGTTTTTGCCGATAAATTTGTTTATTTCTTGAACACCCTGTAACAACGTAACAAACCAAATCCGGACATGTATTCGTAGGTTTTTTTTCTTCTTAAAATGACTCAAGGTTTAGCCCAGAGGATTTATTCACACTTATTTAGGAACACCCTACGGTGTATACGAGGTTTGTCCCAAAAGTAAGTGCACTGAATTTTTTTGCGCACAACGAGTCAAAGTAAGTGGTGAATAACGGTTATGGGCGTGTAGGTAAATATGAAAGCTTCATGTTCGAACTTATGGCGACGCGATCGGGTGATTCATTGATGAGTTAGCTCTCCTGTCGTACGCCTGTGTTTTAATACCTCGTTACGTTTTCAATGGAGGAGAATCTTAAACAACGGTATGCGATCACATTTTGTGTAAATCTCAACAAACCTGCCATCGAGACATTTGTCAATTTAATTATGGAGAAGTAGCTTTATCTAGGACCATAGTTTTTAGATGGCACAAAGCTTTCAAGGAGGGCCGAGAAACTGTTGCAGATGAACCTCGTTCTGGAACGCCAACATCTTTAACAAACGATGAAACTGTTGAACAACTTCGAGTTGAGATAGCGAAAGATCTCCGATTGTGTGTCAGGATGATTGCAGAACTTACGGGTTTGGATAAATATGCTGTTCATAGAATTTTAAGTGATGTGATTGCACATGCAAATAAGCGTGCGAAAATAGTGCCCAAAATCCTGTCAAAGTGAAAACCAGTTGGAAATTTGTCAGGATTTGCTTGGAAAGCTAGCAATTGAGACAAACTTCTTGGATAAAGTAATAACAGGAGACGAATCATGATTGTTTGAGTACGATCCCGAGACCAAGTGGCAAAGTGAGGAGTGGCACACAATCATATCTCCGAGTCCGAAGATAGAGCGTATGACCAAATCCAAGGTGAAAACGACGATATTTTTTTTCGACGGCCGTGGAATAGTGCACAAAGAATTTGTACCTTCAGGACAAACACTTAATCAGGCCTTCTACAAATATGTCTCGGGTGCAGATTGTGCGAGGAGACATTGAAGATGATTGGGTGTTGAATCACGACCACAAACCTGCTCACATTGCTCTTCAATTCGAGAGTTTTAGGCAACAAAAAAAAACTGCAGCACTTGCACAACCTCCATATAGCCCACACCTAGCCATCGGCGACTTACCTCTTTCCCAAGCTGAAATCCAAGCTGATGGCTCATCATTTTGGGAGTGTGGAATACATCCAAAGCCGTATGACAGATTAACTTCACACACTTTCAGAAAATGACTTCTAGTACTGCTACGATGAGTGAAAGAAACATAAGAACCACTGTGTGACCTCTCAATTGTCATATTTCGAAGGGGACAAGTTTTAATTTCAACACTTATGTTAAAACAAAACAAAAATTAGTACACATTAATCATAAGTCTACGCTAAGATTGCACCGTCGGGACTATACTTCCTTGCCATGAGTTTGAGAAATGTCATGTATAGTGAAAATAATGTTTCTAGTCAGATATCAATTACTATGAACAATAATCTGAGTTATTCCAATAAAGAGAGAATATTTATTATCAAAACATTTTACAGTGGCGTCAGTTTGCGCAGAGTTCGTGACTTATTTTCAGTTAAATTTAACAATCGGCCAATTCCATCTGTATCAGCAGTTAGCAAGTTTGTAAAAAAGTTTGAAAATACAGCGTAGCTGTATAAATAAGTGTAGCGGCAGATGATTCAAAGGGTATTTTAATACTCCAATTTCAACAAATATTATTTCAAAAATTTTAACATTACATGCAAAAGGAACAGAAGAAGCAACGATGAATTGGAAGAAAGAGTTTTGGGTGTAATAAATGCTGGACCAACAACTAGCTTACGACGTATTGCTCGTGAGTGAAACGTGTCTAAATTCTCTGTACAGAAGGTACTGAAGAAGCATGGTTATCATCCCTAGAAACATCAATGATATCAGGAGATACTGCTAGTGGATGAAGAAAGCAGGCGTGTATTCTGTGAAATAATGCAGGATCGATAAAACACAGACAGAAACATTTTGCAGTCCATCTGTTTTACTGATGAATGCACCTTTACACTTAACAACGAGCCCAGCACACAGAATAAGCGATACTGGACCCAGGAAAATCCACGGATGTGCTTTAAAACTAGAATCTAGTACCCTCAAAAAATCAATATTTGGCTGGAATTTTTAAGAATAATATTATTGGGCCGTTTGAAATATAAGGAAATTTAAATTCGAATTCATATTTACTCCTAACAGAGTAAAATAGAGAGGAAAGAAGACAAAAGGCTTCCAGCTACAATGGAGTAAGACAAGGTGACCCCCTATCAACACTGCTTTTCAACATACTGCTAGAATTCGTCATAAGGATGAGTAAACTGAATTGGACAGGAAGCATAATCAACGCAGACCACCAATGTACAGCTTATGCCGATGACATGGGAATACTAGCGAACACAAAAAATACCTCGCAAAAGCAGTATCAACCTTGGAAGAAATTGCGTTGACAGTAGGGCTCCAAATTTACTACCAGAAAACAAAATACATGATGTTAGGATGAGGCACAATTACAAAGGAGAATCTGCTAAACGAAAGAACAGGGAAATATAGAAAGGAAATAGAGCAAGTCTGCGAATTCACATATCTAGGAGTACAGATCACGGAAGACGGGAAAGAAGGACAAGAACTAAACAAACGGATGATGAAGGGAGATAAAGCAGCAGGGGTCTAAGTCACATACTAAAATCTAAGCATGTCTCTGTAAGAACCAAACTAAAGATTTACAAAACAGTATTGTGACCAACTATAACTTACGGATGTGATATATGGAAGCTAGGAACAGTAAAGGTGGGAAAGAAAAATGCTGAGAAGAATTTACGGCGGGTGTAAAGAAGAGGGAGTCTGGCAAAGAAGGACGAACAACAACCTAAACCAGTTATACGGGGAACCAAACATTGTGCAATATATCACACAACAACGAGCAAGATGGCTGGGACATGTGCAGCGGATGTAGAACACCAGAATCACCAAAACCATAACAAAGATACGAACAATAGGACTAAGAGTAAGAGGCAGACCGAGTAATAGATGGAAAGAAGAAGTGGTACAGGATCTGGAAAAAATGGGTGTACGAGACTGAAAGGAAAAAGCTTCTGACCGTAAAGAGTGGAGAGACATAATAACAGCGATCGGCCGGCAAGGCCTGTGAAAGCTTATATATATTTAGACCAGTTTGGACCTCCGGTAGAAGAAGTTGCACATGAAAATCAGGAGATATGGTATCAGCATGATGGATGTCCACCCCATTATGGTTTAAGTGTGAGGGAATATTCAAACGTTAATTTTCCCAATTGCTGGATTGCTCGCGGTAGCACCATCAACTGGCCATCAAGATCCCTGATATAGCACTAGGCGATTTCTTTTTATGGGTTCACCTGAAAAACAAATTTTATAAAAAATTCCATCCAAATATTGAATCTTTGCGGGAAGCAATATTTGCGTAGTGCAGATTAATTACAGATTGGCAGTTGTTTATACCAGAACTGAGAACTTTTTGAGTACTTGCTCTAACAACTCTAGTTGTTGGTTCAGCATTTATCAAACCCAAAACTCTGTCTTCCAATTCATCGTTGCTTCTTTTGTTATGTTTGCCTATAATGCTAATGTTTTTGAAATAATAGTTGTTGAAATTGGAGTAATAAAATTCCTTTTGAGTCATCTGCCGCTACATTTGCTGTTATATCAAACTTTTTCACAAACTTGCGAATTGCTGATACAGACGGAATAGGTCAATTGATTTAACCGAAATTAAGTCACGAACTCTGCGTAAACTGACGCTTCTGCAAAATGTTTTGATAAAGAATAAATTATCTTTCTTCCACTAATTACGTGTTATTATTATGATTTATCCCAAACGATAAGCATGAATTTATAATTATTTGTCATTATTTAAAAAAATATTCCTTTACATTTTTCTCTAAAATTAATAGGAGAGCTAATAATTACACATATTTAATTTTACATGTTAAATTCCTATGTGTGCCCCTCATCCCAGACACTCTGTATAGTTCCGAACCAAATCTCATAGCGAAGTCGGTTTTTCAGAACACCGTTGAAATTGTAATTATTTTCTATACAGTTTTTTTCCTGATTTTAGAGTAAGTACTAGTGTATCGAAACCAAAAGAACAATTTTAATAAATAATAAAGTACAAATGTACAAAACTTTAAACAAAAACTTTTATTCTACTATATTGGTACTTATAGCCTTCCTGTACGTACAGTTTTCTATTATTCACTTTCTTCGGTGTTGTCATCTAGTGATTTGTGATGAAGAGGCGAAGGCCACACATCATTCTGGCGTGTTAACCGTGACTCGTGAGAGTTTCCAGTGTTTCGCCTTTCTGGGTCGTTACGGTACTTTTAAGTTGTTTAAGCCACTAACGATTTTTTATGATCACCAAATATTTACTGTATCATTAGTAGCCACGTCGTGATGGGTAATGATGATGGCCATTTACGTGGTGATATGTCTTAATTTGGAAGGTAGGTAATTATATCCCACTGGAGTTGCGTAATTACGCAGACTGGAAATATATTTTGTTTGCTATAAAGTTGAATAAAAAAAAAACAAATAATTAATAATGTGCACAGAAAAGTGTACACAAATATTTACCCTGCAATACATAATTATGATGGCTAAAGTTCGAGAAAATTGAACTTAATAACTAAATTAATAATAATCGGCTGTACCTATGTAGCGTAATCAACTACACTTCGGACTAATCAATGGTTGATGGTTAGATCCTGCCCAGGACAACATTAAAATTGTTCTTCCGAATATTTTGTAGTATATCCTAATAAATTGAATAAATTCAATAAGGTAAATCCATTAATAACACAAGTTGACCTTTTCACACACGTAAAACGTTATAAATTTGATTGTTTAAGATATCCAGAAAGAGAGACAAATTTGCCCGGTACTTCCAGCCTCCTCGAGGGTATGTGGAGAGATTAGAGATAGAGAGGTAGTAAGGAAATTTGTTCTTAAGAATTCCCGTTTATTTTCAAATATCTGGATATTTTATAAAAAACAAGAATTGTGTATAAAGATCAGAACTATAGTTAGGTTATGACAGAGGTACATCTGTTTGTTTGTTTTATTTACGGACTCGACTTCTGTTGAGCAATTTATTAAAATATGATATAGAACAATATTGTTAGGAAGGTAATTGTTAATGTTTATATTTTCTTGGGTAGGAATCGAGCCTTCTACTGGTGACCAAAGTGATAGTACATATCATCAATACATTTAAGGTTGTTATATTTAGTACTTACTGGTAATAAAAAAAATATTTTTATTTTATTTTATTATTTATTTATTTCGCCTGACTAGTTTTGGTTATGAACAACCATCATCAGAGGCATATCTACGAAAAATACAATAAATGAATTAGGTTAAATATAAAATTAGAGTCAAGTTTGTAAAAGAATGTTTAAATATAAATTATAATAGTATTTGTATTTAAACTTGACACAAATTTTATATTTAACCTAATTAATTTATTGCATTGCATATTGCAACCTTAAATATATAACTGGTAATTTATGGATAAAACCTTAAACTTATTCAATAAATGTTATAAATAGTAGCCTACAAACTGAAATATCTAATTCTCAGCAGAATAATATATTTTTCTATTATTGTTTACACAAGTTTAAAAAATAATAGAAGCACAACAAGACTTTATATGCAGCACTGCTGAGGAGCATGCAGAAACAGATAGAATATATAATGTTATTTACGATTAATGGACATATTTCATGTAGCGAATTTTTGTGCAAATACTTTATGCGGCAGTAGAAGCATTTCCGAACAGAAGGTTGCATATATTGGGTATAGTGAATACAATTCATATTATATTACATATTATGTTCTTTATTATGTTGAAATGTGTATTATATTTCCTGATGCAATTAAGTTATTTTGTTGTTACTACTACAAGACTCTAATATACAGGATGTCCCCGGATTGAGTTTACAGAAGGGATTTTTTTTAAATTTTAACTTTTAAGTAAAAATGTTGTAGGAATTATAATTCCTGCTTGGTCTGAAACTACACGTTCAGTTATTGAAACTTTGATTTATTTATACAGAATTTTGGCGAAATCAGAATTTTTAAATCTTATTTTGACACTTATTTATTTACGATTTGCAAAAAGAATTTAAAATTACATCTAACAACATTATAGAAAAATATAATCATTTAAACAATTCCCCAAATGCAGAAAATTATACTGAAAATTTAAAAAATCATCTATGAGAGGCATTTGCATCGATAACTATTGAAGAAATACAAAACAGTTTTCAGGAGTTCTACACCAGGCTTGAACTGTATGGAGAAAATGGTGGGGAATTGTTTAAATGATGTTATTTTTCTAAAGTGTCAAAATTAGATACAATTTATTTTTATTTAGCCACCACCCTTTATAAATAAATCAATGTATTAATTACTGAAATGGTATTTTCAGATCAAGCAGGAAATTTAATTTCTATAACATTTTTACTTCAAAGTAATGTTTGTTTAAATTCCTCTTGTAAACTCAATCCGGGGATATACTGTAGATATTATTAACTAACGGGACTCGGTGCTTTGTCGTTTCCTTTTCACAATTTTTTTTTTTGTTACCTATGTTTGCTTAATTAGTTATTTAATTAATGGTCAATGTGACCAACACCTGACTTGCCTGTATGTAAGTATTCGTATTTAATTACAAATGTATCGTAACTAACCTAATTGTAAATTGGCCCTCCTTAAATTAGTTTATAGCTCCTTTATAGACAGTTGGATAATAATATTAAATAAATAAATATACAAGTAGAGTAGTGATGGGATATTCGAATCTTTTAACTGATTCGAATCTTTTGAATCAGTTCACTGAAGTGATTCGTTCGCGACGATTCGTTCGCGAATGAATCAACTTTACGCCCAACGTCGAAATGAGTCGCGAATCGCGACTCCTGACGCTTCGAATAAATCGCACCAGTTCGTCTATGCCTCTAATGTATCAACCATTACGCCGCAGTAACATCTCTGTTCGCGGTAGCCACTCGATTCGGATTCAGCGTTTATATTTACAAATTATACAGTTTATAATTTATTCATTTTAGTTATATTTATTTTATACCATAACATGGCAAGTCATAGTGAAAGTAATAGTAGAAATAGAAGTTTTGTATGGAACAGTTTTATAAAAATATAAGACGCAAAAGCTAAATGCGAAATGTGTAGAAGTGAACTATCAATTAAGGGCGGCTCTACCGCTAATTTAATTCGGCACCTGAGAACAAAACACGCTACAATCAATATGCAACAAATGAAGGATCGTTGTTTAAATGTTAACCCCAACCATGAACCTGTGGAAACTGATATTAACGGTTTAAATAATATCAGTCCTGCTTGTGCCTCCCAGGCACTTGAAGTTACTGCTACCATCCCTAAAATAACACAGAAAAAACAATCACGACAGCTTCATATCAGTGAATTTGCTACGAGGCCAATGGCTGTTAACAGAAGTAAAGAAATTGATAGACAATTAATGAAAATGATTGCCAAGGATTACCACCCCTTTTCTATTGTTGAAAATAACGAATTTAAGCGTTTAATAAATATGTTAAACCCATCGTACAAAATACCTACGCGAAAAACGATTTCCCACACGATTTTACCTCAATTATATAATACAGTCGCCGAAGAAGTTAGAAACCAATTAAATTCCACCAGTGCAGTTTCTATTACAACTGATGGATGGACATCATTAAGCAATGACAGTTACTTAGCAGTGACAGTTCATTTTATAAACGGTAATTGTGAGATGAAATCTTTCTTATTAGACTGTTTTATTTACAATGAAAGACATACCGCTGAACATTTGAAAACAGAAACAGAAAGAATATTGCGTGAATGGGATGTTATAGATAAGGTTGTTATAGTAGTAAGTGATAACGCGGCAAATGTAACAGCATCTATTCGTTTAGGAGGGTGGAAACATGTGGCATGTTATGCGCATTCTTTAAACCTAATTGTTCAAGCGGGTTTAAAAGAAATTGTAGAATTACACAGAAAAGTTAAAAGCACTGTAGAATTTTTTAAAAGGAGCCCTCTCGCCTCTGCAAAATTAAGAGCTGTTGAAAACCAAATGGGTGTTCCCGAGTTAAATTTAAAACAGGACATGCCCACTAGGTGGAATTCAACTTATGTTATGTTGGAAAGGTTTCTAAAATTAAAAGAACCCATCATTTCCACTTTGGCACTTCTAAATTATGATCGCCACCGATTTAACCACATTGATTGGGAAATAATAAAATACGCTTGCAAAGCTTTACAATGTTTCCTGAAAGTAACAATTGAAATAAGTGCAGAGAAAAATGTAACTCTTTCACAAATTATTTATTTAAGTAAAGCTTTAGCAAGACATTGTTTATCTTTGAAATGTGATATTAATATTCCGTGTACCATTCAAAATATGCTGGATATATTAATACAACAAATTAATGCAAGATTTAATAATATGGAAGAAAATCTATTAATTGCGGAACCTACATTGTTGGATCCTAGGTTCAAAAAACAAGGATTTTGTGACAATATCAAAGCTTTTGAAAACGCAAAAAAATCAGTTATCAGCCAAGCTAGCAATCTTACAACTTGAAATGAAGAACTTGACAACATTGCAATTCAGGAAGAACCCGATAAAACAAATTTGGCTGGGCACTCAATATGGGATGATTACGATCACATGACTGCTAATCTAATTGAAATAGAAGACCCAACAACAGCCGCTACAATGGAATTTAATCGCTATCTTCAAGAGCCATTATTAAAGAGGACTGGAAATCCCTTGATGTGGTGGTCAAAACAAAAAAATATATATCCAAGATTATTCAAGTTAGTTTTAAAAAAACTGTGCATTACGGCAACTTCGTTCCATGCGAGAGACTATTTTCGAAGGCAGGCCAAACAATATCTGAAAGAAGAATGTTGCTCAGTGCAACAAAAGTATCAAAACTATTATTCCTTAATTTTAATATGCAAGAATCTATTTAATATTTTGTTTTATTAAGGTTATTTTTTATTATTGCAGAGTTTATATATGTATTTTGTTATTTTTGTAAAGTTTATATATTTTTTATTTTTCATTTTCTTTGGTGCCAATATTTATATTTATATTATTAGTTATAGAGTTTATAATTATTTCTATATTTCGTTTTTTTATGCCAATATTTATATTATTATATTTTTTAATAACATATGTTATAACAGTACCTATCTATAAGGTATATATGTTATTACAGGTACATTAAAAAAGGTGAATTTGTTTTTTTATTATTGCAGAGTTTATACATATTTTTATTATTATAGAGTTTATATTTATTTGTATTTTTTGTTTTCGTTGATGCCAATATTTTATCATATATTTTTTAATGAGATATGTTATAATATTATCTATACGTATATTATGTTTATTTAAAACGTTAAAAAAGTGAATTTATTAATGTTTTTAAATGAAATATGTTATAATAATACCTACTGGTGGTATATTAGGTTTATTTAAAACGTTAAATTACATACAATTACATTAAAAAAGTTCCCGAAAATTCTATCTAATTAAAACAATTACCAGTAAATGGCGCGAGCGAAACAAAAAGAACGACCTGTCAACGACGGGTTCGGTATTTTTTTCCGTGAATATAAAAGATCCGACACAACAGATCAAAGAGCCGCCGGCATCGAAGCCTTGCCGCGAGCCGACACTCCGAGTGCTTTCTCACACGGCGTACTACAGAATCGTGTACTAAACTACTGACTCATTCCAAATTATGAATCGAATCCCTAACGATTCGTTGGGTTTCAGTTTAGTGAATCGACTCATTCGAATCACTTTAAAGATTCGTTCGTTGCAAACGAATCGTTCGCGAACTGCACAACTCTAATGTAGAGTGGTCATAAAGCATGGAATAAATTAATTATTTCGGAAATTGAATATATTTTGGAAAACTCTTCGGACACGTCGGTTTCTAAATTTGAAAATACACATTTTGTTATCAATCTATAATTTGTTTATGAGTTATTTATTTATTCATTTGCCTATCTACCTTTCGGTGTAAGCCATACATTATTAATTTTTATAATATTCTCTTCAGTTCCTCCTATCTTTTGTTAATTCCTTTATTTCTTCCCATGTGTTCCCTTTTCTTATCGCTTCTTCTTTTATTACGCTGTTTCACTCTTTTCTCGGACTACATCTTTGTTGTTGTCCTGTTGCTCTTGTCTCGTATATTTCTTAGTGTTTCTTTCTTCTCTCATCCGTCTCATGTGTCCATACCACCTCATTTGGCATTTTGTTATGTTTTCCTGTATTGGTTTTATTTTTGAGTTTTTCCTGTGCGTCTCGTTACTTATCCTGTCTCTTCTTGTTTTGTTTTCTGTTTTTCTCAGGAATCTCACCTCCATCGCATTTATTATTTTTATTTGTTTTCTTGTCATCGTCCATGTTTCGCTGCTGTAAGTTAGCGTTGGTGTATTTACTTTTTTGACTATTTCTGTTTTTGTGTCTCTTAATATCTCCTTCTTGCCAAAAAAAGGTGTTTTTTAACATGTTATATAGTTTTGCTGTTTTTTCCAATTTTATCTTCTATTTTATTATATAATTTACCATTGCTCTGTATTGTTCTACTAGTTCGATTTTTTTTCTTTGAATTTTTATTTCCTGTTTCTTCTTCTTTTTCTTTTTGACAATTATCATGGTTTTTGTCTTTCCGTAATTTATTTTCATTTTTATTTTCTTAATCTCTTTCTCAATTATTTCCATGTTGTGTTGCAGTACTTCCTCGGTTTCTGCAATTATTGTTATGCCATCCACGAATATTAGTTCTGCTATTTTTGTTATCTCCATTTTCCAGCATCCAATTATTAGCATTTTCATTTTTTGCTTTAACTTCATCGCCTTATCCAACACAATTGTGAAAGCAAAGCTCTTAGCTCGCATCCTTGTTTTACTCTCTCTTCGTTTCGAATTCTTTTGATTTTCTCTGTAGATGTATTTTATTACATTTATTATTTCCTCCTGTATTCCTCGTTCTGCTAGTTTGTTCCATATGTCCTCTCTCTTTATCCTGTCGAATGCCTTTTCGAAATCTATGAAGCATATGTGCAATTCTCTGTTCTTTTTAATTAGTTTCTCGCTTTGTTGTCTGAGTATGAAGTTGTGGTTTTACATACTTCTCCCTCTTCTGAATCCGCACGGGCTATCCTCTATTGTTGTTTCTAGTTTGTCTCGAATCCTCTTTTCTAGTACCTTGGTCATTATCTTGCTTGGTATACTTGTTAGTGTTTCCATTCTCTTGGTGTTTCCCCGCTACTTATTATGTCATTTATTAGTTTCGTTATTTGTGTTATTCCCTCTTCTCCCATGTGTTTCATCATCTCCGGGGTTATATCGTTTGTTCCGGGTGCTTTCCCGTTTTTTCAGTTTTTTATTGCTTCTTGTACTTCTTTTTTAATTGGTTCATTATTTTTTCTCTTGCCTTTCTTGCGACTTTTCCCCCCATTCTTGTGTTACGTTATCTTCTTCATCCTGTTCTGTTAATTCTTTGAAATATTGTCTCCATCTTCCATTATCTTGTCTTCATTTGTGATACTTGTTCCATTTTTATTTTTTATGTTCATCATGTTGTGTTCTTTTTTATTTTAGTTGCTTTAGTGTTCCGTAGAATAGTTTTTGGTTCTACCCAAAATTCTCATTCATTCTTTCACCAAATTTCGTCCATGACTTTTGTTTTGCTTCTTTTATTATTGAATTCGATTTGTTTCTCTTTTCTATGTATTTTACATAATTTTCATTTTTTTTTTGTTTCTAGGAATCTTTTCCATTTCTCTTGTTGTCTTTTATCTCCTTTTTGACTTCCTCTGTCCACCAGTTTATCTTTTTCATTTCCCTGATTCCAATTCTTGTTATTCCGCAGGGCCCCGTTGCCACTTCAAGTATATTTCTATTGAATGTTTCCCATTTTCCTTCTATGTTTAGCTTCATTTCGCTCTCTCTGAATTTATTTTGCAGTATCCCTTTGTATTTCTACACACCATACGTATTTAACACTGACATGATCTCAAAATGGGCAGTTTTTGAGTTGTGACACTGTTCTCGCCGGGATGCGATATGTTTACATAAAAACAGACACAGGAATAAACTTTCTGGGTCAAAAGTGATTTGAGGGTTAAATTAAATAAACTTCCGATATACATAAACAAAATAATGAAAAATTCTTCAAAACCGTTTTATTCGTCACATTAAAGACAAGTGAGCATTAAATCTGCACTGGTTTGTTATTCCTTTCCAAAATATGCAAACCCCTCTAAGGGTAGGTGTGCCGCGATTTTATTTTAGCCTGACAAGGCTACCGCGGCGAAATAAGTTTGAGAACCGCTGAGCTAGAGGACTAACAAAATTTTATTTTTCAACATAAGAACCATTAACAGTGACGCACTTATTCCAACCATTTTCTAGTAACACTATGCCCTCGAAAAAACAAATATTTTAATAACTCAAAATACGACTCCACAGCTTTTTCCAAGTCTCTATTCGATAAGCGCTCAAGTGTTTTTTTGAGTTTTGAAAAGAGATAATAGTCACATGGGGCAAGATAGGGACTGTAAGGTGGATACTGTAATTCCTTAAAACCGCATTCATTGACTACTTCTTAAACAATTCGTGCTTTATGCACCCTGCAGTTGTCGTGCAGAAACAGAGTTCTCTGAGCACAGTTGGGGTCACATCCCCAGTTACAATTCCATAGAAGAAGTCTTCATTTTGAGACAAAGCAGTCAAATTCTCCTCGCAAATTTGTCGTTTGAACACATTCTTTTGTGTTCAAGTTGCAATCACTCATTTTCGGCTCTTTAAACTGATATAAAAATGAGAAATGTTAAGCTATTGGAACCAAATTCGGAGATGACACTATAAAATGTCACAAAAATGTGACATAAGACAATTATCGCGTTAGCATATTGTTTTCATAGCTAGGTAGATAACATTAAAAACTCCCCTCGTACCACGTAGTTGTTCTCAAAAATTCATCAAACATTTTCTAGAAAGTTTCTATACGTAAATATAGGCCCTGAATGAGACGAATTTAACATTGATTCAATTATTAATCAGATAATGTATTTTACGTTTTTATTAATGAGAGATGTAACATACATGCCTGCCAAATTTTCATTGTTATTAATATCTTGGAATTAGTAGTAGTAGTGACTGTATTTGTTAGGGATATTATCTCTAACTGGCTATCAACAAACGGGGTCCTTCTGGCGTGTGATTTGCGTAAGTGTGTATATTGAGTTTGGGCTTGTATCTCAATAAATTCGTCAACGATCTCTAGAGCGTCGTTAACGAGCGAATGCATGAGCAAGCATACGAATGCATGAGCAACCATGTGAATGCATGAACGAATCCAACGGCGAATGACACTAGTATCTTAGTACAAATATACTACTTGTACTGGGGCTCGAACCTAGGTTTTCGTGCATGCTAAAAAGAAAGAAAGACCTTAGGAAATATTATCATTTTCTGAAAAGGTCGGGAACAGTGTACAAAAAGTGTGCAATTACTTGGTTACGATAATCTGGTATTTGACCAAATAAGATCTGTCACTGGTGAAACATTTTGATTGTCAAGTTTTTCGCTGTCTCTCGACTGTAAGAATTCATTCCAATTCAAAATCTGTAATTTAAATAAATCAATTGATTTAAATCATGATTTCAATGATTATTTCAATGGATTGTCTTGTTTTTTAAATAAATCATTGATTTTTTAAATTAAATTAGATCAGATTCAGATATTGTACTCTTTGTGCATTCCAATAGGTAAATATTAAAAAATATAATGTAACTATAGAGTTAAAATGCTTTATAGTAGATAATTTTCGATTTTGTTTAGTAGTTGTATGTAACTGAAATATATTTTATTCGATTGCATCATAAGATAGTATTTTTTGGTGAAGCAGTATTTCTTAAAACCAATGAAGCTTGGTTAGAAGAAACATTTGAACTTTCAGTAAATAAAAAAACTCGACCAGCTCGGCCTTCTATAGAAGAAGAATTTGAAGATTCTAGTGAGAGGACTAAATGAAGAAAAACACAACACATGCATTCTTCGCTTAGTGAAGAAGTAATCGTTTATGCAGCGCAAACAACTTTACAAACTCGAGGAAAAAGGGATGCTTTGAAAATATTAAGAGAAATACCAAGTTCTCCAACTCGTGCAGCGAAATACAGAATAACATACAGAAAATCAGATGAAAAATAAATTACTTCTCTTACACTGTTCCAAGCCCTAGCAATGTTTGTTGAAGCAGATTTGACCAAGCAACAATATGAAATCACCAGGAATACAAATAAATCATTATATAGATTTTTCAAACTTTTCTCGATTCTGTATTAACTTTCTCGGACCCTAAGTATCATATACGATACTACGGCTCAATAATTTGTTTTGCTATTTCCAATCGGAATTTGGCCATGTTTCCAGCGGTAGCATATATGATATGCGTGAGGTGGTTGCGCACAAAAATTCACATTCGAATCGCACGTGTTCTAGAATGTCTGGTCATTAAAAATCGAGCAGTGTTTATGCAGTTATGGAGTTCAGTTCGAAACGTGATAAAGAAAAGGTAAGTAATGACTAATTATGCATTTTGCGCTAGCGTCTCATTGAGTGAAGGTTAGTTGGTTCTAGTGCCTTCAAAGCTACAGTATCTAAAAGTTTACAAAACCTATTGGCCCATCTACTCGAAGTATATTTGGTGATACTTCCGACCTTACCCAATATCCAATACAAATGTCTATTATCCGTTTTTTAGCTTTCTCTGAGAAAGAACTCCAGGAGGTCGTTGATATTTGGAACTTTGATGACTCTGATCTTGATAGTGATATACTACCTGATGATGACAGTGAAAATAAAAATGAAATTGGTTAAATGGAGGAAGATGTGCCAGAGCAAACGGCTGAAATTGATGATGACGGTAACAGTACCACAGAAAGTGGCGAAGAAAAAGAAGCAGAGGAGAGGCAAATTGGAGGTACAGTCTCTTCTTCAGATGACGAGCAGCCTTTGGTTCACTTGCTACCAAAGAAAAAGAAAAGGGAATGGAAGCGACGTGCTTCTGTACCTAGAATTGCTGTGAAACATTCACCAATGGTTCGTGCTGAACCTTTGCCTGAAAACATTCGGGATCCAATAAGTTTTTTCAGCAGATATCTCGAAGACGATTTCTTTGAATCCATGGCCCTTGTGACCAACATTAACGCAGTAAATAAAACCGGAAAGTCTTTAGATACTTCTGCGGCAAAGCTGAAAGTTTTCTTTGCATGCACCATGTTAATTTTCATCTACAACCTACCACGAATCAGGATATACTGGCAAATGAATACCAGACTACCAATTATTTGTGAAAACATTTCCAGAAATCGGTTTTTTGCGCTTCGAATGAATAAATGATCCCCTTTCATGGTATGGTAAGAATGAGACAATTTGTTCGTGGAAAACCACATCCTGTTGGTCTTAAGAATTTTGTGATGACGACGGCAAAAGGAATTCCATTGGACTTCCTCATGTATGGACGAAAGGGGAAAACAACGGAATCCTGCTTGGTACCTACTCCCGAAAAATTAGATGAAGGAGGAAGGGTGGTTCTCAGACTTTGCGGATATTTTACCAGTTGGAGTATCCGTCTTTACTGATAGATATTTTACGTCAATACCATTAATAGAAACGCTTCTCGCTCGAGGGATTACACTCACTGGCACTCTCATGAAAAATCGAATCCCAAAAGTGATGAGTTTCACAACAGATAATCAAATGAAAAAATCTGGCCGTGGTTCCCAAGATATGCTTATTACTGAGGATAATAAAATGGTACGAAAAATTATATGGTTAAATGGTACGACTCCAAGCCAGTTCATATCGGGTCTTCGGAATTTGGAACTGAACCTGTGGGATTGTGCAAGCGCTGGTCAAAAGTTGACAACAAATACATTGAAATAAGTCGTCCATCTCTTGTAAAATCGTACACTGAAAACATGGGAGGCATTGATTTGCTTGATCGAGTTATTTCAAACTACCGAATGAAGAGTCGTACTAAGAAATGGACAATTCGTACAATTTACCATGTTGTAGACTTTAGTGCAGCGGCCGCCTGGCTAGAATATCGAGAAGATGCCGAATCTGCAAATGTTCCAAAAAAAGAAAAACAGGATTACCTTGATTTTAAATTTTCAATTGCGAAAGCACTTTTGTCGTGAGGACTTGCTGCAAACCCGCAAAATTCAGATTGGAGTGACAGTGAGGATGAGGAAACACTACAGACCAGTAGAAAGCGCAGAAAGGTGGAGGCAATTCCCGAGAAAAGGATTCGAAAGAAAGAGAACAAACATCTTCCGCAGTTCATGAAACATCAACAAAAATCACGATCTAAATGTCGCTATCCGCGCTGCAAGAAACTCACTTTTGTCAAGTGCTCATTTTGTAAGGTTTTTTTATGCTGCAGGGTGGACCGAAACTGATTTGCGCAATTTCACCAATAAAATCTAAGTTCAATATGATTTTTGTTGTTGTGCTAAAGGCCCAAAGTATCATTAGTGATACTTTAGTTTTTTTCCAAAAACTGACAAAAGAAATAAAAAATCCTACTAGAGGGTGTTACTTGGACCCAAATAATAAGTTGTCTTTACTATAAAGATTTTATAATCAATTTAGCGGTGAGGATAATGCACTTACCAACCTAATAGTGTATTATACTATAATGCTTTGTAAAATGTATTCACCCCCTGATTTCAGCCATGATCTATTTTTTCATCAAACACTTTTGTAGGTTTCTACTACCCTCTAGATCAGATTTCGGATTTCAGCTTTGTTCTGATAATTGATCAAATATTTTGAAGTACTAAGCAACATCATAAAACAAATTTTAGTTTGAGCTTTGATCTTACATTTTGATCCATTCTTCAAAAATTACACAGGCCGACATGATTTTTGGTGTTTTGAATTTGATAAGTGTCCTTAGCTAATACGGGTACGTTGATTCTGAATGTGAATTTTATTTGAGCCCATGACGTCAAGATTTTTCACAAAATTAAAAAAACCTTGTGAGTTATTTTGTACTAGAGCAAAGAAGTACCTTTTTGATATTTCCTAAATTGCATTAAATTGATTTCTTTAATTAATTTAATAAATCGGTAGAAAATATTTTAGTATAATATTATGTTTATTTCAATTCAATTACAACACTGTTTCATTTTCGCATCTGTCAAGGTCAACTTGATGGCATCGGCAGTTGTTTACGAATAGTTAGTTAGCGTCAGTTGTTTGTAGCATCGAGTTGTGTTTTGTTTTCTGAGTGTTTAGTGCCTCACAATGTTATCAAGAAAGTGCAAAAATAGTCCTGATATATTTTGTTACGTGTGTGGTGATTTAACGATAGCAAAGAATCAACGAAAAATAACAGAATTTATCAAGAAAGCTTATCACGTTTACTTCGGTGTAAAGCTTGGTGATCAGGACAAACCTTGGGCACCACACAAAGTGTGCTTTCGGTGTGTCGAGCTACTGAGAAAATGGAGAAAAGGTACACGTAGCTCTTTACCCTTTGGCATTCCTATGGTATGGAGGGAACAAAAAAAAACCATGGAGACGACTGTCACTTTTGCTCGTGCGATTCGAAAAATAAACATACTATTCAGTACCCTGATTTACCGTCTGCTAAACGACCTGTACCTCATGGACCAGGAATTCCCATTCCTCCACCTTTTCTTCACACCATCCAACAGCAATCATCAGATGAAAGTTCCAACGAAAAAACCGATGAAGACGAATTCAATCCTGATATAGACTAACCTCAACAGTTTATCCAAGCTGAACTAAATAACTTAGTGAGAGACTTGGGCCTATCGAAGGATGCTGCACAAATGTTAGGATCACGACTGAAAGACAAAAATCTGTTGGCTCCAGGAACCATATTTTCGTGGTGTAGGCATCGTGAAAAAGAGTTGCGGAATATTTCTCTCAAGAGGGTTCATTGGTGTATTGTAATAATATTCCTGCAGTAGTCATGAAACTGGGAGCTGACAATTACGATTTCACATCATGGAGGTTATTTATTGATTCTTCTAAGAGACGTCTGAAGGGTATCTAGTTGCACAATGGTAATACTTATGCCTCGGTGCCTGTTGCTCACTCCGTGCATCTCAAAGAAACGTATGAGAATCTTGAGCTGTTGCTAAATACAATAAAGTACAAAAAAGCGAATATTGTTGGCAACTCCGTGGAGACCTCAAAATAATATCCATGCTTTTGGGTCAGCAGTCTGGATTCACAAAGAATCCATGTTTTTTGTGCGAGTGGGACAGTTGATCACGAAAACTACATTACGTTAAGAAAGAATGGCCACTCAGAGAAAGACTTGTACCGGGACAAAAAATGTGCTGCGTGATGCATTAGTTGACCCAAAATTAGTTCTTTTGCCTTCCCTTCACATAAAGTTAGGATAGATGAAGAAGTTTGTCAAAGCTTTAAATAAACAAGGTGACTGCTTTAAATACATGTGCGACAAATCTCCTGCACTTTCTGAAGCTAAACTTAAAGAAGGAATTTTTGCAGGCCCTGAAATTCGAACCTTAAAATCGGACATATTGTTCCAGAATACAATGACCCAGGATGAATCTGAAGCATGGAGTCCTTTCGTAGAAGTCATGGACGGTTTCCTTGGAAACAACAAGCCTCCAAACTACAAAGAAAGTGTAGCCAACATGGTCGAAAATTATTAAAAAAACTGGGTTGCAATATGAGCGTCAAACTTTATTTTCTGAATTCCCACGTTGACTCTTTTGCCAAAAATCTTGGAGCTGTCAGCAAGGAACATTGTGAAAGGTTCCATCAAGACATAAAGGAGATGGAGAGACGTTACCAAGGAAGATGGGATATTAGAATGATGGCTGATTACTGCTGGACCTTGATGAGGGACTCGCCCACAAATATCCACAAAAAGAAAACTACAAAACGCAGTTTTGAGGGAAAAAGAGAACGATTTTATTTTTAAAAAAACAACGATTGTCTAACGTAGATTATACTGCATTGTTTTTTTAATGAACAACACAATTTTGCAGTGTAATTTTCTATTAAATATAGTTTCAATAAATATTTTCTCATCATTTTTTTTCAATTTCAATCACCCTCCTGAAAACGTGAGGTGCTGGAAAAAAACTAAGATTCGTGATCAGCACACCTCATTTACTATAGGACACCTATTAAACTTGAAACACTTTTTCAAGAAAAAAAATGTAGGCCTGTGTTATTATCCCCTAAATTGGAATGCATTTGTACTTTTTTAGGCATGGCAAGTAGGTAAGTTGGAGATTTGTTCACGTGGGTTAGTATTAATTGCAGGAGGAATTGTGGAACAAATCCTAATGCGAAAATAAACCTCAATCATAATCATCATTAATGGTGTAGGCGCCGAGCGGGGGCAACAGTTGCTCGGAGCGCATTTTTATTCCTGCTACACAGCAGGAGTCGCGCGTATGTGTGCATGTGTCCTTTGTGCAGGACCGGACTGCGGGCCGCGAAATCGGCAGTTAACAAATTAAAAGAAGGAGAGGATAACTGCCAGGAGTGGGTATGCAAATCCTGATGTAAATGAGCGGGCAGTTGTTGACAAACTGCTGAAAGCTCGGCGCGGACGACTACGCGCTTCCCTCAGGATTCAATCAAAGTGTATCCTGCTCTTTTAATTGTTGACGTGCGCCTGTCGGAAGTATGGTAGGCGTATCTGGGGGGGTAGAACCGCCTTCACCAGTATCAACTCAGTTCTCTGTTGGTCTCCGTGTGTGCAAGTGCATCGGTGTGCAGTAGTGACGCTATGAGGCGTCGCGGCGCTAGACTCCTTGCGACCGTCGCTCTTTCGACGCTCCTCGTGCACCTCACGGACGCCGACTGGTGGTAAGTGGCAATTCCCATACACCCCCAAAGTCGACCGATCAATCACCGGAGCTAACTGCCCGAAGACTCCACCAAATATTCCAATGGGTCGAGAGGAACGAGAAAAAGTACAATCGGAACCCGTTCTTCGGGGAATCGCTTTTTTCGTAACAATAAAACAAATCCGAACATTTGACCCGAGACAAGACATTCCACTTAGTTCGGCCGAGACTTGAATTATAAATATTTTTTAATAGGTGCGCTCGGCCACGAAATGAATGGGTCCTGTCGGGTACCGGCCTTTAAATGCGTGCGTGTGCACATGTATGTGTGTCTGCATGCCTTTGACCACATACATGCGTGTGTTTGTGTGCGATCCCTTAAAACGGTGGATAAACAAACCGTTTAGCATGTAAGAGTGCATTAAAACCTTTACGGGCCTCTCGAACCGCCGGAGAGCGCTGTTTGTGTTTCTTAAAAGGTAAATTGCGTGCTGTTTGTTCAGACCTCCACTGTCTCCAGCTTATCACAACCTTCTGTTGCTCACCTTTTTTGCAAGCGATTTACCTTTGGTCTTTGGCGGGGCCCTACTGGTTAATTTTTCGGTGAGTGCGTCGTGGTTCCTTCGGCACCCCAAAAATTCGTAAAAGGACGCACGAAATCCGACGACCATGGCGAATTGATTACCTACCCCCTGCACGGCTGATTAACTGCGACGTCCTCTGCAGTAGGGCACGCCAAATTAACCATTGAAGGCATTGAAAGCAAACCGAATGTGTCAAATCGCCGGTGCACGGAGGTGCGCGAAAATTTGATGGATACGCAGACGACAATGCGTGAAACCTGGCAGTTTGTCCGTGGAAAATCGGTCAATTTCTTCCAAAGCATCGGAAACCAGCCGGACACAGCATAGAAACTGCTGCACAAAACGGGCCCAAGGTACTTTGTTTAATGGAAGAAATTGCCGACTAACAACACATTCATCACACTTTTGCAGAAACAGAAATTGGCAAAATTACTCTAGGATTATTAGTCATGAAACTTAATAAATCTAATATAATCTGCTGAAAGACCTCTAATCGATTGCCGAATAAAGAATATGCATGTATAAATCTAAATGTCATACGAAAAGTGTAATGTGAATAACACATGACTTTCTACATAATGATATGTAATAATTATACATAATTTGGGTTGATATAACTTTTATGTTAATTTTCTCAAAAATCATTTATCAGATTATTATTTTATTAACTGTATTGACAATTGTTAAATAGTCAATATAGTCATCGGATTCTTCTAACTACCAATTACTATTCAATTACCAATTGTCAAATTTTGATCGGCAGTCCACGTTTTCTTAAGTTTATGATCTGTACTTCTATCGTTTTCTTAAATGTTGTTTTTTTAACCAATAATAATTCTACAGTTTCTACAGTCGTAAATATGAAAAAAATACTTTCATATGCGCAGTCATTTATATTGCTATTTCCCTTTTAGATTTTTTCTCTCTCATACACATTAACGGAGTTACCGAATTTATCCGCTACTTAATTTCCACACTGTATATATATTAGTCCACCTTCTACCTCAATGGTGTAGGTGTGGTGTTTTCTTTTTTTCCCAATCCTTGCAATTTTCGTTGTCACCTCACAATGTGACACTTCACGCAAATTCTTCAATTCGGACAACCAATTGAAAAAAATCTTGTATGATACACGTGAATAAAGCAATTTTATCCACTCGATTACATTATCGCACTCGGCTTCGCCTCTTGGACTAAACTGTTTTTCGTGGATAAAATTCGACTTTATTCACTTATACCATAAATATGTAGCTATTAAATCATATACAGTGACCGCCAAAAAGTCGGCATCATATGGGAAACTTTTTTTTTTTTTTTTTTTAAATTACTGTTTTACGGCATTAATTTGTGCTTATCTAAAAACCTTAAATACACAGTGATTTTTTCGTACCTAGAAAGTCTCGTTTTTCAAAACGATGACAATCGAAATGGTGCCAAATTTAGGAAATCACGCAAATTATCATTTTTTTTTGCGTGTTAGTTTTAGATTACTGAATCTTTTAAAGGTAATACGTTTTCTGTAACTTTTGCAAAAATTAGATTCTTAGACTAGATGTTTCTTTTTCAAATTTTTTAAAATTTTACTTACCAAAACATTTCCTTTTCGGGTTTGATAAAAACTTTAAAGATGTGTCTGCTCGGGACTAATAAGGTTTTTATACAAGCACAAATTAATGCCGTTGAATAGTATTTTCGAAAAATAAATAATAAAAATATTCCTATATGATGTCTACTTTTGGCGGTCACTGTAGAACACTGTGCGTTAAAATATGCGGTTTTTGAATATCCATAACTATAATTAAAATCTTTATGATTTACCTCTTACATTTTCGAAATTATCGATAAAATATCCACTTATCGATTTTCCACCGACGGTTATCGATTTTTCCTAATCATTTTCACACGTTTTCATATGCTTATAAATTTTGTTCTAAAATGTATATTTTCAAAATTTATGCAACAATCTTGAGCGTGTTTACAAAAATGTTGTCTGATCCATCTAGACATTGTTAAAAAATGGTCTAGAAATTTTGAACTCAAAAATACTTTTCCTATATGGAGAAAGAAACAAAGGCAATCATATTTTACCAATAATACCAATATATAGTTAAAACCGGCAGCAATAGTTGAATACCAATCTATTGCTGTCGGTAATGAAATTAAATGTGTTAACTATCAATTTACTTGCTAATATTTTTTACCTATTAGGTAGTTTTATAATAATGTGCAACATTATAAAATGCCCATTAATATTTGAGGATTTTGAACTGACCAAGATTTTAAAATTTTAAAATGTCGATTTTGAATTGACCAAGGTTTTAATATGACCAAGAATCATAATATCTTATAATGTTTTGGTTGCATAATTAGAAAAAAAGAAATTTAGAAAATTTTAGACATTTTCGCAGACAATAAGAAAGGCGACAATGGTGATCTCGCCTTTCTTATTGGCTGCCAAAATTTCCATGGATAGCTAGAGCTATCCAATGTTGAAATGGAATGAAATGTTGAAGAAGTCATTTTGTGAATCAAGTATGAATGAACGAGCGATTTACAAATGGTAAGAATGGTATGAAAGAAGAAAAAAGAGAAAGAAAGAACCCAAAACTTCAATCACCTGAAAAAACGTGGAAGGAGTTAAAAACATCTTGATAACCGTCGAATTACAATTAAAGAGGATGCTGAAGCATTTGGTGTATCGTATGATTCATATGAAGAAATTTTCACCAATACTTTAGGCACACTGCGAGTGGCAGCAAAATTTATTAGAAATTGTTAAATTTTGAACAAAAAATGCGTCGTAAAACAGTCGCTCAAGAAATGATAGATGATGTCGCCTATAAATCAATATTGCATCGGAGGATCATTACGAGTGATGAGATGTAGATATACTTTTGATATCGAAACAAGGGGTCAATCATCTCAATGGAAACTTCTAAATGAATCCAGACCCAAAATCGCTGGAGGAGCTGAACGATATACCAAAATCTAGCTTCAGATTAGTTTTCAAGACTGAAATTAATAGTGGAATAAGAGTATTGTATCTGATGGGTACTATTTTAATGGGAACAGGTCTTGCATAATTAAGCCTGCTTCAATTTTAATCATTCAAATATAAGTACGACAATTGTGTGGTTAGGTTAGGTTAGGTTAGGTATATATTCCCGGCAGATGCGGCAATTGATATTCGAGGCATCGGGCGAGGACACCAAGCCGAAGAGGCCGGGAAGCCACTTCATGTATTTTCAATATTTTTGCAAGTTTCGTAAAAATATGGAATATTTATGACGACATTATTTGCTGTAGACCTCCAGTAATAATTCATTGCCGGCCTAGGCCGGGAATGTAATATTCCAGTACTGTTATTTCTCTATTATATAGCAACCGTCAGCACTAAATGAATCATCAATTTTCTGAGGTGCGCATAGGCTAGGAAACGACTGATTGTAAGATGATGAGAGAAAAATTTTGTATTAATGTAATTCAAGTTTACCTCATTAAAAGATGATTTGAAATTTTCCTTATTAAAATGTTACCCTAAAAATTGAAGTCTAAGTAAAATGTAAGTTGCTGTTAAATTATCTCTAAGTCTATCCAAAGTTGGAAAACTATCTTGTTTAATTGATGTTTAAGATACCCACCAAGAGTTTACTCTTATGGGTATGTGGAACTGACAGATAATTACCTACTCCAAGTGGTAATTATTTATTATTTAAGTTCTACACTTCAGAAATATATTATTATTAATATTATGGTACATAAAAATAAACCAAATAATTAAAATGTTAAAATTTCTATAAAACTATGGAAAATGTTGAAACAGCGCTTAACCAGTTTTGTTTAATCACCTTAAATTTACTACACTAGATTTTCTCCATCGTTTACCATTCCTCGTGAATTCATGACACATTAATCGATCCAATCCCATAGTAATTTTATCACTAGTGATTCATATACTTGTAATCTATTTCTACTCAAACTATGAATAATTAACAAAATGATATGACAAAAATGTCTGTCATAATAAATTCCTGAAAGTTACGTTTCACACGTGAGTGTATGTGATTACTTATTAATAAGGTAATTGCTCTTAATTGAGTAAAACATACAATCACCACAGGTATCAAGGCTAGTAATGATCTAGTACAGTATTCATTAATTAATAAAACACGTCAGCTCTAATATTACCATCGTAGGAGTGTAGGTAATGTAAAATATTTATTGCTAATTAATTAAATGGTGTTGCATAAATGTCGGGCCAGCATTGAACAGTAAACACTGCCTGCCAATTCTTAATTATTACATTAGTTACTTAAAGAAAACTATAAAGAAAAACATGCCACGTGAGAAGATGGTTGTTGAAATTATAATAATTTAACTTTCAGATTAACAAATGGAAAAAAATTGTAAATAAAAAGTAAAAAGAAATACTAAAAAGTAGAATAGGGCAAATGGGATATACGTAAAATAACACTGTACACAAAACGCCAACACCGTAAGGTAAAATGGCAATTGATTAAATAAATAAACTTTCAGATTATAATTATCTATTGTATCAGTTATCACATTTGTATCAATTATTCGATTTATTATCTCTAATCTTTTCTAAGAAATTGACTATTATGAAGCTAATGATGACAAGAGGAGACGATATATATTAAAGAGAATAACATGTTTCTCGATTGGTTGACATGAGTACCTTCTCTATAAGAATTATTGAAGCTGATATATACGGAATAAATAATAATAATATGCTTCTGCGTCATTCTCCTAGAAACATAAAATAGTGTATATCTGTAGTATCTGACTAAAAATATAAAATTCAATGGTGTTTGTGATTTTTAGACATATGCATGCCGCGGGTTTTTATCGGTGATAAACACCTTTCCAAATTTGTTATGAATTATTCCAACTGGCGTTTCTAGAACCGTTGATTGATGTTGTATATTACACTGGAAATGTTGTGGTTTCAATCATCATTACGGACATATTTTATCCGGAATATATTCGCTGCCTACGTTTTAAGCTTAAATACGTTGTATTCCAAAATTAGGTTTTGCAGAATAGCTTATTAAAAATTAGTCATTGGTGTTAGAATACCCAATACTCTGGCTACAAACGATATTTTTTCACAAAAACTTTATACAGGGCGAGTATAAAGTAAAGAACCACCTGCCTGGAGCCTGTATTATTATTTTTAGAAAACATAGTTTTGAACGAAATGATGGCATAATAAACATTTCTAAGAAAATCGAGTTTTATACATGATACACAATACGATTTACTAATGTCAGTTTGTGTTTCCAAAAAAAGTGTTTCTCAATAATGATGGTATATTTAACATAAACGGAACGCATATAGTTGTCCATAGTTAATGGACAACACTGTGAGCATGTTTTGTGATGAACTAGTATTGTTAAATTTAGTTTCTAATGATTTTAATAAAGTTGTTCGTTTTATTTTGTGCGTTACAAATACGAACTTTTTTCTTATACATTTTTGTTCTAATTTCGATCAACCTTTGTTCATCATGATAATCAATGCGTTTTGTTTTTCATAAACGTACCATAATTATTGAGAAACACTTTTTATTATAGTTTAATATACAACCTAATTTGATAACGACAAACTAACATTAGTAAATCGAATTTGTTTAACTTTTTTCATTTGTTTTCCAAGGCAGTCTTTAATTTTTCACAATTTTTTCATCGAGCATTAAATACGATTTTTTTGAAATTCTTGTTATGCAGCCTCGTGGTATTTCTACATATTCGTGAAGAGAAAAATAAATGCGATCAAATTTGTTAATAGAAAAAATTAGGTTACCATTCAAAAAAAGAATCGATGACGTCATTTTCAAAAAGTTACGCGTTGCAAAAAACTGAAATCGTCAAATTGTTGCACATGATTAGCCATCAAACTTTTGTCCAAAACGATGACGTAATTTTCAAAAAGTTACGTATTACAAAAAAATGAAATCGTCAAATTGTTGCACATGATTAGCCATCAATCTTTTGTTCAAAACTATTTTTTCTTAAAATAATAATAAAGGCTCCAGAGAGGTGGTTGCTTACTTTTTACTGACCCTCTATGGCACAAGCAAGTAGACTTGTGAGGTTTACCGCATGATTTAACTTGGTCCTTAATTGTATTTAGGAAAATTGTGCCTTAATTGTAAATTAGTTCCAAGTTAAAACTGAAACAACGGCAAAAATATATCTTTTTTCCCAATATTAGTATTAAAGATTATAATTTTGTTAAAAACGCAATTGATTCTCTCGATAAATTAAATGAGACACGATAGTTATAGTGTCTCACTATTACACTATCCACTACATACACTATACACTATTTCTTATGAAAATGAATTGATTTCTTGTGAAAATGCAGTAATTTTTTAGACAAATTGGTTAATTTCCTACAAAAATATGTCGATTTCCTGTAAAAATCAGTATTTAAAAGTGAAATTTGATTTAATTTGAAAAACGTCACGCACATTGCTTATGCTCTGATTTGCATGGTATAAAATAAATTTGACAAAAATTACTTGACTTTACTTGAATGATCATAAATGACAGCTAGCCGGACGTGCGTTCATTTCCTGAACAAATTGATTAGTAATTTTCTGGAAAAATAATGAGTTTTGAATGAAAATACCATTGATATTTTTGAATAAACTTTTTTTATTTTGGAGAACCTCTATTAGATATGATACAAAATTATATCAGATGCATTATACCTAGAACATGGATTTTGAGATTATTTGGCGAAATTGATTTAAAAAACAGGGCAAATACCATTGATATTCTTGAATAAACTTTTTTTATTTTGGAGAACCTCTATTAGATATGATACAAAATTATATCAGTTGCATTATACCTAGAACATTGATTTTGAGATTATTTGGCGAAATTGATTTAAAAAACAGGGCACATAAGCTAAACGAACATGAGCTAAACATCAATAAGTGAATTTGTTAATGATTTTTGAGGGAGGTAGATCTAGTTCGGAAATGTTGTTATTAGGTGGAGAATTAATTTATGATGCTTCGATCGGACATTTTACATAAATCTGCATATCAATGATTAAAACTTATTTATAATCTAATAAAAAAGCCGAAAGCCGATAGCCCATTCCATATATCATGTATCACATTATATATCGTATATCTATCTATCTATCATCAATATTATATAATTATTATATGTATTAAGTATGAAGCAGATATGTACCTGTATATGAAATAAATGTTCATACTACGAGCCCTAACAACTTAATGTTAGGACGGCATCAATTTGTATACATATATACTGATTGTTGTTCTGTAAATTGTTTATATTTTTTTTTTATTCAAGAATTAGGAATACTACTTTATTAAGGGACACTTTTGTTAAAAAAATATTTGTTTTATATTAACAAGAAATGAAAAGATAGAGAAATTTTAAAAAAGGAACTAATTCTATTGACAACTTAATGTTCGGCCCACGACCGTTTAATTAATACGGTGTCATATTACCTTTTGCCTTTATGATCGCTCGTATTCTAGCTAGCATTGTTTCCAGCAAAGACTTGCAGTAATTCGGCGTGAAAGATCTCCACATTTATGCCAGTTTTGTCTCCAAAGCATGTACGTTTTGTTGAGAATTGTTCCTCAAGTAACTTTTCATGTTGCCACAAGGTCTCAATAATATTTAAGTCCGGACTGTTCTAAGACAGAACTGTCATTCCGAAATCTGAAAACCATTTTTTTGCCGTCTTAGCTATTTGGTTTGATGCACCATCTTGCTGGAATATGAAATTCCCATCTGGAGAGAGCTTATGTCGCTGGGAATAAGACCATTATTCAGAATTGTCAGATATTTAAGAGCATAAATTTTACCATCTATTGTTTCCATTTTTCTCAAATCTTTTCCAGACACACACCCTTAAATCAACACCTCTTTGGAAACTTCATAGTCCTTGTTTTACAATCCGCTTTAAAAACTTCCGTTTTATCTCGAATAATTATTATTCTGCAATCACCTACAGAGACCTACAGAATTTGGATTCATCGCTAAATATGACTTTGGACCGATCTTCTACTGTCCAAGACAATTCTTCTGTCAATCTCTTCTGTCCAAAACTTAGCCCAATCTATACAATTGTTCTTCTGTTTTTTTGTTAACCGATGGTTTTCTTTCGGTTTCAATAAAATAAAATAAAATGAATTAAACAAAGTAATGTTATTTAATATTTCATTTATTATGTGCCTTATAAAAACTGAGCTCTGACTTATGGATCCATTGCCAACAATATTCTCGTGAAATATTTGCCCCCGTTTCCCCATTAAATATGTCGTTATTTCCCATACAGTGACTCTTCGCTGACTTTTACATATTTTCACAAGATGCGTCTTCTTTCTGCCTGTCATTTTACTGGGTTGACCGGAACTTTTACCCCAAATTTTGTATCTGGCTCTATCTCCATAGCCCTGAATGATATCTCCTACCGTTGACTTCGCTAAATTCAAATTATCGCCGATGGTCCTCAAGCTTTTTCCTTCATCGTACTGTTTCACAACAATTGGACAAATTTCGTTTGAGGTGGCTTTACCATGACTCATTTTCATGAAAACACATAAAAGAAAGCAGTAAATCAGCGCTTATCACATTAATAACTATCATTTTAACAGTAAAAACCCCAAAATATTTAAAAAAAGGAAATGTCCGAACATTAAGTTGCCAGTAAAATTGGTTCAGTTTTACATTTTTTCCTTCTTAAAGAGGTAAATATAAACAAATAATATTTATTTTTGGGCATAAGTGGTGCTAAATAATGCATTTTTATGAGATGATAAATATAATAAGTAAGTAGCAACTTTTAGCAAAATAATCTGTAAGTTATAGTTAAAATGGGTATCGTCCGAACTTTAAGTTGTTAAGGCTCGTATTACTAGAATTAATGATTGAGAGAAGCATGTAAATGCCATTTCGTGGTGAAATCAAATTGGAGACCCGCCAGGTCGAAATCGGTCTACAGATGTCCACGGAGGTGGACCAAAATGCACACCATATTATTATTTTTTCTAATGAAATGGGTTCATTTCATGGTACTTTTCCGATCAATTGTAATTTATTTTGTATGAAAATGTGTTTGGAAATTCTGGAAGCCAAATTCTAACAACTATTTCTAAAATATTTTATTGCCAGAAGCTGTGCTTCCAAATTGAAATTCTTGAGTTCAAAATTTCTAATCTCTGTGGTATGTGCGAGCAAAGCTTCCGATTTCTGTCCTACCATTCTGCAATTTCCGCCCATCCAACAATGACAATCCACTGGAGATCACACTTGATAGCCACCCAGGCGAAGCTCGTTCACGCCTTGGTGATGATACCCTCTTTCATCCATCACCACAGTAAGGGCTAATCGTCGGATGCCGACGAGGTGTTGTTATGATAATTCCTGACAACAATGACGGTGCGTATCCCGACCGGTGCACGAACCGGTGGCGCCGATGGGGAGCACCTCCACCACCATAAATAACAGTGCCATCATCGTTTCTGCCGTGGCGTGTAATCATCTCCCATGGCATCCGCCATAAATCCAGCGTTTGTGTGCTGCGTGTGTGCCTGTGTAGGAGATGACCGGTCTGCCGACCGGTGAGCAGGTACGGTGTGAGTTTCCCATAAACTGTCGGCAGATATTTAAGAAACCATTAAAGAAACCCTACAAACTAATAACGGCCGGTGAACGTGGCATTAGCAGCGGCACAAAAGGTGAGCCTCGCCTCTCTCTCCGATCTCCTGTATGTACAAACATCGGGCAGGTATACAACGAGAGTAGTGCGGCTACCAACAATCACCAACAATGACCAACAATGACCAGCGAGACCAACAATGCGCGAACTGCGGATTGGCATCCGCACAAAGAGGGATTGCGGATTTTGCGGATTAGCCACTCAACGTACCCCCGCATCGGCTGTAAGATGAACCGTGTAATCTGATGAACTGAAAGTAATCGACACATGTAATCCAGTCGGCCGGAACACGAATTAACATAACCTTCGGGGGCAGATAGGAATCTTTTAAGTCATCTTAAATGGCCCAATTACCCACCAGCCTCTTCTTGCATCCATCCACCATCTCCTACGCAAGTCACCTTACATCATCAAAAAGATCCATCATAGCACAACTAAAATTGATAAAAAATAATATATCTATAAAATCATAATGGCATA
Organism: Othius punctulatus; assembly: GCA_951805005.1. Lineage (NCBI taxonomy): Eukaryota > Metazoa > Arthropoda > Insecta > Coleoptera > Staphylinidae > Othius > Othius punctulatus. The sequence continues at coordinate 91,830,976 of OX638139.1, forward strand.
TTAATTACACATTACATCGCTAGTATAAAATTGCAGCAGAAATGAACCTCATTCAAATCATGAAACACCAACCACAAATAATACCAACAGCACATAATTTCAATAGCAGCACCAACAACGCCAAGTATACAAACAAAATCAACAGCAAAAACATATTTAACAAGTCCGTATGTGAACTAAATGTACACATCACATAATCACATAGCAACAAATAAATTCTAAAGTACTTTAACTAAATTCATTCACCCACACGCCAATCCAATCCAGTCCAACACAGTTTCTCAGCAATAACAGCAACAGCAACAAAACATAAGAATCAGTTTATACTTTAGCTAAATTTGTTCAAAATACACTTCATGAACGTTATCACCAACAACACATTACAACTTATGTGATACCTACAGAGCTACGGGGAAGAACGATCACAGTCCATTTTTATCGAAATTGAGCTGATGGTGCATGTTGTAGCATGGGAGAAGTAGTTTCCACACGTGTAGTAAAATGATCACTGTACGCTTCAAAAAGTGAAAAATAGAATTGGACTAAAAACGTTCAGAGATCAAGATAAACAGGAATGACTTATAGACGACCCCCCAGTGGACGAAGAACAATCTTCATAATAATATTTTATCAATAATTTGGATTTCATTTTATAAAAATATTTTTCTTGTGAACCTATAGAAAATGTAATAACCATCAGAGTCAAAAACTTATTATTAAGATACTAATAAATTGTTATTTAAAATATTAAAAAACCGAGAAACAACTTGCTATGTTTTTACCACAAAATGAAAATAAATTTTGTGGTAAAAACATAGCAAGTTGTTTATCTGTTTTTTAATATAGACTACCACGTACTAAAGGTCGAAACCATCCTGATGACTATTAAAAGTATGTTTATAAAATAATTTTACTTATTTGTATTTCATGTTTTGCTCAATATTTCAATACACCTGTGGTCAAGTCATCGAATTGTATCATCAGTTAGTTTTTTATAATCATCCTCTCTGTCCTTTGTTAGACTTGGAACTTTCAATTCAGTTTTCTGGATATCGATCAAAATGGACTCTCATCGTTTTTCCCCGTAGTCCTTCAGTATCTTTTTTTCTAGGTGCCTTCTCTGTTACGAAGGTTGGCAATCATCATCGCTATGCGGACTTTCGACACAGCTGCTCTAAATTATTGGATTGTAGTGCAACTGAACCACTCTCTTAGGTTTTTCAGCCATGAGCGGCGTCTTCTTCCAATACCTCTTTTTCCTTGTATTTTCTTTGTATTATTACTTGGAGATGGTTGTACGTCTCCTCATTATGTGCCCTAGGCATTGTATTTTTCGTGTTGATGTCTTTATCTTTCTTCATTCTTCGAATTACTTCCACATTGGATACCCGATCTGTCCATGGTGTCCTTAATATCCTTCTATATGTCAACAACTCAAATGCTTCTGGTCTCTTGATGTCTGCTTTCTTTATAGTCCATGCTTCTGTTCCATACAAATTTCCACTGTTCATGTTGAGAAAATGTAAGAGTGCCAAGTTTCGTAAAATTTCCTTCAAAAGTAAAAAAATTAGAAGAGGAAAATGAAAGTGCACTTTTTCAGTTTTTTTTTTTTAATTAGTTTTCGAAAAAAAAAAAGTTTGTTTATTTTAAAATTTACTTTATTACTAGCAACCATACATGAAAATATTTTTGCACTACTGGTAAATAAACACATCATTGTGTCATGTATCAAAGCACTGTGAAGGTTTTTCTAATTAGTGGTTAATAAATGGTTATTTTTTTACCAAGGTAAATGTTCGTCCAGGCTAAATTGTTTTCTTTTTACCAAGGTAAAAAAGTACCCAACAGCCTACAACCGCAGACGCAACTGGTCAAATTCTCGCCTTTCGGCCTTTTGAAGATCCTCGTTATTTTTAAACACCTATTTGTTTTAAAAATATTTTGGGCATATGTGGTTGGTATACATGAGAAAGTGGCCACTTCCAAAATTTAATGATTTTGATTTTTTAACGTCAATGTATATAAAATATACTGATCTTTTCATGAGACATTTTACTAAATCCATTTTCTAACAAATTCGTACTTTTTTCTGTAAATTCATAATTGATCAAGTTCATTTTTATATTAAATGTACAGAAGAAATCTACTGGAGAAAAAATGAACTTGAAATTGTGAATAATAGGTTTTCTCACTTTCTCCTGTATACCAACGATATGTTTTAACAGTTTTGATGCAAATATGTGACCGTCCGTCCATGGGAAGGGATCTTAACTTATATGAGGTCAAAACTGAGGTTTTGATATTTTCTCAATGCTGGCATCCTGCTGAAAATGCTGTTTTTTCAGAATGCTTTTTTGTTGCAAAGATATAAATTTTCAACCAAATATCATTATTGGTCCAAATTTATAGTCACTCATAATTCTCCATACATCTTGATACACTACAATACATACAAAAAAAAACAAATGAAAACGCAATAAAATATATTTTAATATTTTTAACTTTAATGTTTTAGTTTCAGAAAACCAGGTTTTGAGAAAAACTCGTTTAAAGTGTGAAAATAGTTTGAATGTGCATTCTGGCCTTTCTACTAAGGCGCTACTAACAGGTGGCTCTCAACTAAAACATAATCATTACAAATAATTTTCTAAAAATATAAATATTGGCTCCAGAGAGTTGGTTCTTTACTTTTCACTCACCCTAGATATGTTCACTAATATATTTTGCAACTTTTTGGTATTGTTTTTTAAATCTACAGTACATTTCAAATTAAACCACCCAATTCGCTATTTCCATCTCCCAGATGACAGTTATTTTTCTGTAGAAAAGACTAAAAGAACTCTGGCAAATGCGTAAATTTTAAATTATTTCAAAAGTGACAGCTGTCACTGTCAGTATAAAACAATTTCATATATTTACTAATGATGCATTGAATTAATTTACAAAAACGAGTTTCAATTGTGAAATGGTTGCATCAATTCCAAGTAAGACATACAAATAATACTGATATATTATAAATCTTGAAACTTAACCAGTGACATTGACAGTAACGACATGACAATCAATCGACGTTACAGATACCGGTTCTAAATTTTGGCTTAGTTGTCAGATTATCTTAATTTTTTACCAAAACAGCGCCATCTAGTAAATGGAAATGACGATTTGGGTGGTTTTGAAACACCCTGTATATTAAATTAATGTACAACACAGCACAACAACAAATCAGAATCGATGTAAACCCGAAAATCGATATTTTTGACCTTTCGCTCTATAAATTGCTGTCCTAAATTTGTTATATAAGGGAATAAGATCCCTTTTTCCCATGAACGGTCATATATATTTTGTGCGATTTACTACTAGGTAATTTTTTAATTTATTATTAATATTTTCATAGAATATTAGCTTCTTTCATTGCATTAGTTTGCACTAGCTTAATTTTTATTTGTTGGACGTATATAATACGTCCAACGTATTAATTCATTGAATTAATATTTTAATTTGGCAACAAATAGAAAATAATCGCGTTAGAATTTATGGATTTAGAAAAAAATATGATTCCAATTATAATAAATTACCTGAAAGAGAGAAGAGCAAGAGAATAGTTAGATAATCTGTTGAGGCCAGAAAATGTTAATTGTTAATTAGTGACTTTTAAAGAAGTGAATACATTTTATTGGTAGTACTTTTAATGTAAAATATATACATTAAAATGCTTACCAATAAAATTTATTCATTTCTTTAATACGCAATAATTAACTATCGTTTTTTGTCTGTCCTCAAAAAAATCATCATTTTGAAGTTGCGTCAATATTTTGGTTAATTTTATCAGAGATTAATTATTCTCTAAGCGATTGTTGAAACAATAGTAACCATGAAAACTAACGAACGATTACAGTTTTAAAGTTAAAATAATTAAAATTAGAAGTTAAAATATTCTACAGACAGAGATGTTCATTTTGGGGCAGCCTAGTTTTCACAAATTACTAATCTAGACCATAATACGTTTTACTAGTACCTTAAGAACTTCAGAGAAAGAAAATTCTGTCCATCTTTAATCGTAATAATTAAAATGTTTACTAATTATTTACCTATTTATTACTTATTGATGATTGAGTAATTGATGTTTCAAAAATTACTCGTATTATTTTTAGTTCGTTACCATAAAAACTTTAATGCAAATATTTATCTATGGCAGAAACTAAAAAAAAACCTAACTAAACTAAACTATGGCATATGATAGATATATGCAAAATGGTAAAATTTAATATTTCAATATGCGTCATATTTTCCCAATTTCTTGTTAATTGATATCCTTGTTTGTACGACTAAGCATAATTTTCATAAGGTTGTTCTCAAACAGATCTAAGCGAATGCTTATTATCATTTCATCATTATTATCATTACTAGGTATTACCAGGTATGGGTAATTATTACAATGTTTCATGTGGCATATATGAGCAGTTGAAAACCAGGTGGCGTTCATCCTCCTTCGACTAAGCCTAATATTCATAAGGCTGTGCTCAAACAGATCTAAGCGAATGATTATTATCATATTATCATTATTATCATTACTAGGTATTCTCAGGTATGGGTAATTATTACAATTTTTCATGTGGCATATATGACTAGTTGAAAACCAGGTGCTGTTCATCAAATGTGAGAATCTTGAAAATCCAAAAATCATAGAGAAAAAGTCAAGAAGTTTAGAAAATGAGTATTTTTACGTAAGCACATGAGCCTATGAGTGTAAGTTATTTTTTTAATATTCAGATAGGTCCAGAAATGCTTCCATGGACTTGTATATGTATTTCTGAACTTCTCTGAATTTAAAAAAAGGACTTACACCACTCTGGTTTCCACAGGCTGTGTATACGTAAAAACATTCATATTCCAAACTTTTTTCCTAGGATTTTTTGCTTCAAGATTCGCACATTTGATCAGTACTTTTTTTTTAATAATAGTTTATTTTAAATTTTGACCAGTACAATAAATAGCTCATATAAAATAACATTCTATAATATATAATTAATAATTCTGTTTAAATTTTTTCATTGATTTAAACGTTCAACATTTAAAATATAAGAACATTACTTTTTCCTAAGCCAAACGCGTAACTTTTAAGCCATCGACCAACAATTAACCGCTTGAAATTCATAAATACCTTTACAAAATTCACCAGCATCCAGCGGCATTGATCTGAAATGAGTTACAAAAAAATGGACAGGAAACGCCCAGACACAGTAATTACATACTTTCGGAATGTTAATTAAACGGCTACGCTCTTAATTAGAGTTGAAAATTGGCCAAATAATCCACAATGGAGGCTGCTATTTAACCCTTCACATTCTGGTAATTGCATTCCAATAAGTTGCTTAATTAGTAATGAGCTCTGAATCATAAAATACATAAGGTATTTATAAACATCCCGAGGAACTTTCAACAGAAATAGCACTTTAATTTATATATTTTTTTATTTAAATGTAATAATATTAAATAAGACAGATAAAACTCAATAAGTTGCCTAATTAGTAATGAGCTCTGAATCATTAAACACATAAGATATTTATAAACATCCCGAAGAACTTCCAACAGAAATAGTTCCCACTTTAATTTATATATTTTTTTATTTCATTGTAATAATATTGAATTTAAATAATATTTAATAAGAAGTGGAACTTTAAGGCATAGAGTTACAGGAAACTGAATTCAAATTTACCGAAATTCGTGAAAGTGAACTATCCGAATTTGCCAAAATAAAACCAAAATGCTTTGGAAAATGCACTAAAATAAAAATTTGAATAAGTCTTTTTTTATTGGCTTTTTATAATAATCAACCAACTATTGAAATCGGGATATAATAAATTAATTGTCACTATACATAAGAGTTTCTCATTTTCTCAATTCGTGAAGGTGAACTATCTGAATTTGCCAATATAAAACCAAAATGCTTTGAAAAATGCAGTGAAATAAAAAATTTAATAAGTCTTCTTTTTTTATTGGCGTTTTAAAATAATGAACCAACTTTTGAAATTCGGATATAATAAATTAATTATCACAATACATAAGAATTTTCTCATCACACCTCATGTGAATCATATATCCATTTTTTTTAATCTATTAATAATATCAATATCTCAGCAATAAAACATTATCCAAATACATATTTTGACTAAATGACGACCTTCTCATCGCAACAAATAGTTATTTATGATTCTGGATTGCGAAATGCTTCTTTTGCATTCGAGAATGCAAAAGAAAGAATGCCAGCTACTGCTTTTAAGGAATATCAATTTCAGGACTTAAACCTCAAATTGTGACTTCTTCTTTAATAAGAAATTGCTGGACGTAAAAGTCTTTTTCGAGTTTTAATCGAGTATCAAACAACTTTTTTTTAGATCAGCAGCTCATCATTAGTCGAAACTCAAAGAAAAACTTCTGACATTGAATTGACTTAAATCCATTTTTTTATCTATTAATAATTCAATGTTGGTTCCCTCCAATTATCAAAAAAATAGTTGTGCACTGAATGGATATTTTAAATTGTCATAACACACAATTTAGAAAAAATCTATATATATATATACCTACTAGTTAAAGATTTAAAACATCATTTAACATTAAGAAATTATTACTTATAGTAATAATTTCTTAATGTTAAATGACGCATTAAACCTTCAACTAGTAGGTAAATAGAATTTTTGAGAAATATGAGAAAGAAATACGATTTTATAAAATCGTATTTCTTAATCTTATCAGCGTTTTATCGTTAAAATATGAATATTAAATAACGTGGACGTGACTAGTACAGCATACATTTATCTTAACAAAATATCTATCAGAGTTGTGCTTATTACTAACCAATAGCAGAGATCAAAAGTAATGCGATTGATCCTACATTATACAAGGTCATAAATTCATTCAGCCGATCGGGCCTTAATTGACCATGACGCAAATTATTCCTAGTGACTTCAATTAGGCTACATGAGAACGTATCTAAATTATATTACGTACATTCATGTGCAATGAGGCGCTTATCGTAATTGCTGAAGTGAATTTCGCTAAATTGCCGGCAGATTATAATTTATTGCATATATTTTAAAGCGCCTGGTCATTTCAGACTTGAAACTAATTCTACTCACATGCATTTTAATTTTATCTTATAATAATGATAATAATAATAATCATAATAGTAACAATAATCATAATCATAATATATACATTTTATTGTAATAATAATAATACAAATCTTCTTTCAAATCTATGCAAAACCTAACATTTTGCTAATTTTTATTTACATTTACACATGCTTGAGAACGTTTAAAAACACCTTCATGTTATAAGATAATTTTAATTTTAATTTTGATTTTTTTTTAAGAACTTCTGTAAACTTTTGCCTGTATTATTATTATTTTATTTTGAATCTTTTGTAGCTATGTGAATCGTTGCAGCATTTTGTACATATGGGTGTATGCCACCCATTTAAAAATTAAATTATCGATTTTTAATTTTTCGCCCACCTCCACATATCCTTAATTTTATTACGAATTACCATAAGGCCCACGGTAAGACGGTTGTTTATGGCGTAACTCGTTTGCATGATAATCATAACGAAATTTTAAGCAGCAGTTACATTCGGTGTTTATCGAGTCAGCTCCGAATTTGGGAGGAAAATGAAATATACAGTTGCGTTTAGATTTATTCAAAGAATCAGATACTCGATTGAGAAGCAAACTACTCAATAATGTGGGATACAAAATTCAGGTTTAAAAATTTAAATTTTAATATCACGTAACAATAATCCGCGAGTGATCGTGAACTAATGCGCAGATTAATCATCAATTTTGTGGTTTTGATTCCAGTCGGACCTGAATTAAGAGTGTTACATCCTAGAAAATCGTAGGAATCGACTCATTAAATCATGCATTAGATCATCAATGAGAATTTATAAATTATAATTTGCTGTATTAAATTTATCAGTTTACGTTGATTGTTTCAAGAAAGTAATTAAAAAATAACATGGTAATTCCATGAACATTTCAAACTGTATTAATTAGAATTTTTAATATTCTGTCCAGTAGAGTGTCCAGTAGCTTTAGATTTATAATTTTTCTAGAAAAATATCGAACATTTTTCTTTAAAATTCTAAAATTTCAGTGGAAAAAAACGAGCTGCCTTAAAAGTATATCAACACTTAAAATCCATAAAATTCAACATAAAATCCAATTAATGAAAGTATAATAGAAATACCAATATTTAAAAACAGCGACATAGCAAATGACTGAATGAACCTCAATTTCCAAATTATGAACGCTTTCAAAAACTTTTCAAAACTTTAAAAAATTCAATGAAAATCTACGAAAATAGTCATAATTATTTTGTACAATTTCACTTAATCGAATAACATTTCGAAAACATTTCTGCAGAGTTTTAGCAAATATACGAATTATCCACCAATATTTAATATATTTGTGAACATTAAATGTTACAATGAACGAAAATTCCAGGAATTCCATGAAAATTTCAGTTACAGGCCATTTTTTTTCCGAGAAATTAAAGTTTATTGTATACACATTCAGGTTTAGACAATTATATAAATAACAATATTGAATATATTGGAAGTATAATGGAAATACCAATTTTTGAGAAATACCAATTATATGACTGAATAAACCTCAATTTTCAAATTATGAACGCTTTCAAAAACTTTACAAAACTTTCACAAATTCCATGGAAAATCTACGGAAATAGTCTTAATTATTTTGTAAATTTCACTTAATCGAATAACATTTCGAAAAAAAAAAATCAGTAGAATTTTAGCAAATATGCGAATTATCCACCAATATTTATATTTGTGAACATTAAATGTTCCAATGAACGAATATTCCATAAATTCCATGAAAATGTTAGTTACATTCAATTTTTTCCCCGAGAAATTAAAGTTTATTGAAAAAACATTTTGGTCTAGACAATTATTTAAATAACAATATTAGATATAATATGTATGTAATTGACAACATGTAAAATATGTAATTTCGGTAATTTCGGAGGAAATTACCAAAGTTTAATGAAAATTAAAATTGTCGACTTTTTACATATAGATTTTCGAAATCCAAAAATATTATTTTAGTATTAGTAATAGAAGTAGTAGTAGTAGTAGTTGTATTAATTAGACTCAAAAATTCTCAATAATCTTGTAATTTTCGGTTTAATTATTGAATATTAATTAATATTTTGTAATATTCGATCCTGCTCTTTGTATAAAATGTTCGATGTTTGAAATGTTTATTCTAATTAAACAATTGCCACATTTTTTCAAGTAATTACTGAACTTCAATTACTTTCAAGTAATTTCAAGCAATTTTAGAGTTCTCATGAAAATTTCAGTGCAAATTAGTAATGTTCACTGAAATATCCATGAAAAGTTTATAATTTACACAGAAATATTGGCAACTATTAATCTATTTTTTTTTTTTACAAGCTACAGCAAAAATCTGCAATAAACTTGAACAAAATTTCATACTTTGCAAATTAAAAACTTGATTTTCTATTTCATTGTCAGTTTTATTATTTTCACTAAATTTCCATAAAAAGTTATTATTTACACAAGAGATATTTGTAAAAACCAATGTACTTCTAAAATTTTTATAGCAAAATGTTATTTCCTTCCAAATTTTAAAGTAGCCATTTGAAATTACGAGTTCCATTTCCAATTTAAAATTTCCATTGACATTTTATAATTTCCATCATTCGTTTTCATTTCAATTACAGAATTTCCATGTTCTTGAATTTCCGAACACAGTTGTAATCTTCATTGGAATAATACATTTCAATGTAGTCATTCTGACACAATAATTGAGGAGGATTAAATTTATACAGTTTTTATAAAAAGTTTGTAATTTCCATTCAATTTTACAAGTTTCGTTAACAATTTCGTACTTTTCGGTTCAATTATTGAATATTAATTAATTCTTTGTAATATTCAATCCAGTTTTATAGTTTGTATGAAATGTTTGTAATGTGTATTCCAATTAAACTACTGCCACATTTTTTTAGGTAATATCTCCAATTTTAGTGTTCTCATGAAAATTTTAGTACAATTTTGCTACAATTTTAAATATTTATTTGTTCCATGTTCAATTGAATGTTTGCTAATATTTTACAAATTTTCTGTATGCATTCTGTAAAATCCACAATAATTGTGAAATTTTATGTTCTACTAAATTTACAAATATTTAATGGAAATTCTATAAAAAAACCTTTAAAACTAATAAATCTAGAATAATTATACATTATTTGTAGTAAAATTTCAAGCACTTCTGTAGGACATTCGACCTAATTTTATAAATATTGTTTACTCACATAAATTTATATCTGTCATGTAATATTATTAACATTTTTAAGTGATCAAAGACATGCGTGGAAAATTGAAGCAAATATAAAATTAGTTGCATTTATCATCCACAAATATTGCGGAAATTTGCAATTTATGTATAACAAACTCCAAATTAATTTTATCGTTTTCTGTCGAACCGTTTGGAAATTGCGGATATTTTTATGAGGTCCATTACAATGCCCAAAAAACATACGTTTTACGTGTAATTTTCTGAAGTACTTTTGGTAGACCTTTTTTGTAAATTTCTTACGTCGACAGGGGCATAAAATCAAAATTCTACCTCAGTCATCAGATGTAGAATTTATATGGCTATCGTTTGAAAAAAAAAATGGGCTCGATTCGTTCGAAACTGTGGCCGGCTATAGATCCTCAATCTATGCAGTTTCTGCCGAAATAGGGCCAAAAAAGGTTAAAAAAAACGCAATTTTTTATCGGTTGTCTTGGGGGCCCCTGGAAGCTCAGGGTCATGAACGCAACGTTCTGGAATTTTTGTAAATGCGACTGCATTTAGATGATGTGGTTCTTTCGATTGCCGTAAACTGCACTGTCGCACGTTTTTTTAAGAAGTGGAAAAAATTGATTCTAACCTATAAATCGAACGCACGATTCGATTTTAAATTTTCGACCGGATTCCACTCGAAGCGCTGAAGTTTTTTCATATTTTCCACAACACATTTTCGTAACCATATAAGGTAGATTTTCTTAACAATTTCGAGAAGAGTGCAAAAAAAACCTTTTTTTCGATAATACACAGGGGGGGCAGAGAGCAAAGGGAATTAATTATAAGGTAGAAGGACCTCATCATGATACACCTTGGGTTGAATTTTTGTGAAAATCAGTCCGACAGTTTTCGAGAAAATTGATTTTGGAAATTGAAATTTCGATTCTCAACTCAATTTTCATAAATGTACGGAAATTTGGCTAAAAAATAAAGCAATATTTTCAAGCAATTTTAGTGTCAAAGCAATATTATCAGATTTACATAAATTCAAAAACAGTGCTACCACCAACTGTGTTACACAGTTATGTGTCATTCAAGTTTGATTTTAATAAAAAAAAATATATACATAGAAATATGTATATTTCGGGAGTTTTCAAAAAGAGTTGTTTTCGCAAATGTGACGTCTTTGGTTCAATGCGACTCGACTGCTGCGCTACCAAACAGTATTGAATTCAATTCAATTTGTAAAGAAACAAAAGATTATATTATTCGCAAGGGACAAAGTGTTTACGCGAACTTTGTGTTTGTTGTCAATAGCAACGCGCAACAAAGTAACGGTCGGCGGAAAACGTCATTTTCAGATTTACAAAAATTCACAAACGTTGGTAGCACTGTTTTCGAATTTAAGTAAATCTGACAATATTGCTTTAAACCTAAAATAGCTTCAAAAATTTGCTTAATTTTTTAACCAAATTTTTATACATTTCTGAAAATTGCAAGAACATGACAAATAATCTCACAAAAATATAATAAACAATATTGTGTTTAGTAAACATTTAAAAATCATAGGTACTCAGTTTTCCAAAATTTGCAAATAATCAACATTTTCAATATCTGTTCAATAAAAATTAAAAAACTTTTAAGAGACCAAGTGTGAATTAATTATTGTAAACTTAAATTGTACACCTTACACCTTACGGCAAAAGGTTCATATATATATATATATATATATATATATATATATATATATATATATATATATATACACAAATTTCAAAACATTTTATGAATAGAAAATTGCATCCAACTTTCAATTCAAATATTTTTGTTTCAAAATTAATAAACATTATAACATAATTTCGGTTTTAGAAATATTAATTTTGAAATTTAAAATAGCTGTTTGCACAATAAGAGCGCAAAGTGGTACATTGTTGCTCTCGGGGAAAAGTTGCCGCACGTCGCGAAGCGGAGCTTCGTGTTAATACTAGACACAATTTAGAAATTTATTCAATAGATTTTACCTACAATTTATTGTTTCATAATATAATATCATTTATATTTCCATTTCCATTGTGCGAATGGCAGGATTCAATAGTTATGATTGATCTTTTAAATGATATGTAATTGATCAGCGATCAGGTTAAAGACGTGCATCGGGAGTTTTCAAAAAGAGATGTTTTCGCATATGTGACGTCTTTGATTCAATGCGACTCGACTGCTGCGCTACCAAACAGTATTGAATTCAATTCAATTTGTAAAGAAACAAAAGATTATATTATTCGCAAGGGACAAAGTGTTTACGCGAACTTTGTGTTTGTTGTCAATAGCAACGCGCAACAAAGTAACGGTCGGCGGGAAACGTCAACTTTTCGCTCGCATTAGGAAGCAGAAAGACCTACTTTGTATGTCAATTGTACGAAAACCTTATTTAAATTGTATGAAACTATTGTGTTTATTACGGCTAGTTTATCTTGTGTAATGGATCCGTCACGAAGCAAACATTGTAATTATATTTCGACGAAGCCGGTGGCATTTGGTAATAAAACATAAATCATGACCTCGGGAGAAATCTTATCCACCTCAAAAATTACCAAACCTCCGATAAATCTAATCACTTAACACCGTTGTCATTAGCATCTGCGCGATACGCGCTTTCAGCTTAAGCAAACAATCAGTCACACTGGTTATGAAACTGATTAATGCCCCCCCCCCCCCCCCTCCTCCACGAACTGCTACGCCCATGCATAATTCATGCATGCACAGGATTAATATAATCGTTGAAAAAATCAGACGCGGCGATTAATATCTTCATTTGGCAGTGGCCCGCGGGAGACGCGGCCTGCTACCGTGCATTTACATAACTTATACAATGAGACTCCGTTATGCAACAAAGAAATGTATCTCCAAGATGACGGGTTAATTAAAAAAAATACGACGTTATGAAACATGCATGTGGAGCCGAAGTCGTACGCGACGCGGCGTGATTAAATGGAGTGGCCGAGAAGAGGAATTTGAATTTTGAATTTGAGAAATTGTTTCGGCCACAATCGCATAGCTAATTAACTACTTCTGTATACAACTTATGCTATATAAGCCTTATACGGTGCCGTGATTCCTGATTAAATACCTTCTTGTGGGGTAGAGGAACCTATATTATATGCGTGGAAACGTAATACGTATTAAGTATTTAATGCGTTATGTTATGAAACAGAAGTCAAATATAAATCATCTCAATGATGTAAAATTTACTGTACACTCAAAAGTGACCAAATTTTAATTTCCTAAATATCCACTCACTATTTGAAGATTAAACACATCAGAAATATCAAAGATAATAAATATGAATGGGATTTACAGATAAATCATGTCAGGTACATCAGATCTGATAGATATGCTCTAGATTTAAGAAACATCAGCCTATGATAAGTTAAAGTTTTATTGTATGACATTGAAAGATAAAATGTGTCTCAGAATTCGTCCATTTGTTCATTTAAATTAAAGATTAAATATAAACTGTACCAAATGAGTGTCGCGCAGTCACTCTATTTTTTTGTGTCGAAACTGTAACAGATATCAAAAACTATAAAGATACAAAAAAATGTAATAATAAAACCCTGCGTCCGATTTCATTTAAAAAAAATTTATTTGCTTTTGTCATTAAAAAATATGAATGTATTAATGTTGGGCCTCACTTGTTTTATACACAACCGGTCTACTAATAATAACAATATTATGTCAAAATATGAGTTATACCCATATAAAGTGTCATACCAAACAACATCCAAATCAATGTAAACGTTCTATTTTTATAAGCAAATTTTGTTTTTTTAAACTTAGTTTGAAGCTGAATACTGGCTAAACCAAACGCATTTGTATATAGATAAGTTTTGTTAAATCGTCTTTTTTTGATCCCAGTAATCTGTGGTTAAGCCATTTCCACACAATTTAGAGACACCCTGTATATTGAATCTCATCGTTTAAACTACACTTTAATAACTTTAGCTAAACTGTTTTTTTGTGGATAAAATTCGACTTTATTCACTTATACCTAATCATTAACTCGCTAATTATTGTATTCTTTATATAAAAATTAATTACTGTAGATCTTTAGTGTATCATTTATTCTGCCATTAAAAGTTGATCGGTGGTTGTGTTTTTACTCAATAAAGGCTCACACTGTATAATAAATTAAATCGACCTAGATAACCTTTCAAAATATTTGTACGTACAACCCTTTTTTGAACTTGTGAATTTAAGTCACATTCACACAGCAGAGATGCTGTACAACACCTTAATGAACACGACTGTACATATCCGGTGGATAACTTATTTTCTACTTGGAAAATGTAATCACTTTCACTATATACTATGTGATCAACAGGTTTGGGGTTGGTTCAAATTTCCCACAAAAAAAGCGTTTTTGTTAGCCAACATCGTGCGGGAAATTTCATATGACCCCAAACTCTGTAGTTTTTTACCAGTTGTAGTTTAGTTAAGAAACGTTTGTACCACACTTATATTTATACAGTGTGGAAATTAAGTAGCGGATAAATTCGGTAACTCCGTTAATGTATGAGAGAGAAAAAATCTGAAAGGGAGATAGCGATATAAATTACTGCGCATATGAAAATATGTTTTTCAAATTAATTTTTTTTTTATTAATGTTTTTTTTAAATGAACCTACATTTTTTATTTTGGTAGAGCTTTTTAATCTGTTTTCAACCTTACAACATATTTAATAGGTTACATTAGAAAAAAATTAAAAAGAAACCCTAAAGTTAAAAAAGTAAAGATGGATAGGAAGAAGGGGTCCAGTGGAATGGCCGGCTAGGTCCCCTGATCTAACGCCCTTAGACTTTTTTCTATGGGGGCACTTGAAAAACATGGTATAGAGCTGTGCCGGATTTAGGAATTTCTTGGGGGGGGGGGCAAGATTGGAATTTGCCGCCCCCTCCCCCAAACCTAAATATAACAATATTCGAGTTTTTTTGAAATTTATGTTTTTAATTATTAACAAGCACAAATTATTTTTATAGCACAACCTTCCTAGCTTTCTGTTCGGCAAAGGTGTTTATTGACTCTTCGTAATTCAATTATTTTGCTTCCTCATTCTCAATGAAGAGAAATGCTAAGTTTCGGAGTCTTTCTTGACTCATTGTTGATCTTAGGTACGTTTTGATGAGCTAGAGCTTACTAAAGCTTCTCTCACAGGTCGCAAATATCGTCGAGAGTGTAGATCCTCAATGCGATGCACACATTAGGTAAAGCGTCGAGTAAACCCCAGTTAATTAAATCATCAATTAATCATAATTAATTTAACAAATACATAATAAGCCTATCAAATCCAACATCAGCAACTGTGCTAATTGCTTAACTAAATGATGATTGGGAATGTAGGTATTTGTAAAGTGATTTTTTAATACATAGGGAATGATACTGATCTAATGAAATACTATTTTACCTGCTGTTTATTATGTTCAGTAAATCCAGAGAATTCAGTTTTCTCAAATTAGCAGTTATGCTCTTGACATGGTCCCGGAAGACCAAAACTTCTGTGCAAAACTCTTCCTGGCCCAAATCTTCTGCGTATATCGTAGCTAAATTTTCAGCCTGTCGCTTTAGATCGTTATCAGATATTGTGCTCAGTTCTTGTCCATGAAGAAATGAAAAACTTTGATTTAGTTGTTGCGCACTTTCCATTCTGGATTTTATATCAATCTTATCATAACTTATTTTATATTGTGAACAAATATCTTTTCAGGTGAAAATTCTCCGGCTTCATCATTTGCTTCGTCTCCTGGCATTTTTTTCTGTTTAGATACTCGGTGACATTCCAAATGCGGTTCTACGCCGATGTTTGCTGCCATTTCCGTAGCGGTTTTCAAACACTCATTTGGTTATTATCTTAACCTTTGTAAAGTAGAACTAAGGCCCTTCAATATTTCCAGTAATTTCGAGAGAATAATGTCACCTTTCTGCACTTCTTTGTTTACTCTGCTGATTTCTTTCAACAGTTCCGCCCAATCGTCTGAGTACAGGATGAAACGAAAGTCAACAACTGAATGGAGAAGACTGCCCGGTTCTGACTCCGTTTCAGGTTGAAAGTGTGCCTCTTTATGTTCTTTCAGAGCATCGATCAATCCATTGATGTTTTTGGTAAGAGCACATATGGCTTCTGATTTAGCAGACCATCTGGTTTGACTAGTTTTCTTCAGATTTGTTTTTGAATGCTTTTTCATGACCTCCCATAGTTGCGTTGATGACACAAAAAAAGTGCAAAGTCTTTGAACTATTCCAAAAACGTTAAACGTTTCAGCTGAAACTGTTTACGCATGCACCCCAGTTAGAATTAATGAGTGCGCTATGCATGTAACATAGATTGCGAATGTTTTTTTATTCTAAAATTCTAGCTTCTACCCCATTGTACACACCTGCCATGTTAGGGCCGTTATCGTAAGATTGGTCTCGGCAGTTTTTATTTCTAGTCCATCTCTTTTCAATTTATCTCACTCGCCTGCATATTATTTATACAATAAGATTTTAAATTTTGAATCGAACAGCGGTATATTTACAAATGAGTGCGAAATATTGCTTAACATTTTCGGATATATTTCCCGCTTATCTGCTTTAGGTCAGATGCGGAATGCGAATGCCACGTATAAGTGAAAATCAAAATGAAAACTGGTCTTCCAAGTTTTTCATTTAGCTCAAATTTTTGTGTTCCATTATTTTTTTTAAATTTATTATTTTCCTCATATTGCCGCCCCCACCGCCGTGCGCCCGGGGCATTTTTTTCTTATGTAACCTATTCAAAATGTTATATGGTTGAAAACAGATTAAAAAGCTTTACCGAAATAAAATATTGAAAATGTAGGTTGTTAAATTTAAAATAAACATTAATGACGTCATAACTTTTAAAATTTTGTTTTTTCAAATCTGAAGAAAATATTTTCATATGCGCAGTAATTTATATCGCTATCTCCCTTTAGATTTTTTCTCTCATACATATTAACGGAGTTACCGAATTTATCCGCTGCTTAATTTCCACACTGTATGAACCCAATTATATCATTCTCAGTACTTATTGTGTGGTCTTTGCATTGGTATTTGTAAGCCAGCTATAAACATTAAAACTTTTAAGTTTGTTAATGTGCAATAAATATTGGTTACAGGATGTAATTTAATTTATGTAATTATACGTGTTCACGGCAAGTGTGGCATCGTGCAAAAATGAAGCACCTTGATTGATTGATACTGACATGCGCGTAATTAACGGTTGCCGTGCTGTAAAACGGCAAAAAAATCTGATTGAACATGTTGCCAAGGTCGTGCAATCATTGTAAAATTTTACAGCTCGATTTAAATAAATTATCACCGCAATTGTGATTCTTACTTCCAAGTTTATTAACTGAAGTCATTAATATTGAGAAATTTGACGGCCGCTTTAAATATTTTTATATTTTCTATATATGTACCTATAGGGTGGGCAAATTTCGATGTTTTAATAGGGAACCTCGATAACAATAACAGGTATGATAAAATGACAACCCACCCCCACCCCGCCCCGATCTCTTTTTTCGAGAAAATATTAATGGTGGAAACCTTATTTATGAGAAAAGAAAAAAAAACTGCGTTCTTCGTGCACTTTTTTGATAAGATTGCGAGGAATTTGAGTTATCACATAAAGTTGTGGTTTTTATATGGAACTCATAGTTAGCTGTTAGTTACCTAAAAAGAGGGATTTTTTCTCTTTTCAGCAATATGCGACATGTGGGGCCAATTCTGAATTTTAAATCTAATTTTATCAAAAATTCTTATTTTTGAAGGTTTTTTGCGTAATAGGCTTGTGTCAATTTAAGGAATGACAATCCACGAGAATTAATCAACAGAAAATGGTAATAATAATGGGCCATTTAATAAAATAAGAAGAAAGAAACACAATATTACAGATAGTAAAGATATTGCCATCAATAATCATCGAACATTATCAAAAATACAAATGTGCATCTAGAGTAATGTATGCAGTAACATTTTATGAATTTATTTTATTTTTGCTGTTTCCTTGGGTGATCGAGCCATCTAACTACCTTCAAAAATAAGATTTTTTGATAAAATCGGATTGAAAATTAAGAATTGGCCCCACGTGTCGTATATGGTTGAAAAGAGAAATATTCCCTCTTTTTAGCTAACTCACAGCCAACTATGAGTTCCATATTAAAAACCACAACCTTATGGTATAACTCGAATTTCGAACTGGTTGGTTCATAAATAGCTATTTCGTAACGATCGAAGGTCGAAGCCTCGTCATTTAACGAACAATTTATTTCAATATTCACCAGATGACCACGAAGTGGTATATAATTGTAATCGTGTTAATCGTTAAAAGATTGTTTCAATAGAAAGTTAGAAATGGTTTAACAAACTTTTTCAATGCGATGAAAGTCTGATTGTTGGCTGCTGGAAGACAACGTGTCATTTTGTACTTGTACTTTGGTTAGTAATATCATTGGTATTATAAGCAATGGTAATATCTAATAAAAAACTAATGTTACAACGCAACTCAAAATTGCAGGCATATAAATTAGCTAATTGTCAAATAAAATTTCAAATAAACTTTATATTCAAATTTTCCTTAATTATTGAACTATTAATCTCCCCTCAATAATCTATAATAATAATAATAATAAACATTATTTTCTAACCTCGAATAGGCGTGGGTAAGAATTTTTGATAAAAACGGATTGAAAATTAAGAATTTTCCCCACGTGTCGTATACTGTTGAAAAGAGAAAAAATCCCTCTTTTTAGCTAACTCACAGCCAACTATGAGTTCCATATAAAAAAACCACAACTTTATGTTATAACTCGAATTTCGAACTGGTAGGTTCATAAATAGCTATTTCGTAACGATCGAAGGTCGAAGCCTCGTCATTTAACGAACAATTTATTTCAATTATTATCAGATGACCACGAAGTGGTAAATCATTGTATCGGTGTTAATCGTTGTAAGATTGTTTCAATAGAAAGTTAGAAATGGTTTAACAAACTTTTTCAATGCGATGAAAGTCTGATTGTTGGCTGCTGGAAGACAACGTGTCATTTTGTACTTGTACTTTGATTAATAATATCTAATAAAAAACTAATGTTACAACATAATTCAAAATTGCAGGCATATAAATTAGCTAGTTGTCAAATAAAACTTCTAATTTCCTTTAATAATTAAACTATTAATCTCTCCTTAATCCTATAATTAACTTTATATTCAAATCTTCCTTAATTATTGTACTATTAATCTCCTCTTAATAATCTATAATAATAATAATAATAAAAATTATTTTCTAACCTCGAATAGGCGTGGGTACCGTGCGAACGGTAAAGAAAATTTTAAGAAAAATAGAATTACTAACGTAGAGATCCATCAAAAGCCGGAAATTAGAATATTTCGGACACATCATGCGCCATCCGGAAAAGTATGGTCTGCTCCATCTTATTACACAAGGGAATATCATAGGATTGAGGAGTGTAGAAATAAGGACGACTTCATGGTTCAAAATCTTAAGAACGTGGTATGGCAAAACAACGGCCAAACTGTTTCGAGCAGCAGTTGATAAAGTTAAGATTGTCAATTTAATAGCCAGCAACATTGTCAACGATCGAATCGGTTAAGGCATTTAGAGAGAGAGAAAAAAAAAGAAAAATATAAAAGTTAAAAAAAATTCGTAATAAAATATCAAGCTTTTTTGACGGTAAGAAATCAGTTTCAGAAAATCTCCTGGAACATTGGACTTTTTATCAGAAATACGAATTGGTTTCTGCTGGAACGTTTTTTCTATTTTGCGAATGTGCCGGACAGTTTCTAACCGATTCTGATTGCTGCTGAAACAAACGTTTCATTTTTTTATTTGCATATTTGCAATTTTTCATTCATATTCTTACTCACACATTCATAATTCATATTTGCCATTAGCAATTATGTCTTAATAAATCTTCAAATGGTCTCGTCGGCGTCGCGACGGCTCAAGAAATTTTCTAAAATTTATTAATCTTGTTTTTTTTATTAGATGATCCACGAGTTCATGAAAATATTTCTTTTTTTCTTAAACCGGGGCGAAAGTACTACTTTCGCTCAGGAAATGCGGCGCGAAAGTTTCATTTCCCTGACTAGTCAGGGAAAATCATCTGGTCACTGAGGTGACAGAAAACTATCTAGCACCTTATAAACAGAGTAAAGTACTACTTGATAGTTTGTGTATAAAATCTCCCATTGAATGAATTTAATTAATCATTTCTTTTTTTAAATTATAATTGGGGGTTTCGAAATAAAATTAATACACGACTCATTAGTAAAATGTCTAACTTTACTCGAAGCCCTGTAAAATTATTATTTATTCATTATTTAATTAACCTATCCAATGTTTTCGGTTTTTTTTATTGGTACATAGTTTATAATTTCTTGCCATAAAGCCTCAAATTGCCATAAGATGCAGGTTCGAACCCTTCGGCTCGATTTTAAAATTTACTTTAATTTTCACTATAATCAAATGCAATGTTGTTTTATTCACTTTTTAGAATGTTCATTATGTGTGTTGATAAATATTTTGAAATTTCTCTCCATAAACCTTCCTTGAAAATAGTCAATAGTCGCAGATTCGAAACAACGACGGTTCGAGAAATTTTTATTAGGCGGTCCAAGAGACAGTAAATGTATTGCCAAACTTCAATATTATTTAATTAACCTATCCAATGTTTTGTATTTTTTCTTTATTGGTACATAGTTCTTAATTTCTTACCATACAGTTACCATAATATTTACTTTAATGTTCACTATAATCAAATGCAATGTTGTTTTGTTCACTTTTTGCAATGTTCATTATATTTGTTGATAAATATTTGGAAATCTCTTTCCATAAACCTTCCTTGAGGATAGTCAATAGTTGCAGGTTCGAAACAACGGTGGCTCGAGAAATTTTTATTAGGCGGTTCCATAAACCTTCCTTGAAGATAGTCAATAGTCGCAGGTTCGAAACAGAGTATTTTTGTTAGGCGAACCAAGAGACGGTAAATGCTTTGGAAAAATTCAATATAAAAATATATTTTTTATTATAATTGGAGGTTTAAAAAAAATTAATACACGATTGATTAGTAAAATCATTAACCTATCCAACGTTTTCGTATTTTTTTCTTTATTGATACATAGTTCTTAATTTCTTACGATAAAGCCTCAAATTTCCAAGAGATGCAGGTTCGAACCCTTCGACTCGATTTTAAAATTTACTTCAATTTTGAATTCAATGTGAGATTATTCATTTAGGTATATTATCGAGCGTTTCTGCATGTGTTAATCCTACCAGTTAATCCCCGCAAGTATTCCATGATTCACGCAATTTTAATTAGTTTCCACTTCTATTGCGAAATGGGCGCGAGAGAACGCATTCCGCTGTCGGTAATTAACGACTATTTTTAAACATCTCTTAATTAAAACTATCAGCAGCTGAATGCATTTTTTCGCGACCTTGGTCAGACATTTTTCTCGCAATGTCAATATCATGGATTAATCTGGAACAAGGAGCGTTTTATTTAACTTTCAGTGTAAATGAAGTAAAATCTAGATCATTTATTTGAAATTATATTTTATCATACATGCATTGTAATCCTTTGGTTATCAAACTTGAAAATCGCGAAAATCCATCTTTCAAGCATGGCGTGTTTTAAAGTTTCCTAGTAACAACACATTTAATGACCAACTTTGATCGTAAACGTCAGGCCGTACTAATGTTTACTGAAATATTAAATGTAGACTTACTACTGCTGGAAATCCGAAAATCAGAAACCAGAAGCTTTTTCCTCCTTATTATAGGTTATTTGGAAACTGGCAGTTTCAATCTTCATAAATATGGGTCTTTCAAGCACTGCTTTAGCGTCGTGCTCTTAACCTCGTCGAGCGTGTTTAAAAAGATTTCTTGTGCACTTGTATCATAAAATACTATTAACTGTATATTAAAAAATACAATAAAATTATATATTTAATCAAGGGTTGCATTTTGGATAGACTCATGGTGGATGTTTCCAAAGTTGAGAATAAGATATCTGTCGATTAGCTACTTAACAAAGTGATCTCTTATGCACTTGTATCACAATATACGAGGGGAGACGTTTATTGCATCTTGCACTTTTTTAATTTGTTCAATTTTTTTCTATTGTCTTTCTTGCGACTTGTAATGAAATATACTACTTTTAAAATACTAAAATGTCAACTCATTTTGGGATAATCAAGGGTCATTATTGCATTAATATTGTCTAAAATGTATTTTAGAAAAATATTTCAACAAAAATTATCTAGACAAACGACTTAATTAAAACTAAACTTATTATAAAAAATCACTTAATACAAATTAACTTTCTGTAAAAAAAATCATTCTAGCTTAATTTCAAATCTATTTTTTCATGTTAATAAATGAGCAGAGAAAGTTATCTGAAGCCCACATATGATATTGTATATTTAATCCCGCGGCCAGCTATTTTTTTTTATTACACCCATCTTGAAGTAGATTCTTCATCTCACAAATTATAAGCTAATTACTCTTTCCGCTTCCTGATGTGCGAACGTCTCGAGACAGGTGTAACTCTTTAATGGATTTTGTTTTCTTTGTAAGTCTCTAGCGTGGGTGTTCTTTTGGTCTAATTTTGAAACAGCTAGTACAACTGGAGTGACCCACATGCACGCGTGTCTTCGCAAGCGGCGCCCATTAATTCGGCGGCCCGAGTGGGATTTGAATAATTAATCGGTGGTTTAATATCAATCTCTTGCATAGTTTCACGTGGAATTTTACACTGGAAACAAAAACATTAGTATTAGTCAAAAAATTCAACTATTTCAACAACCAACGCAGATTTATTATTATAAAATACGTGTGAAAAATGTTATGTAATATAATAACATACTTTCACCATTTTAAAAGGCAAAATTCAGAGTACTTGATAACTTCTCGACGACAGTAATTATCCATGAGGCGGAAATAGGTGAGATAGTTAAATTGTGGTTCAATAAATATATTTAAAAAATATAGTTTAGATCGTTTTTTCTTGGAATGTGCCTTCATTGCACAGAGCACATTGTTAATTGTAGTTGTATTCAAGATATTCAGGATATTCAAGATGATATTCATCTAATATTTCGCTTCATTCATATGAGATTCTTTCATGTGCACACAATTAACAGTACCTACACTGGATCGCCTGCGACTACTGACGGCAAACCGACGACTTAAATATTATTTTTATTTCACATAACAATCGAATTATGTATATGTATATATATATATATATATATATATATATATATATATATTGTATAGTATTGTTTATTATTTATATATTTCCATATATTATTATTTATATTTATATTTATTTACTAGTTACAACATCATAACGACATCAGTTTGATTACGTTTAATCGTGTTCGTGTAAAAATAGTCTCCATTGCATTTCAATATGTTAATTGATTGATCAAATTTATATCTACTTAATACATATACAATGTATTCGACGCGTAGAGAATTCGAGATTCCTCTGCAATCTAATTTGCATATTGTGTCTACTTTTTTTGCATAAATAATTGCTGTAATCCTAATAGGGACAATTAAGAGGCTATCGTTCTAATCAGATGTAGTTGTAATAGCAGATGAAGTTGTTATTCGGCGTCCAGAACGCTACATATTTTATCGGCGATATTTTACAATCTAACTGTCTATAAAATATGTTGTTATAGCGGGGCATTCATTAAATTACCTCTTCGCCGGACAACCGGCGTTCGTGCTGCTTCTAGTTGTCTTGTTCTTGTTAGCCAGCGATTATTTATTATATTAATCCAATTAAAAATATTCAGCGAGAATTTATAGGGAGCTTCCACACATTTTATTAATGCAAAGCTATTTTTTTCACAAGTACATGGATTGTTGTTCAGTTGATGCTGGTTAATGTGTTATCTGCAGATGAATGATACTTTATATTGCCAACCAAGCTATATTGCAACCAAGCGGGGTGGAAGAAGTGTGCGAGCAAAGCGAGTGAAAATCCGACGAAATATGTACATATTCACATTTAACGAATTTTATCATATATTTATTTCATTCGTAAAAGTTACGGACTGCCAAAAACTGTAAAAGCTGTAATATATCGCTGTAATAAAGCTGTCTGAAAAAAAAAACCGTACGCAAATTATGTTGGTAGCACTTTAAATTTTCCAGTTGGCAACACTTATATTTTGGCAGGTTGGCTGTCAATGTGACAGTATACAGCGGTGTGCCGATAGCGATATTAAAAACCATTTTTTGACTATCCCAAAATGATTACACCTGAACAAGATGCGTACATCCTAATGGCCCATTTTCGAAGTGCAACTCAAAACCCAAACGGATCATAGAGTTATTCTTTTCAATCCTGTTTCTATATGATTCCCAATATTTGTTTATTATGTTATTCGACCCTGCAAAGTTACCCCGCAAGCCACTCACTTGTACCAATTGAAGAAATATAAAATCCAAGATACCAACTTAATTGGCGTGTAGTCTTTTCGAGACACCTGATATAAGTATTTGAAAAAGTAAGTAAAATACTGTTTTTTTCCACTCCCTACATGGTAAGTATACTGTTGTGACATTGATTTGATGGAAGTAAGGCCCACTTACCGATAAAGGTTTGGTTACTACGATCAACGGGATGTAACTAAACATTTACCTCCTTCAGGGAGGTGGTAAGTAAAAAGTTTTCTGTAGCATTCTTTCTCTGGCACCACTCATTAAAACACTTATACGCATTTTGATAACGCCCATTCGACTTCTCCGGCAGTAGGAAGGAACAGGCAACATCTGCAGCCTCTTCAATTACCATTTCTTGTTTATTTTCATTGGAATTCATTTTACAACTGGACGAATGCAATTTCTGACACTCACACTTTGTTTGAAAAATAGTCTTGGCAACCAAAGCCGCACGGATATTTTGTTCAAGTTGCGAAAATAAATTAATCAAACCAACTTCAGGAGTGGAAAAACAGTTATAAGCAATTCGAGAGGTAAGTTTTGACTAGTCTCGGACTTTATTGCTAGCCCTCGCTGTCGCTCGGGCGCAAACTCGACCTCGACTGGTAAACAATACTTACCTCTCTTAATGCTTAAATAACTATATCAATTACCTACAAATTATCTCAATATTAGTGGAATGTTAGTTAGTGAATATTACGATATGATGTCCACAACCATCTAGAAGTATGGAGAGGGTAATATTCAAATAAACAATATTTGATAATAATAATAATAGTAGGAATATCATTCAATAAAAAAATGACTAAATTCATTTGTGTTCATTTGCTATAATATCCTCCTTACACCTAACTGCATATATGACTCATATAGGAGAAATTAAAGTAAGACGTTATCAATATATGTACTATGTGGACGCGTGAGATGCCACCTGTTGGTAAAATCAATTACCTCAGAGTTTAAACCTCATTCTGAGGTGACTAGAAATCAAGCCTGGGGATGATGTCCATAACAACAAATGAAAATTCCACTAATTAATGTTTATCAATTCAAATATGTAGTTAGTCACCTTCTCAAACAGTGCTCATTAAAGAAGGTGTCCAAATATATATTTCAGCTATAGAATGCGAGATGTTTAGAAAACTAAGAGTAATACCAATAGTAGAAGAGTAAAGACAATTATCAAAAGAGAATGAGGAAAAGTCGTCTGGTCGGAATTCCGATGCAGTTCTGGTATGCATACATTGCTTTCATGCAATTAGTGCTACTGGCATTTTCCTACATAAATTACAACATACATTTACTGTTGGGGAAGGGTGTAGAATAAATTTATCGATAGAGTAAAAAAGGGAGTAGCAAGGGAAATACTTTTAGGAAGACAAGAAACAGTGTGCGATGATGTCCATAACAACAAATGAAAATTCCACTAATTAATGTTTATCAATTCAAATATGTAGTTAGTCACCTTCTCAAACAGTGCTCATTAAAGAAGGTGTCCAAATATATATTTCAGCTATAGAATGCGAGATGTTTAGAAAACTAAGAGTAATACCAATAGTAGAAGAGTAAAGACAATTATCAAAAGAGAATGAGGAAAAGTCGTCTGGTCGGAATTCCGATGCAGTTCTGGTATGCATACATTGCTTTCATGCAATTAGTGCTACTGGCATTTTCCTACATAAATTACAACATACATTTACTGTTGGGGAAGGGTGTAGAATAAATTTATCGATAGAGTGAAAAAGGGAGTAGCAAGGGAAATACTTTTAGGAAGACAAGAAACAGTGTGCGAAGGTAAGACTTAAAGAGTGCAATTAGTGGAAAATGAGAGCAGAAAGTTGGGCAGGAGTTGATGATGAGGAATGTACGAGCCCCTTCCTACTTCAGTTGGCCCAGTCTACAATGTTTCAGAAATTTGTCATTAGCAAGCAAAAAAAGCAAGACCTTCTTAACTTTTTTTCAAATTTATTTAATAACATCTTTAGTAACTCTAGCCTACAAGAAATATCTATTAAAATTCTAAATTCTACTAATAATTAACATGGAATGAAGACAAATCACAAAATAGTAACAAACACGTAAAATTAACAAATTAACAATTTTAAAGTTTACCACTGGGTAATATCCCCTTTGTTTTTAAAATATCCCAAATTCTTTGGGGCATAGTATTAACCAAGCCTTTGTATAATGCCAGTGTGAACGAATCCCATATTTCCTGAAGTCTTTGCTGCATTCAGGAATTGTTCTAGCAGGATTTTTACGCAGCACATTTTTCATCTCGTCACACAAATTTTCGATAGGACACAATTCTGGACTACTAGAAATTCATTCCAAAAGTGGTACACCATAGTCTTCTAACACTTTTAAAGATTTTTTTGAAGTGTGATATTCTTCCATGAACGATAAAAGTGATTCTTCTAAAATATCCAAATATTTGTTTGTGTTCACAATAACTTGAATAAATATTTTTATGCCTTTGCATGATGCCAATATGAACGAAGCCCATATTTCCTGAAGTCTTTGCTGCATTCAGGAATTGTTCTAGCAGGATTTTTACGCAGCACATTTTTCATCTCGTCACACAAATTTTCGATAGGACACAATTCTGGACTACTAGAAATTCATTCCAAAAGTGGTACACCATAGTCTTCTAACAATTTTAAAGATTTTTTTGAAGTGTGATATTCTTCCATGAAAGATAAAAGTGATTCTTCTAAAATATCCATATATTTGTTTGTGTTCACAATAACTTGAATAAATATTTTGATGCCTTTGCATGATGCCAATATGAACGAAGCCCATATTTCCTGAAGTCTTTGCTGCATTCAGGAATTGTTCTAGCAGGATTTTTACGCATCACATTTTTCATCTCGTGACACAAATTTTCGATAGGAGACAATTCTGGACTACTAGAAATTCATTCCAAAAGTGGTACACCCTAGTCTTCTGACAATTTTAAAGATTTTTTTGGAGTGTGATATTCTTCTATGAAAGATAAAAGTGATTCTTTTAAAATATCCATATATTTGTTTGTGTCCATAATAATTTGAATAAATATTTTGATGCCTTTGCATGATGCCAGTGTGAACGAATCCCATATTTCCTGAAGTCTTTGCTGCAGTTCAGGAATTGTTCTAGCAGGATTTTTACGCAGCACATTTTTCATCTCGTGACATATATTTTCGATGGGTGACAATTCTGGACTACTAAAAATTCATTTCAAAAGTGGTACACCATACTCTTCTAACAATTTTAAAGATTTTTTTGAAGTGTAATATTCTTCCATGAAAGATAAAAGTTAGTCTCTTAGTCCATCTTACTGTATTTTTCTTCTGCCCTGGCGTTAATAGTGGCTTTTCCTTGGCTTAAAACAAAATTTTAAAAATAGTGCCTTTAGAATAAATAGTTTTTTGTTAAAACATATCTTGTAAGTGCCAAATCCCATTTTGTGAGCATCTCTTTGACAAGTGGATCGTGAAATTTGCCTTCCTACAGCATCAATCCACAAAGCACTCAACTCAAGATAATTCGCAAGGGTGTTTTTCTCGATTATTCTTCTTATTTCTCTACTTTCGCCATCTCTATTCTTGATCTTTCTTACATTTTGGGGATTTGCGGTGATTGAACCGGTAATTTTATATCTTATAATGATATTTCTTACACTATATCGTGATAACGCTAATACGTTTGAAATTTCTGAGTTATATTTTGCAGAATTAGAAAGTTTAATAATAATTGAATAATTTTTTTATCGATACTCTTTCCTTGTGCCATTTTGAACATAACTAGCATTTAAATGTATAAAATGCATTCTGACAGTTATTAGCAATTGGCTTGGTGTCCTTATTCCAAAGCTACCAGCTATCCAAAGATTATTGGCTTTCTATGTAACAAAATGAACATTAATGAATGAATACATTAATAACATGCCTGATTTAGAGCCTTTTTTTCTTTTTTGCTAAAAAAATAAAAATAAACAATAGATGTATTGTTTTCTTTCTACATTATTAAATATGACTTGTTAATTATTTGAAAACCTAATGAGACATGTAGCATTTACTACTTTTTGACAGTGCCCAAAATACTAAGATTTCAGTAGATGGGCAAACTGAAGTGTGAAGGGTCCGTGGTCGTTCGTTACATTCTGCACCAATGCAGAAATATATTAAATAAACGAAATAACAGAAAATTGTTGGAAAGCTCATAGTTTGAGGTTCCGTGATTTTATTACTACTACAACAAGGTGAACACCTCTAAGCTTGTGAACTTTGGTTTAAACGAAATACGTAATGGGAAGAAAATAGAAGGAAGTAGTAGTAATACATATAAGAGGATAAAGTTACTAGCGTTACAACAGTTTGAAGACTACATGTGAGGATTAGGATTTGTAGAATAGTAGTACTGATTTTGTAGACTTGCCACTATGAGAGCAATTTAACTTTTATTTAACAGGTAAATTTTAGATAAGTCTTTTTTTGCTAAAATAATAATCCGTTAAAATTCGTCTATCCAATCAAATATCATTAGACTAATACTGTCCTATGGGTAGTCATCGCTTATAATATAATGAGATTGCTAGGTTATAAATAGTTTGACAGTGCTAATAATTAAATAATACAATATTATACAACGAGCGTATAATGATGGCAATTAATCACGAGAACGACGTTTGCGGAGCGAGCCGTCAGGCGAGTGAAGTAATATATCATTCATTGAAGAACTATATCATTCAAATTGGACGTTATTTATTTATTTTGCTTTATTCAAATTTTGCAAATATTTTATTCAATAATTATTGAATTTATATTAATATTTTCTGACCGTAACTGTCTGACTTTATTTTGTAAAATTGGTTATCGTTAATGATCAATATTGGAATTACAGAGTGAAATTAGCGACTTCATGTACCAAATTATCTTCAAATTTTTCAGAGAAGTTCCTTCAATACATGTCATCACTGCATAGAAATTCGTTAGCATGTGTGGCTACCAACGAATTTCAACGCCACCTTGTGTATAGGAACAAATCACATAAATGAATTCATGCAATTACCGATCTTCAAATTGTGCAGATAAGTCATCGCATGTCATCATCGCATGATATTAATAGCATTTGTGTCTACTATTAATCTCAGCCACATAATTCGTCAGCACTATAAGGTAATATTATTTAAATAAAACGTATTACGGTTTAGTTTGATCAGGTTCAATTCTACTACTACACACATCTATACATACCTATATTCTCATACGACTGATTCTGTTTGGAATGCTGAAATTGCTTGAATATCGGAGCGCTGAACAATTATATTTACGAAATTACGATGACCAATAATATCATTGAATTGTTTATATTCTGCGATTTATACAGGGTAATTATTATGTGCATTGGTAACTAGTTTGATTTTAGCAAATAAACTTGATTCATTATATCGGTATTTGCGTGTTTCGCAGTTGTGAAGGAACGAATTTACAATATTCGACTGTCTTGATGAAAATATTATCAGGACAAGATATAAAATGCAGTTAAGCTCGATCCACTACGCAGTATTCGGCGATAGG